>VZSR01003798.1:15604103-15649720 GCA_013398615.1 Brachypodius melanocephalos
GAGGGTCCGAGAGCCCCCGGACGGCACCTTTGTGACCCCCGATGAGAGCCCCAAGCCCCAAGAACAGCAGCCCTGAGAGCTCAGGACGGGGATCCTGTAACTCCGGGACAGCGACCCTGAGCCTCAGGAGAGCAGCTCCAAATCTGCCCCGACAGCATCCCCGGTCCGCTGGGGAGAACAGCCCGGTTCCTCCTGCCAGGGCAACCCCACAACCATCCTCACGGACATCGATGTGCGCAAAGCCCTGTTCCTGAGCCTGGGAGGAGGAGCAGAGTTGAGGCACAGAATCATGGAATCCGTGCATGGTGTGGGTGAGAAGGGACCTTAAATTTAATCTCATTCAACCCTCCCGCCATGGGCAGGGACACCTTCCACTAGACCAGGTTGCTCCAAGCCCCAGCCAACCTGGCCTTGGACTTTTCCAGGGATGGGGCAGCCACAACTTTTCTGGGAAACCTGAGCCAGGGCCTCACCACTCTCATTATCCATCTTCTTTCCTTTCTCCCTGCCCACATGGGTGCCCAATTGGCCACATCCTAAAGCATAGCCTGCAGCTGGCTAACACGAGCAGAAAATGGATTACACAGCCTCCATACTGCATCCCCCAGCTCGGTCCCTCTGTGAAGGATGAGTGTAAAACCCCAAGAGCTCGGGTCAACCCGCCGAGTGAGAGATGTCCAGGGATGTGAGCCCTGTTGTTTTAACCAGCATTTATTGTGCCCAGTCCATGCTGCTTCCCCAGAACCGAGGCCAGGTGAAAGAGGGGAAACATCAGCCCTGCCCTGCCCTGGGGGTCCCACAGCCCCCCTGCACTGCAAAAGCCAAGTGTGCTCCCTGTCCTCCATTGGCCTGGCTGGAGACACCTGTGCTGTCCCCATGGCACTGAATGTCACTTCAAAGTCAAACTGAGTCCACACCTGGCTCTGAGTGACCATTTCATCCCAGCAGGAGCTCAGGGGTGTATCATTTTGCTCATGTGCATGTTGTGAAGAGGTGTGAGCCTGGCTGGGGGTAACCACAGCTGAGTTCCCACCACACCTGGATCCCCTGCCCTGTTCAAGCCCCAGCCCCTGACTCCATTTGCCACCTGGCTAGAGGGAAGCACCCTGTGAAAATGTAACCCCAAACTCAGCCATCCCCATGCCCAAGCATCGTCCAGCACAACCCACGGCACTCCGAGTCTGGCACCAGAAAGGCAATACAGGAAACACCGTGGACAAGGTGGTGCCCACAGCCAAGTGCATGTGGGGCCAAGTAATTCCATCACAGGAGGTGTGTTGGATGCATCCTCCTGGAAGCATCAGCTTTATGTTTCCCTGCTTTCTAGGTTATGGCTTTTAGCAGCAGCAGCAGTTTGCATGCAGCACAGAGGGTTTGTGCGTGGAGTCCTCACACAGCGGCAAAGTGACCACTTATTTTTCCAAGTCTTTGTAATCAGCTGCTAAGCCAGAGAGCCTGATCCCTGCCAGGTCCTGCGTGAGGGGAAAAAAATCCCACTTTTTTGACTAAAAAACCCCAATTTATTTATTTAAAATAAATTTTAGTTATTTTATGTCCTACAGAAGGGTTTTGGACAGACTTCACATATCAGCTCTGAGCACCACAGCAAGAGCTCCCCCAAGCCACCCATGGAGTTCAGCACAGACAGATCCAGATCAGAGCAAGGACTTTCTCCACTCTTCAGGAATACTGCCCTTCACCATAACTTTGTCCTCAAGACTGGGGACAGTCCCATAAGGCTGTGCAGAAGTTACTCCCAGGAAGAGCACTGCCTACCATTCCACAAAGACTCTATGAGCCCACTCTTACAAAGACCAGGAATATTTGATTCCTGTGCTAATTGAGCAAAAAAACCCAGCATAACCTCACAGCACTTTCTCTGTGTTTAGGTTTGGTGTTTCACTTTCTACAGACTTTGAGTGCAGAGCCTGAGGCAAGTGGAGGAAGGCACGAAAGGGTGGAAGTCAGGAGCAGCAGCAGGTTTTCATCAGACCCCCAAGGACCCCCATGCTGCACACACATTCAGAGGAAACATTCTACCTATTCCAGAGCAGGAAAACCCTGGCCACAAGCAGAAGAGTTTCTGTATCCATCACGCTGGGGCAATAACAGTGTCTCCACCACGCCACTGCAATACTGATGGCCACAACCTCTGGTTTATTTTGTAGGCAAATCCATGGCATTGGGCTGGAGATAAGTATCCTCCTTGCACACCCACCCCTCAGAGCTGTATGTGGTGGCAGCATCCCTACATCCCAGTATCCTGTGGCTCACAGTCCCTTTTATATCTTCATAAACATCACACCCAGGCAGCCTCTCCCCTCTCAAAGTACTGCAGCATGTGCTTCAACACATGGAGCCCTTGATGGTCCAGCTGCACATAGAGGGGATGTTTTCTCCCCCAGGAACTTAAAGGGATGGACAGAAGGTGGGACAAATGAAGCCATCTCTGCTACCAGCTTGTGCAGGTGAGCCAGTCCACCAGAAAATGGTGACGTCTCTGCAGAGATTTTGGCTGAGGATTTCACTTCCACCTGGAGGTGCTCAGCTTTGAGTATGCAATCCAAGGTCACACCAGCTGAACCAGTGCAGAAGCAGGCGATACTTCATTCTTAACTTTGCTTACTCATGTCTTACAGTGATGTATTTTTACACCAACACCTTTCCTCCTAAAGTATCTTCCACTCAACAGCATCTGGCTCCGCAGTCTGGCCAAGGGCTGCACCAGGGCTTTGTCCTTGCCATACCACGTCCACTAAGATGTGATGGTTAGAAGAGCAGAGGTGATGCTGTGACCCATCCAGCATCCACTAACCTCTCCCACATCAATTCCTCATCAGGGTGGACAAGTTGACAGCGAACCCTGTGATAATGTCCCACACAAGCAGCTCCAACCATGCTGCTGTCCTGCCTGCAAACGATGGGAACAGCAGAGCCTCACCAGGAAAAGGACTAAAAGTTGTGAGATACTCACAACCAACAAGGTTAGTCTAGCAGGTCCTAGAAAGGGGGTTAACAAAATACTTGGGACCTGAAATTACAGCCAGCTGTAGACAGTCTTGTGTTTTCACACAGTTTCTCAGCTTTGCATTATCCAAGGGCTCTTTCCCATTCTTGAACAAGCAGGTGACCAGCTCAGGATGCTGGTTAAGGTGATAATGAGGGATGCCTCTCTCCAGCTGGGCTCCTGAATCCTGCCCACTCATTCTGTGATCCCAGACCTCCTTCACCCACCTGTAGAAAGGCAATGGATTTTATTTTGGGGATCATGGTGGTTGTCATAGGGGCCGCTCTAGGCCCCTGTTCCTGCCGAGCCCATCACAGGCAGTGCCACACTTTGGCTGAGGAGCTGGAATGTTTTTGTTGTTTCTCACTGCTTATCTGGGACAACAACTGAGCCTTGGCACTTGTCCCAGGGAAGAGAGGATGCTCCCATGCCACCTCCAACATTTCTGAGGTATGGAGAAGGGAGGATTTCCTCTGCTTGCTGTTGTCACCAATTTCTCCTCCTCCTGTCCTTGTCCAGAAGATCCCACATCTCCCCAGACTGCTGTGCTGCCTTCCTCCATCCTCTGCCCATTCCAGCTGCTCTTGCCTCATGCTCTTAGTCTTTCCAGTTAATTATTCTGGGCTGGGATTTGCTATCCTGGCTGGAAAGGGGCCACCAATCATGGGACATGGAGGAACACTGATTTCCAAGCAAACAGTGAGACCTGTCACTGCTCAGACCAGTGCTGGGCACATGCAAGCTGAGTGCTGGTGTCACCAAAGACTCTTCACAGGGCCTCAGAGAACTTTCTGGCCACAGGCAGGTGAAGGCTTTGGGACTGCTTTTGGTATGGATCTGCATCCAAACATCTGGAGACTTGTTATAGCAAAGGTGGGAAGGGACCTCAGAACTCACCCATCCAACATCCTGCAGGACTGTCACTAGCCCGGGGTCAGGTTGGTCCTGCCTTTAAAACTCCTAAGGACAAACCAACCCCACCTCTCCAGGTGTCCATCCCAAGGCTGCACCATCCAGCAGGGAAGAAGTCTTCCCTAACACTTATCCTGAGTCTCTCTAGCCACCACGTGTGGCTGCTGCCCCATGTTACATCACCTCTGTCGCTGTCGAGGAAAATGTAACTCCACCATCTTTGTAACTACCCTTTAGGGAGATGTAAGCTGCAAAGAGACCCCTCTTCAACCTCTTTTGGCCAGACAAACCCAGCCCAGTTCCTTGCTGACCCCTCACCAGCACCTTCTGTTCTTCCCCTTCTCCCAGTCCGCATCTCTGCCTGACACGGAGCCTACCCAGCCATTCCTCCCACCCTGCAGCTTGTTTTTGGTCTGTCTGTGTCCAAACAGCAGGGAGGGCACTTGGTCAAGGCCAAGCTGAAGAGGAGCTCCCAACTCCTTCCATGGCTTTGGTCCTTCCATTGGACCAAACCCCATGTGGCTACAACAGCCCTAAGCACCGCAAAGGGCAGAGGATAAAAGGTGTGGCAGAAAATTTAGTACCAGAGACCAGATACTTGGGTATCAAATCACAGGATGCAGTTAGCCCCATCCTGGGAGCTGTGCAGGACTTTGGGTGGCCCAGTGGGTGCAGGGCAGAGAAAGCAGCAGTGGAATTGCAGAGCTCATCCAGCATCACATGCCTGGAGTAGCTGCTTTGAGGACGGCAGTGAGCGCTTTCAAACTTTAATTCCTTTCCGTACGTCACCGCTTGTCTCCTCCGGCTCCGCCTTCCCCCAGGAGGACGAGCTGAAGCTAACTGAGAGAGACAAGGGCTCGGAGGTGTGTGCAAATGTTTGCTCAGAGGCATCAGATCGCTGCAAAGCTGCTTTTATGGGCATTTCAGAGCAGCTCCTGGCAGCACCGCCCAAGCTGAGCTCTGCGGACGCCGCGGTGCCCCATGACGTGAACCCACCAAGTGGGCTTCCGACCAAAAACGGGTGAGGAGAGCTTGTGTTTACACAGTTTGAATAAAAAAGATAGCACCAAACAGAAAAGCCTGTTCGGAGCCAGGAGAGGGAACAATAAACCCAAATGCTCTCTCTGATGGGTTGCAGATGCAGCACTGCTGGTGATAGGGTGGGAAAAGCACGGCTTCATGGAGGGGTTTGTCACTTAGTCACCTAGGAAATGAAAACAGGACTTCAGTCTGCCCCAAAACCCAGACTTTTTTTGCCTAGAAGATGAAATACAGAGAAGAAAGGAGACAATGCTCCTCCTTGCTAGTGCAGCAATGAAACAGTGCACTGTTATCTCTTTAGTTTCATAATTAATGTTTCATTTGCACTGCCAGGCATATTAATTATGAGTGAATTAAGCAAGGGGAATCCTTTATAGAGAATTTGTTAACTAAAGGCCCCAAACCGTTCAGTCCTGTGCATGGGATGGCCACACACCTGGCTGTAGCACTCCTGCACTGAACTGCTGCCCGAGGGGCATCCATGGCTGATTTTTAATGAGGACTTTTTGAAGTGCGGGGTGCAGGCTGTCTCAGCTCCAGGTCCAGGTGTGCCCAGACCTGGTGGACACGTTGGAGCATCAAGGCTCTCCCTTTGTGTCCATCCCCTGCAGCTCCTTCCACCATTGTTCAGCCATGAGAGCAGCTGAAGCCACCACCACGGTGCTCTTGTGGGCTAAAATTCTCATAGTGCAGCTGGACCTCACCAATGACAGGATCATGCCATTGGCTCATCCACAGAGGAGCTGGGAGCTGCCCAGGTTGCTGTGGCTCCATGCCAGCTGTAATGGAGGGGTTTCTGCAGTTGACTCTGTCCTTCCTCACTGGAGCCCTATCAGAAGCTGCCCCAGTGGGAGAGGAACAGGCTCCAGGCTCCCCAGGTTCACTATCACTGCCAAAATCAGCAGACACAGCTCTAATCCCATGCCTGGCACTCAGCATTAATCAAGTGGCACCAGTGGTCACCAAAGCTGTCCCAGCAGCAGGGAGGAGGCACAGCACCTCTGGCAAGTCCTGCCAGGCCAGATCCTGTCCCTTCCCTGCTCTGCAGTTGTTTGAGTGAGGTTTTGACCAAGTGCTAAGTGAGAACATTGGCTTCAGTGCCAACAGGGATGTGGAGCAGCAGGGACAGGATGTAGCTTGACCCAGAGCACTAAGAGATAATCAGTGTTTATTGGTGTCCTGAGCCCTCATGTGTGGCCCTACCCCCAGGAACTGGCCCAGGCCCCTCAGGGTGTCAGCAGATCCAGCTTTGGATCCCCTCAGGCAGGCGCTACCAAGTAGAGTACCATGTCCCATCCTCTCCAGAGCCACCTCTGACCATCAACAGGGCTCTGCAGGCCTCATCCTCTGCTACATCATCTTCATCCCTAATTAACAGACATTATGGATCATATGGAGGGGAGAAATACTCCCAAAGTTTGCAATTAAGTATCTGGACAGCCAAAGAGGGCCACCTTTGTACGGGAGGAGATGGGCAGCTTTGAGCTGTGCCATGTGATGCATCCCCTGGTCACAGCAGAACACACCAACCCAAACTCCCTGAGAGGAAGGCATCCCATTTTCACCAAGGCTATTAACGCCCAGCCCCTCTGCACACTGAGGACCTTGTCAAACTAAACAAAAGGACTTGTTGTGGAGGAATCCTTGGCAACACGACCAACACACACATGACCTTCCAACGTGGAAAACAGATTGTCAAAAACCCAAGCGAGCGATCTCACCACACATGGCATGGCTCAGCTCCCCAGCCACTGGCGCCAGCCTGGGATGCACCACAAGTCTCAAATCCTGCTGGAGCATGCCAGAGAGCAAGACGGGATGTTGGGATGAGCATCGCTCTAGCCTGGATGTGGCATTTTCTCTATGGCAGCTACAAGCTTGGAAAAGCTCTTTATCAGCTCACTTATCATGTCCTTCCCCAGGACACTCCCAGCTCCCATGGGTTCCCCTCAGGCAGCCCTCTGCACATCCACCCCGGGGTATGTGTCCATGAGTGCCCTCAAGGGTAGGAAAGAAGTCTCCTTGCAACTTCCTTCCTCCTCCCTGCTGTTCTCCTGGTGTTGAGCACTGCAGAGGACAGCCAGGGACACCTCCATTGTTAGACACCCTCTGTGATACTGCCCAGCATGGGGGAGATCCATCCCAGCATGGATGTGGCACAGAGGAGACTTCCTGCTGCCTCCAGCCTCTCATCTCCTCTGGCCAAGCAGGCCCCACGCTCCCCTCCTGGAGATGACACTGCCCATCCAAGGGTGCAAGCTGCTGCGTAAAAGCTGCTGCCAGAACTCTGAAGGCTGTTCCTCAGTCATGTGAATAACAAGAATTATTAACAAGTTGGGAGGAGAAGAGCTCAATGAGGCATCACCTCGCAAGAGGCTGCACCATCCATCGTGCTTGTCTTTGGGCAGAGAAGGGAAGGTGGAGGGGAGCACTGGGGCAGGCCAGGAATGCCAGCATGGCTCCACTGTTCCTCCTGGAGCTGGGGGTACTGTGAAAGACAATATGCCACAGCAACACCCTTCCCAGTGCTGTTCCCACATGGGGGATGCACCACAGCCAAGGCTCCTGCATCACCTGCGGGGTTTTCACACACTCCTCAGCTTGGCCACAGCCTGGAGTTCCCAACAGGCACAGTTAGTGGCCCGTCCCCATCCCCAGGGCACCCCAAATCTCACCCCTTGGAGTTTCCAGCCTTGGCAGCAAACCAACACAATACATCTTCCCAGTTTTCAATCCCAGCAAGGCCAGACTTGTTTAAACCGGGTTGTTTAGATGACTTGGTGTATGTTGGACACCCAGCCTGAAAGATTCAGCTCATGATGAAAGTTTGGCAAAGCCCTAAAACCAGGGAAAACAAAGAGTTTTATCATGGGAAGCACTGATCCTTGAGATAAACTGTAATTATTTCTATCCTGCTTCGACCACAGGGCAAAAACACCGAGGACTGACAGCACAAGAGCCAGAGATGATCCCTTTGGCTGATGGGACAAGCAAAGTGCCCATGTTCCTGCAAGGAACATGCTGAGGTCTCATCTGCAGTCTGGGCATTTCCCCCCAGATCCCTATGAAACACCCATTGCATCACTGATCATCACCAGCACAAACTTCCCTGGAAAAATTCATTTTCACGCAAGGAATACAGCTTGGAAAATTCCAGCCTCAGGGGGAACAACAAGCAAGGGGCTCTGACGGAAACTATTTTGCAACATTAATTATTTTACCCCAAAGGCTGGCTAGCCTGTAATCGCATTAGCCTCCTCGGGAAAGCCTGTCCCACCAGAGCCCCCCCCGCCCTCTTATCTCTCCCCCCAGGCCCTGAAAAGAGCTCTCAGGGAAGCTCGGGGGCCTGGTGAGCCCCTGCATGCAGCCTGCCAGGCAGATCCCGGGAATGCCTGATTTATAGTGTTATGCTTCATTCTGTTTACGCCAGGCGAGTTATTTAAAACGAGGAGAGTGAGAGGAGCCCGGGTTTTGTTTAAAAGTCCAGCAAGGAGATTTGCCTTAAATAGTCAAGAGCTGAGGTTGGAGGGGAAGCCACCCAGCAGCACGGACCTCCGGGATGGGAGCAGGGCTGGCACCCGCGGGGGGAGCTGCCTGGCCCTGGGAGAGGGGGCAGAAGCCTCACATTTAACCCCGGGGAGTTAAACCATCCTCGCAGCCCTGGCTTTGAGTGGCACCGGGGGCATGGTTCACCTCCACAACACGGAACAGTTTCAGAGGAGAAACAGCACCGGTCTCACGACGCTCCGAACCCCGGCGATGGCAATCCAAAAAGCTGCTCCACAGCCAGGATTGGCACAGTCATGGCAAAGGAGGCCATGCCCAGACTGGCACAGCCCCAGCTCTGGGCAGCCCCTGCCAGCCCTGGAGGCCTCCTCCTCCTCAGGGCAAGGCTCAGTGTGAGGCCACGCTGCTGGAAGGGCCTCCCTTGGGGCACTGACATGAGCTTGGTTTGCTCGGTGCTGAGCACAGATCTGATTGCTCTCTATAAATACATCCGGGGTCAACACCAGGGACGGGGAAAAGCTATTTAAACTCAAGGGGGACGCTGGCAAAAACAAAAGGCTATATATAAACTTTCCATGAGCAACGCCAGGCTGGAGGGAAGGTTTTAACTCCTCGAGCAGGGGGGTGGAGAAGGAGCCCCACAAGAAGTGGGGTGAGGCAGTGGGATGGGGCCAGACAAGTTTCACTGTGTCCCCAGGGTGGGTAACCTCAGTTTCCCTCCATCTTCAAGACCAGTAAAACCAGCTGAGGGGCCAGCAACTGGCCTTGGCATCACACAGAGAGCTCCCAGCCCCACGCCAGGCAGGACAGCAAGGGGCAAGAAGCTCTTCAGATATTTTTCCACTTTCTTGACTTATTTGGTCAAAACTGCTGAGGAACTAATCAGAATAATGAGCAACTCCGGTGCCTCAACACACTCAGCAGCAAGGGTCGACTGCTGAAAGGCTAAACTGTTGCACCAAACCTGGCACTCCTTTCTAGGCCTTTCACTGCATCACTGCTAATGACATAATTCCTGTTCCTCCTGCCCATCCTGCACCCTGAAGTTCTGCACCCACAGTTAGCACAGGCATCATCTTCTAATCCCTCACCTTGGAAACTTTGCCCATCCCTGAACCTCTCTGACCCCTGCACCCCAAGGAGCCATGACATGTGCTCCCAGTGTACCCATGGGATCCACCTGCCAGATCCTTGAACACCAACAGTGGCATGTGGGACCAGCATGAGTGAAAAACATTGTGTTTGAGAGGTGTGGACATGGTGACGAGGAAGACAAGGAGCTACACGGTGGGCCAGGCTGGTGTCGTGGTCCCAGTTAACAGGCAGGCTTGTGGGACACTAACCTGACTTTCTTTAGAACTTGTCTCAGACAGAACTGAGGCCAGGACATCCCCAACCCCAGCAGAACCATTCACAGGTTCTGGGATTCGCAGGGGGATGAAATATTCAGAGAGGTTTAAAGCAATTCAGTGTCTCCCATGGAGTAGGGGTGTATATTTCAGAGGAATGGGCACCCAAAAAAGAAGGCTGGGAGCCAGCTGAGGATTGCAGCAAACAGCCACCCAGCCACCACAGCAGCCATGGTGTGGTCTGGCAGGGATGCTGCTGGGGATCAACTCAGGGCAGCCTATTGGAGCATTAGCCAAGAAGGATGCTTCTTCTGGAGATGTACCATGTCTTCCTGTTCTGCTCCCAGGGATGCAACAGCAGTGAGGGTTTGTTTCCATGCACACAGCCATTAGGTATCCCAAGTCACTGCAGAGTGGCTTCTTGGCAAGCACCAAGGCAGACCCCATCTTCCCAGTTCCTTCCAGCTCCCCCTCTCTCACTCATCCCCTCCAAGCAGTGTGGTCACTGTACTCCCACACTGTCACCTCCCGTGCTGGGCTCACTGTAGGGTGAAGGTAACAGCGGCTGGTACAGAGGACATTCATTCCATCGTGGGAAATCCCTCTCCTCAGCCCAGTTCACACAATCTGGTCCATCCCAGGCTGAACGAGGAGGGATCTGACCACATGGACAGTGAAGTGTGGGCTGCACATTAGGCCCATAAACATTTCTCACTGTAAATTAAAGCAGAGTTGCCCATATCTGCCACTCTCCCAACTCCCCTAAGCCACAGCTCGGAGAGCAGCCCCACTGGCGCCGGTTTTGCAATGACCAGGGGAGTGTGGGGAGTCACGTCCTGCCTGAGAAGTTCAGATCCAAGCCAGGAGAGCTTCTGGGGTAGATTAAAGGCTGTGGGATTTGGGATGCATTGCCAAAGGATCCGCTGGCACCCCGCTATCCCTACCCAGCACGGAACTGCAAGCCACCAACAGACACATTGCTCTCAATGGAGTCAGCACAGGGCAGGGCTCCAGGGTGCTGGGAAGGGATTTTAACTCCTGCTACATCCCCTGGGAATGGCAGCAGCAGGTCTAGGAGCCAGCAGAGCAGAGATGTGGTTGGCTGATGGGAAACTTCGGGATAGCAGGAGGGAAGGCAGCATGGCTGTCGGCACTGCTGCCACAGACCCACCCAGCACTGGGGCCACATTCTCCAGGGACAGATAAAAGCTACCGTAAAAGGGGAGACCTGTCACTCAGGCTGGCCTGGCTTGTCTCAGCACAGCAGGGAGAGAGGAGCACCACTCAGCAAGCGGGTGCCAGCGCAGCTCCAGGGGCTGAGGGCCACCTTATCGGCTTCATGTCACAGCCTGGGTGCTCAGGGATTGCTGAGTGGTGCCAGGGAAGGCACCAACTCACCAGGCACCTCTGAGCATCCTCAGCTCCATCCCCCATCAAACTGTGCTGGCCACCTGGCCCACACGCCTGTGTCACTGCAGCCCATCCGTGGGAAGTTGGGATGGTTCCTGGGTGAGCCCAGGGTTTTCAGGGGTACAGCCATGCTTGGTTCCCTCCATCACCTTCTGCACACAAGGGAGAGGGAGCTCAGACAAAGGGAAGGCAAGAGAGAGCAGCCCCCTCCAAAGGAGTAAGAAATGAGACTCTCAGTGCTCCCAGCGCAGAGCACATCCAGCAGGAGCTGGGGGGGAAGCCACCAGCTGCAGCAACTTTTGCTTACGATGAGCAAAACACTCAAGATCCATAAGCAGGAAGAAGCTCTTTCGGAGTGAACTGCAAAATATTGCCTTAGCACAGTTAAACTCCCCCGCTTACGCTTTCTCCTTGAGGCCTCGGCAGCTCTCGGGGAGAAGGTTCCTTCCTGCTCACCCCTCCGCGAAGGGCCGGGCTCCTCCTCGCAGTCAATTAGTGAGCGGGGGTCGGGGGTCAAGGGGCTTCCCGAGTTCACGGCGCCTGTCTCCGAACCGCTGCCGAGCGACGCCAGCGCCAAGTGGCACGTACAGGGCAGTCCCCATGGCTGTCCTGGGACACTTCGGGATAACCAAATTGTATGTGTGTTTCCCGAGGTCAGTAAATTCCCCTCCTAACCACCAACTGCCGGGTCCCCCCCCTGCACCCAGCTCCCTGCTTCGTTCCTCCCTCAACCTGACAGCCTCCAGCTGCCGGCACAGCCACCCCCATCCCTCTACAGAGCCTTTGCGGCTTCATCCCACCACTGGCAGGTTTGCAGGGGCGGAGGAGGAACCCACATCACTCCAGCCCCATCTCAGCACCACCACACTGACCTGGGCAGCCCCACTGCATGCCAGCCCCATTGTCAGCCCCACACAGCCCCATCTCCTTCCTCTGCAGGCCACACTGCAGCAGGCCAGTGGCCGCTATCAAATATTGATGGCACTGTGTGGTAAATAAGCATTATGAATTTATGACTTGCTGAATTAAACAGGCCCTGCTTGGGCTGGCTGCTGTTCAGCGAGGTGGAAGGAAGAGTGGCACTGCTGGCACATGCAGCGGCACAGGCACGGCCCCACAACCAACCGCATTCAGACCCAAACCAAGCCCAGGCTTTGGGAACAGCCAGAGCCCTGCAGCTCTGGAGAGTCTGCACCAGGAAGAGGGTCCCTTCCTCTCCTGCAAACACCTCACTGCCCTCTGCGTTTCAGCTCTCCCCAGGGCAGCTGACAGAGCAAAATTCCCCCTCCTTGAAGCTGCAGTACCTCGGAGCAGGGAGAAGGGAGTGAATTGAGGCTCAGGTTCACTGATTTAAACAACACTGAGTCCAGCACTACGGTTATGTGAGTGACCGGGTTAATTAATAACACAGCAACTGTTGCCTGACACAGGAAAGAAGTACAAAATTATTCTGCTTAGTACAAAGGGGCCGGTGGAAAGTCACCTGTGAAAACCCCAGACAGTGGGAAGGACAGATGTCCAGTTCTGTTGAAAGAGGCTGGTTTGCCACAGCCAATCCAACACGCTGGATGCAAGGAGAATTACAAACTGGTTTGGGTGGGGCGGGACCTTAAAGCCCACCTCCTCCCAATGCTCTGCCACAGGTAGGGACACCTTCCACTAGACTGGGTTGCTCAGACCCCTGTACAACCTGGCCTTGAACACTTACAGGGATGGGTGTGAGAGGGTGGCATGGCTTGACATCTGAGCCTAGCTGCCTCTCTGGAAGATGTTTGGATGTCCCTGTGAACATATTCACAAGAAGCGAGATGTAAGGACAGGAGGATGGGAAAGGAGATGGGATAAACGCTGCAGCAGCATGTGAGACATCATCTAATGTGGGCCAGGGAGAGAAGTGCCAAAGGAAAAGCCAGGGGATGGGATTTCCAGGATTGACACAAGAGGGAGCACAGGGAAACATAAAAGCAGCGAGAAAGGCTCCCTGCCAGCACCATTTCCCAAGGGAGCACCATGCAGGGCTGGTCCTGTTTATTAGGACCATAGAATCACAGTTTGGCTTGGAAGGGACCTTCAAGATCATCTCGTTCCATTCCCCTGTCATTGGCTGGGACACTTTACGCTAGACCAGGTCGCTCCAAACTCCTTCCAGCCTGACCTTGGATCAAGCTCAGAGAAGGAAATACTTTTGCCCATGCAAATATGGTCCTGTACACGTCCCTGCCACACGACAGAGTGGCCACTCAGTGAGGCCGGGACATTGCTGTCACCATGTTCCCTGTGAGGTGGCAGCAGGGTGTCACCAGGCCCAGCTGTTCCCCATGCTTAGCAGATGGGACCCCCACCCTCACTGTTAACATAGCAAATGATCTCCTCAGCCCCCTTGGTGTGCCTGGCTGGGGCTGGCTCCCGGCACTGGGTACATCCTTCAAGGACCAGCATGGCCAGGCCCTGGAGTGACAGTACAAAGCCACTATCCTGGAATTGCAAAGTACCATGCACTTGGGTGACCTGCTCCTCAAATCAGCCCTGGCATGTCTTCTCCAAGCTCCTCTTCCTTAAGGGGCTGGCTGGGGTTGCTGCTTTGGGTTGCTGCTACCCCCTTCCCACCCCATCTTCCTGTCCCCACTGGCTGTCCAGGGTTTTGCCATCCAATGACAGCAGGAACCACAGACACTCCTGGCACACTTGGCACTTCACATATCACGCAGAGCCAGCTGGGCTCTTTCACCATCACTAAATTTATCCCTGAAGACCCCTCCATGGTACAATCAGTTCCCATCAGGGTGATGGTTCACTCCCACCCCCGCAGCTCTCCCCCGACCCCCCCACCTCTTCCCCCAGGGCAGGACGTTCCCATATGGTTCTGCATGAGCTGGGCTGGGAGCAGCCGTGTTCACACGGGACAGCAGTGGGGCTGGACCCCCTGAGGATGCTCCAGCCTGACTACCAGTGAAGAGCCTGCAGCCTAGCACCAGGGGGACCTTGCTGTGCCCCCCACAAGCCAGCCTCATGCACCACCATGGCATCAGCTCCTCTCCCTGGCTGGGCAGGGTGCTGCGGGGTGTGTGCTGGCAGACCAGGCACAGCTTCTGCTCACACCAAGAAGAGGGGAAAACCAAACATAGGATAAGACCTCCTCACAGGAAGCCCAGCAGGGTCCTGGCACTCACCTCACACTCCCCTTCATGGAACCATGGAGGGTTTGGGGTGCTAAGGAGGCTGCATGCGACATGTGACACCATGAGCTTAAGCCACATCGCTCCCTCCCCACTGATGACAGCCGGGAATGGTCAGACAAGGAGCAGACTCCAGTTCCCTTGCTGGATCCATACCCAGAGAAGCCCAGGGAGCTTGAACAGTAATTTATCGAGCTTCCAAGACCACAGAAAAAGCTTATTCCTGCATGGCTGCAGTATTAAAATCAGAGATATTGCTGACCCTGCATTTGTCCAGTGAAGAGTCCTGAGAGCTTGAAATCCCAGGCAGCACAGGATGCAATGCTCAGAGCTTGTCCTATTGGAAAGCGCAGCTGGAGCTCGGGAGGAAGACGCTCATTGTGAAACAGTGACCCCAGCTGTCGTGATGGAAGGAAACCATTGCTGGAGAGCTCAGCTGGGAACTTCTGCTGCTGCTCAGCTGTGTGACGCCAGACAGCGAGAGCCGAAATCTCTGGGGCAAAGCGTGAAACCACTGAGGGGAGACACAAGACAGGAACAGAAATTACAGGGTCTCACAGGGAACTCGGCTCCCTGTCCTTCTCCAGCAGGAGTTTGCTGCAGGGAGAGTAAAGCAGCAGGGTGAGAACCTGGTTTGGCATTAAAACATTGAAAAATATATTTGAGTCCCAAAAATTCAGCTGGGATTTAAATGCACTGAGCTCTCCATTTTTCCTACCAGCAACACTGAGACACAGCACTGTTCCTGGTGTCACCTCCTGGGACCAGGAACCCCCCTGACCCACACCAGCCACCTGTGTCCCTACAGAGGCACAGGAGTTGACATGAACCCCAAAAAGGAGAATACAGTCATTAGTGGAAATGTAGGGGACAGAGGACCAAGGGAGAAATAAAAGAGCAGGTAATGGATGAGGTGACAAGTGACACTGACAGGGGCTGCCTGGAAAAGTGGCGCAGCAGGAAGAGGGTGGCTGTGAGGTGAAGACGAAGCCTGGGTTTGGTCCCAAGGACCCCTCACCCCACAGTGCTCCCCTCCAGCTGCAGGGCAGATGGGGTACAGCCCCCTCAGCATCACTCTCACACCTGGATTCACTCCATCACAGCCTAGGACACCCTCAGCAACTGACACGAGCCAGGGAACTATGGATCAGCCTGGAAATGCTACAGAATATAGCCCAGCAGCTGCCTGAAAGTCCATCCCACACCTCCCAGAGGCTGTGATCATTGTCCCGTGTCCCAAGGACCAATGAAGAGGGCAACCACAGCTTTGGGTCGGAATTTTTTCACAGCCACAAATAGAAATTTCTACAGGAAAAGCTCTGCATCTTGCCATTGCTTCCCTGCTGTGTTGTTGCTCCCTTTGACTTCCAAGCAATCCCACGTTCCTGTCCCAAATAAACCACCTTCCTCACATGGATCCAGCAAGAGAGTGACCTGGGAATGCATGGGGAAAACAGCTGGAAGATGGTGGCTGAGCTGAATATCCCATGAAAGCCATTGGTGGAAGCAGGTCTGGCAAGGCTGCGCTTGGGACAGGGCACTGCTGCGCTCATATTTTCGGGGTTCTTCCTGCAGGATAATGGCCCCAGCAAGTCCTGGGAGAGATCTGGAGGGCAAGGAACTCGGAAACACAGCCCTTTTTATCAATTGAAAGGAAAACTTGGCAAATAGTTTTTAAAATGCTTTAACAAAAATGCTGTCAGGGCTAAAAGTGACACTTTAATAATTCCCAAGCACGCAGAAATTTTAGTGTTCAGAGGCAGCTCCTCACTTAATAAAAAGAAGGAAAACACTGAAAGGCACATGAGGAATTTCAGCTGGTCCGTAACAACCTGCCCAGCTTCAGGCAGCACCCAGTGCCTGCTCAGACAGGGATATGGTGGGGGAGTGATGGCTGAGGAGGGAACAGGGTGAAGGCGTGTTGGGCACCCACACTTTGGTGAGGAGCACATGGGGTGCGATGATGGGAACACGAGGCCGGGCAGTGAGGGGCCGTGTGCCCGAGCTGGAGATGTGTGTACCCCGTGCACCCCAGCTCCCCACAGCACTCCATGATTCCTCGCCCGGAGGAGTGGAGGCCGTGTGCCGGGTGCTGCTCTTGGCTCCCGCGGCGGTCTCGGGCCAGTTCCCACGACCTGCTGCACTTCCTGTGCCTGGCGGCTGCTGGATGGCTCTGGGACCTGGTGGCGGAAGCGCTGCGATTTGGGTGGAAGGAGAGGCCAAGAGCCGGCCTCAGCCTGGGAACGGCCTCCATGTGGCGTTCCCCACGGCTGTGACACCCGGGGTGGGATCCGCTGGCGGCCAGGAACCGCTCTGCCTGCCCCCAGCAGCTCCGTGGATGCCCTGCGAGAGCAGGTCTTGGGAAACTCGCTCCCAAGTGATTTCTGCTGTACTCCAAGCAGAGCCATTACTTGACTTTGTAACATGCCCAGGGTTGGCTCCATCCCAAAACCACTTCCCCTTGCTCCGGAAGGGCCGGCTGAAAGGGGGCACTGTGGAAGGCAGGTGCTCCCAGCCTTGCAGTGGTTCCCATCCCTTCTTCCAGAGCTGTGCAGGAGAAGGCAGTGCTTCCCTGCTCAGACTGGGCACCAGAGCTCATAGAGGCATCTATCTTAGGTACATTCCACACCAACCCATCACACACATGGCAGGGCAAAGCTATCCAAAAGCTGAATTTGGGAATCCCCTCCATGTATGTGTCTTGGGAAGCTTTTTGTCAGTGTTCCAGAGCACTACAGATGGCAGTTCATGAATCCCTGACTCAGTTGTTTGATGGGCATCTTCTCAAGTTTCTTCTTGCAAAACATTTAGATTTTCTGGATCTTAGGATCACTTGGAGGTTAGAACTGGAGCTCCAGGACAGCAGGCTGCCCCTACACAAGGTGACAACAGTTACAGCACAGCCTGCACCTGGTTTGGGTCTCCTGAAGGAGAGAGGTCTCTGTAAATCCGTTTAGCTTTGGAGTCTTGAAGAACAACATTTCTTTTTTCAGGGACTCTTCCTGATGGTCAACTCACCAGGATGAATCCAGCTGGAGTCACCTGCAACTCAAAGGTATTCCTGTCCCAAATCACAGGCACAGCCATGCAGAGCCTGGGAGGCCCTTTTCCTGTCTCTCTCTTGTTTCTTTCCTCTCCATTCTTTGAGCAAAGCTGTGTTCCAATAACACTTCCATGGAACAAGGAGAACTGCAAGGTAATCGGGATGAAAAGGTTTGGCATCTGGCCATGTTCTGAGCTGACAAACCCTCACCCTGTTTTCCACTGCAGTTATAACAATACTGGAAAACTACACTCAGAACACACCCCTGCCATGAGCCTCCCGGCCCCAGAGGCCGCAGAAGACAGGGCTGCCCAACAGGCAGAGGAGCAGAGAGTATCACTGCAGGCACCCACACTCACAGGAGCTCTGAGAATAAAAGATCCTCCTCTCCTACCTCATGGTGGCACAAAACCTTCCCAGCTGTGTTCTCTGCTCCCAGGCAGACACACACACTCTCAGGTTGCTGTGGATATGTGCCAACAACCCCCAAAAGATTTGCAGTCATCTTTGCAAGGTAAAAACCAAGTCATTCATCATCTATCATAACAAGAAACTGCATGAGAAACCCCGATTTTACTTTCTTTGTATCAGTTTGCTCCAAGAGTTCCAGGTGATGGGAGTTTTGAGCTTTTGAGTCTTCTATGATGGTAGTGTAGACCTTTGTCTGTAAAGGAGTTCATGGCATTTTGCTCATTCTTCTCCCAAACTGCCCTTTCTAAATTAAACTTTCAGCTCCTCCAAAATCCAAGCATTTTCTCTCCCTCTGCGTGCCCAAGCAGTGGTTTCTTGGAGAGATTCAAATAAAGGGTGTAATTTTAAAGGAGTAAATTAATTGAATCTTAAAAAATCCAAAAACCACAGTAACTTTGAATCACAGGGAAAGGCATATTTGGTGGGTTTGAAACAGGAAAGGATCCTAAATTTATATTAGATGAAGAAATGTAGCATACTGTGACTAGGTGAGTTGCTTCACTTGGAAAAATATCCATTAGACCAAAAAGCACAAAATGCAAGGAGACAAGCACCTACATACACAGACATTCATAATAAAACTATCCAGAGGACAATTTTAACAGTATTTGGACATTATAAAGGAGCTCATCTCCATAAAATGAGCAACCTGAGAAACAGCAACACTCTGGCTTGTGGTTAACACACTGCAGCTGCTGACGGGCCAGAAGCTGGAGCAGGGTAGGCAACTTTGCAGAAAAGTTTTATTCCATCAGCCCTTTGCTCCTGCTTGCAAAGGATGCAGAGGGCTAACACCCAGCCAGCTTCTACAGGGAGCCCCCAGCGATTTCACTGAGCCTGCAAATTCCTGTAGGGCTGCAAAAACAGGAGCTTTATGAATCCAACTGCACTGGAACAGAAACGTGCCCAGCAGACATCTCACACACACAGAGGCATGGAAAGAAACCACACAGATTTGGGTGTTTTGCAGGGAGTGCATCCCCAAACCCAGCTGGCAAAATCCACGTCTGCACGTGTGACATGGAAAGAGAGAAACAACATTACCTTTTTTCCAGAGGATGAGACAGAGGCGTGATCACATTCTAGAAATATCTGGATCTCAGAATGAATGCTCTGAGTGAACCAGTTCAGTGAAACAGGCCTGGACACATTATTATGGGGGTGTAGAATTGAGAAAAACAAAATTATTAAAGCAAAAGGAGGTGTTTTGCCTGGACAGGTCCTTGAGCTTCTTGGCTCTTTGTTTCCTGCAGCTTCACCACCAGCACAGGAGGTGTCAGCAGACAGGAGCTCTGCAGCCAGGGGTGAATCCTCGGCCCTGAACCACTGGTGCTGCCTTGCAGCATCCCCAAGGCTTGACACAAGTCCCTCTGGAGGATGGAACCAACCCCTGTGTCAGATCCATGGGATCCAGTCCTTGGCTCAGTCGCCTTAAATTGAACATGTGGGGAGAGCAAGGCTTAGGGTGCTGTTGGTGTCACCTCCCCAGGGAACACCCTCCGCTCAGGGAGCTTTGGGGCAGCACTCCAGACTTCCAGATTTGGGATTTCCAAGATTTCCTGGTTTATGATTCAGCTATAGGTTAAGATGAATGATACAAAACCTCCCTCAAGACACAGTTCTGAGTTCTTGCCATGCAATATTTCTAAGAAATTCACTCAGGTGCTGTGAATGCCATGGGCAAACACAAGACTTGAATTTTTTTACTGTCCTTGCTGTGTGCAATCAGCTTGTGATCTTAAAAATGCAACTGCAAGAGGCTTTTTGGATTTTTGGCTGGAGTAGCAGTGGCTCATCACCATGTACCAACACACCACCCAGTCTTTTCAACAACTCCACCTCTGTTAATGGGAATGTTTCCTAAAGTATTGACCACAAAAAAAACCCCCAGCTTTTGTGCAAGTCCCACTGCTCAGAGGCAGCAACAGGCCCTGTTTTGGCTAAAGGCAGCTCCATCAGAAACACCTCCAGCTCCATCCATCCATCCATCCATCCCACCTTCACATGGTACCTACAAGCAGCCAAGACAAGACCTTTTTTTCCTCCAGGGAGAAGCAGCAGAGCTGCTGTTCCCAACTTACATGTGGATGACTACAGAGAGGTGAACAACACCTGCCATGCCTGAATGGAATGTACAGGGAGCAAGGATGTGCCAGGAAAGATGAGCTCATTGTAAAAATAATTGAAAGAGCTTTTAAAGGAATCAATACAAAGCCCTAGCTGGATTCAGATGTGCAAATGCCAGCAGCAAGGCACCTCCCCACCACCCAAGGGCTTTCCTGTAAGCTCTTTTTTATCAGTTTGTCCTTGATTTTATCCCTTTTTTTGTCTCTCTGTGCCACCCACCAGACCCTGCACTGAGTGTGCTGGAGTGTGACATACTCCACAAGCAGCCAAGGAAAAGAGCTTCAGGCACAGAGCAGCAGGGATGATGCAGAGAAGCTACAGGCAGTGGAAACAGGGACAGGGAATCACTGCAGTATTTATTTTGGCCAAGCAAAAACTGACCTCCAGAGCAAACCCCAGCTCCCACAGTTATTCCTCACTGCCAGCTCGGCTGATGCAGTCCAGAGCTGGGAGCTGCATGCCTGAACCTTGCATCTACACGTTCCTGGCTTGCTGGAGGCTCTGTACTCCATGGATTACTTTCTCCATCACACCCCATTCCCAGGTTCTGTTGCGCCAGATCACCACAGGTGGAGGAATTGCCTTTTTTTTTTTCCCAGTGTTTGCCAGTAAAACCCCTCTGCCTCTTCAGGGCAACCCATCCCAACACTCACTGCTTGGAGGGACAGTCAGAGACTTGCTTTGGCATGTCTTCTGCATGGCCATCTCATCATACCAGCAGAGCCATCTCCAAGGGCACTGATGCTGTCCCACAGCATCCCTCTGGAGCACAGGGCTCATCAATGACACGCGTTTGTGACAGACCCCTGTAATGGTGGGCCATCATGTCATATCACCAGCTCATCCCCCTGCCACCATCCAGCTCCTCAGCCCACCCAAACTCAGGCTGCATGGGAACACCTTTGCTTGGTGCTGATGCACATTCCACTGGCACGAGGAGGGACAAGGCCTCCTCAGAGCACAGCAGTGGGAATTCATCCCTTGTCATGATTTCTAAGTTTTCTTCTGCCCATTCCCTGGTTCCAGGCCTTGGACATACCAGTTATTTCCATTCCCTGAAACAAGACATTCCCTGACCTCCTTTTCCCTCATCACTAATTCACACCAAGCAGGTTTCGGCTCAGCTCATGCATGAACTCCGCGCTGGCACCGCTTAATGGCTAAAGAACGAATTCTGACAAAGCTCATTAAAAAAGAAAGCCACTGATGTCAGCAACATGCCTTAAATCTGACCCTCAGCTCCAGGCAGGTCTGCCAAGAAATCAAGTCATCCTGCTGGAAATATAAAGGGAGAGCAGAAAACTATCAGCAAGGTTTGGAAGGAACCTCATTTGTTGTTACAGATGTGAAGCAGATCGAAGACATAGGTGAGTGGCACCAATCAATTTGACTGTTCAAACAATTAAACCTTGCAGATGGGCACTCAAGACAATTCCAGAGTCACTGATGGGCCAGCTTTAGGGAATTTATGCAGAGCTCACCTCAAAACACAGGGAGCCAAAATCCCAGGAATGCTCCTGGTGCTGTTTTGGTTGTAATAGACAGAGACATGTCAGCACAGGAAGACTGAACTGGCAGAAGGGCTGGGACTGAGGTACAAAAACAAAATTCTCTGGCAGGGTTCACTTTTGGTTTTTTTCCTTAGGAAAACAAGATCCTCAGTTAAAAAAAAAATTTAAAAAAAAAAAAAAAAAGCAGTCACAGAAGGGGGATGAAAAGGCACTGTTGAAAACTTTATTACATCCCCAGATATGTGTCCAGCCCTAGAAAGTTCTGAATGACACATTTCTAACAATATTTTAAAATAACTATAGGGTATTAATTACACTAAAATCTACCAACCCTTTTCCCTCTTTGACTGGAAACCTCTGGAGGTGTTTTCCATCAGGCAACACTTTTAAGCACAGCCAGCTATGCAGCACTTCTGCAGGTACCGAGGAACTGTCTGTGTGATGTGATGCCCATTACACACCCCAATGCTGCCTGCACTTGGCTGCATGGGGAGGATGCAGCAGGGGGCCACACGTGCAGTGCTGCCTGGGGCAACAGATGCAGAGAAAGGCTGCATCCCAGTGCTTCCCTGGTACAATCCCCTCTGCAGCAGGGCTCCCTTAGCTGAATGGCTGTGTCATAGCAAGAGATGCTGTGACTGCATGGCGACAGAGCCACCGAGCCACTGAACTCACCCCTGCCGCTTTCTCACGCACAGGTAGGGCCAGGACTGCAGCCAAGGAAGAGCATGAAGCAAATGTTGGAGGGACAGCCTGTCCTGCAGGAACCCCACTCGCCTCCATGGCCCTGAACATCTGAGCAGCGTCTCTGCTGTCAGCCCTGCGCACAAGAAGGCTGTGACAGAGCGATCTCGCCTTGGCCTCGCCTCTCTCCCATCTAGGAGCTTTCACCCTGGTGTCAGGCAGCTCTGAGAGGCTAGTGCCACCCACCCAGCCCAGGAGTGTCACCAGCTCCTGGCACAGAGGGGTTCTGAGTCTCCATTCCCCTAGCTGGAGAAAAATCAATTACTTCTTTCCATAGTTTGCCCCCATGGAAAGTATTTTTAAGAGCTACACGGTCCACATTTAATCACAATAATTAAGGAGATACTCCTTAATTAGTGTTTGAAAGCTTCTAAAACAGAGAGGTAGCAGATTGCATCTGTTTTGCATCTAGAATTCGGGATAGTCAATCCCAGAGCCCAGCGTGACAGAGTAAAGCTATTTGGAGGTGTCTGTCCTTCATCAGACCGGCTGTGGCAAAAAGAAACTGTCCAAAAATATGGTGCAACAGCATTTCTCACTGCCAAAATCCTGGGCAGGGCGATAAAACCCAGGGAGAACAGGGAGGCACTGAGGCACAGAGGGAATGGAGTGGTGCAGGACCTTGCAGGGCAGGGAAAGAGAAGGCCGGGGCATTGGGGGCAGTGTGGCCAGGTGACAGTGACAAGGGAGAGGAGAGGCAGGACCTGAGTCCAAGCAAGGTGGTTTTTGCTCTGTGAAATACCTGCCTGCCTGGGAGCAGAGGATCTCAGGGGCAGCTCTGGCTGTGCCCAGAATACCCCACAGCAGGGAACAGCCTCACATGGCCAAGAATGGCAAATAAAGAACCTGCTGGCCTTTGCTGGCACCATCAGCACACAGTGACCCCATGGCCTGGCTGTCAGGCCTCATGTGGCAGCTCTGCCACCCCAAAACTGTGGCACAAGGGCATGTCTTGATGCCAAACCCCAGGCAGAGCAGGAATGATGAGCCCATTGTTCCCAGCAGGGTTCTTGGTGTTCCTAGCTCTGCACTCAGGGGACACTGAGCCACAGAGCAAGGGACATGATGGGTGCTCCCAGGGTTTGGCACTGAGACAAGGGCTATGTCTTGAGGGCGATGCCTCTCTTTGGCCTCCATCCTCATGGCTTGTCAGGACGCCTCTCAGTGCACCCAAAGGGGGCTCATGGGCACAGACCCCTAAACAAGCAGTGGCAAAGCATTGGAGAGCTGTAAGCGGCACCAGACACATCTCGCCTCAGCACAGATGGGGACATGGAGTGACACGCAATAAAAAATAAAAACCTTTCCCAGGGAGATGCAAAAATAATATTATGTACATTCCAGCTTCCCAAACAACAATCGCCTGAGAAGCCGGCACTGTGGGAAAGTCTCAGTTTGCTTTTCCTGGGCATTATAAATAGAATCAGGGCTACAAGCAGGGCTGGAAATGCGAAGGAAGGGGGAAAAGGCCATTTAATGGGCTCTGTTTGAACTTGGGCCCTGGCTGATGTCCAGCTTTCTGCAGAACATCTGGTCCCTTCCTGCCGAGCGAGGGGCAGCGCCACTGCACTGGGAACCGGGAAGCCCCAGTCCAGGGCTGCTTCTCAGAACCCAGAGCCCCTGAGCCCACAGGGGCACCACACCTCAGGCTGCTGCCTGTGTCACTCAGGCACATGCACTGGCACTCAGAAGCTGCCTCTGCCATGCCCAGGTGTGACACCAGGTGGGTCAGTGTGAGATTCTGCAAGCCTCCAACCCTGGGGGCTGGCATCCACAGGGACTTCAGAGTTTCTCTTCCAAAGGGCCACTCAGTCCCTGACCCCATGTGAAGGCTCAGCACCCACCAAGCTTTTTGCAGGACTGAAGCCTACCAGTTCTTCCATCTGCCTGGTTCTCCAGGAGCCTCATCTTTGGCTATGTGACTTCTCTTATGGACACACTGCTCATCAAAAGCCCCTGCAGAACCCTGTCATGGGCAGCTCCACATTCTGTTATCCATGTGTTCATTCTTTACTCCGGCTCTTACTTATCTGGGTTATGAGCTGTTGTATCCCAGGCCACATTTTATTCACCAACAACATACTTTAAGCAGGATATAGAATCATTGTGACAGGGGATGGTTTGGGTTGGAAGGGATCTTAAATCTCATCTAGTTGAAAACCCCTCTCCTGTGGGCCGGGACACCTTCCACTCTCCGAGGTTGCTCTAAGCCCTGTCCAACCCGGCCTTGGACACTCCAATGGATGGGGTAGCCACAGCTTCTCTGGGCAACCTGGGTGCCAGGGCCTCTCCACCCTCACAGAGAGGAATCTCTTCCCAGTCTCTGCCTCTGCACCAGTGGCTTCTTCTATGTGGCTCCTCTATTTCTCAACTATTCATTCCTCGGCCCTTTCCCCAACCTCTTCTGCCACCACCACTACCCCTGTTCCTGCCTGGGCCTTGTCACTTCTCACAGCCCAGGCCACAGGCCTGGGGCTACCTGAGACCTGCCTCAGGGGTGTGGGGGGAGAACCAGCAGCCTGAGAAGAACGGGGAGCCAGAGGGGAGGACCGGGAACCCGTGAGGAGAACCAGGCCCCAGGAGATAAACGTGAGCCCGAGGAGAAAAGTAGAAGCCCGCGGGGAAAACTGAGACCCTGGAGAACTGGGAGCCTGAGGGGAAAACTGGGACCCTGAGAAGATCCGGGAGCCTGAGGGGATGACCGGGACCCTATGGATAACCAGGAGCCAGGGCAAAAGCGGCAGCCCCACACGAGCTCCCCTCACCCCTTTCACAGACGCGGGAGGCGCGCGCCCCCGCGGCTCGGTGACGTCACGGGCGAGGAGCGGAGCGAGGCGGGGGCGCGGCCGGGCGCGCGCCTTTGTTCGGAGCGCAGGTTCCCAGGCTGCCCGCGCGCCACGGGGCGGGGCCGGGCGCGCGCGGCGCGGGGGGCGTGTCCGCGCTCGGGCCCGCGGGGTCAGTCGGAGCGCGGCGCCGAGCGGAGCGGAGGAGGGGCAGAGCCGGGCACCAGCGCCAGCAGCGACCGCAGCCGCACCGGAGCGAGCGCACGATGATAAACACCCAGGACAGGTGTGCAGCGCGCTTCCCGCCCTCTCTCGCTCCTCAGCGCGGCGGTGGCAGCGGCAGTGGCGGCGGGCGGGCCCGGGGCGCGGGCGGGCGCTGAGGCGGCGGGGAGGCCGCGGGACGTGGGGAGGCCGCTCCGCCTTTCCCCGGTTAAAATCCCCGTCGAGGCGTCGTTTCCCCCTGGAGGAACCCCCCGGCGGTGGGTCTGGGTTCGCCAGAGCCTGAGCACCTCTCGCTGAGCAGCCCTGGCTGCGGCGGGGTCCGAGCGCTCCCTCCCCGCGCCCCCCGCACCTCTGTCTGCCTGGAGGAAGGTCGCTTTTGCGGGCAGGTTGGGTATCAGCAGGCACGAACTTGCAGGATCTGTGTATTCTTCTCAGCTGACCGATTTATCTTGTGTGTCTGTTCCGTGTTTGGAGTCCCCAGAGTGTCATTCCCTGCACCTCTGTTGCCTGTGAGAGCCCAGAGGATGCTTATGAAGTAGCCTCGGTTCTTGTCCGTTGCCTGTGTGGGAGATGCTTGAGCTGTGCTGTGTTCATCGGATGGTTATTTACAAATTACTCCTCCAATCGGGCTCCTGGATATGTGTCTAGCAGCAATAATAATAATAATTATTAATCATGAAGTGCAGCTGCATCTCAGAGCCTGTTCTGGGAAGGAGCAGAAAGGAAAACAAAACCCCAGTAATTTCTCCAACATCAGGGGAGCTCTGTGGGTTCTTCCATCTGGTCTAAGTGTTCAAAATAAATAGAAGCCCCAAAACACAAGGAAATGTGTCGACTTCAGCCCCTGATGTGCTGGTGGTGGTCTCCACCTGGCTCTGTGTGCCAGGGCTGCCTAGGAGCAGCGATAATGGGGTTCTGAAGTTGCTGAGCTGCCCTTTGCCCTTCCCAGGGACAGGGCACGGGGTTGGGATCGCTGGGAGCTTAGTGAGTTAAAATTACACCCGCGGGATGAGAGCGGAACATCGACATCCAGCTCCCCTTTCGGGCAGGGCACAGACGAGCAGCTTGTACTGAGGAGTTTGTCCACGGAAAGGTGATCTAAAAATGCATCTTAATTTCAACCAAGCTGCAGGAAAGCAGCTTCTCCGAGGACAGACGTCAGAAGGGAGCACAAGCCTAAATTTTAAGCTATAAACAGGCCTCAGGGAGAGTTGCCGTTTGCGCAAGGATGGATGAAGGTATCAGATGTTGTTGGGTGTTTGTATGAATTTCTTCCCAGGGAGCTGAAGCACAGCTGGAGAAAGCAAAAACCCTTTTAATCTGTACCCCACACGAACTCTCTTCCCTGAGGTTGCTGCTATCAGAACCCTAACCCTGGAGGGGATAGTGGTGGCGTGCTGGGACCCTGATTTTGGGGGAGATAGTGGAGGTGTGCAGATTTGGGCCAGGGATGTGCAGGCAGCAGCCGGAGGGGGCTGGTGTTTTGACTTCTGCATGTGCCAGAGGAAATGAAACCGGGAAGTGTCTTTGGCTGCTTTGCGTGAAAACTGCCTCTCTGTTTTAATTTTTTTTTTTCCCACAACTCCACTTCATTATCCAGTTTCTCCATGCCTTGGCCGCAAGTTGGAAAGAGCTATCAATAGTACATTGTTGGCTGGAGGGTAGAGGGAGGAGGGAAGGGAATAACAAAGCTGCCAACAGCTTTCGGGGGTGGGGACGGCACAAAGTGCTTTGTCATCCTCTCGACATCCACTACTACTGAACACACACTGGCCCATTGATAGCCCCAGGCACACCAGGGAGCACAGAATACCCTGCTTTGCCCCCAGACGTCTCCCGGTGTATTTAAAGTGCCTTTTCTCCAAGAGGTGCCAGCTCTAGCACATGGGAATGCTGCCCCAGAGCCCTGTCTAGCGAACCTGGGGGAGGGAATGTGTGGAGGAAGAATATATTAGTGTTTCCTGTAGAAAGATGGTTTTGGTGGTAGTTGGTGAGCAGAGATCCGTGGTGAATTCTGCCTCGTGCATTTGTGAGTTATGGTTTTGGTGCTCAGAAATGCCAAATTTCAGTCGTTTGTTTGCACCTGGCACAGGTGAGTTATAAGGCCAGGTTGGATGGGGCTTGGAGCAGCCTGGTGTAGTGGAAGGTGTCCTGCCTATGGCAGGGTGTGGAACTGGATGGGCTTTAAGGTCCCTCCCAGCCCAAACCAGTTTGATTCCATGTTTCTAGGCATTTCAGGTGGTTTTAACAGTGCAGTTCTATACTTGGTGTTTGGATATCTAAGCCTGTCTGCCTCGTGGAGAGGGATTGATGTGGAAAAACACTGCACTGGGAACAATTTCAAGTGGGAAGTTTCAGGACAGACAGTGGTTGTCAGAACAGCTGCAGGATTTATCCACTTTAGCCTCATTCCTCGCCCTGTGCTCATGAAAACACTCCCTCACCACGTTGTTTTAATGGTGCTTCCATGGTTTTGTGCTGGTGTGTTTCATAATGGGAGCACTGGAGAAGAACTGTTTTCCCTGCATGGCTTTTCCAGGCTGTGCTGGGCCTCAGCACAGAGCTTTTGTGGTGCTGAGAGAGGAACCAAGGCTCCAGAAGGAAAATAATTTGCTTTGATGTGCTTCCTAAAAGCCAGAGCAGGTATAAAAGCCTGTGTCCAAAGTGATTCTGGAAGACTGTGTGTAAGACTTCCAAACAAACTTGGAAACTGCAAGGGAAATGTGTTTTCTTGCTGTTCGAAGTAGCTCTGTGGGGTGAATTTTTAGGGTTGGGGTGGAGGATGCTTGCATGGTGCTTCGTGTGTGTGTGAAAATGTTGCCGTGGACATTGTGGAGCGTATTGAAGAACCAACCCTTTCACTTCTCCTGGGTTTGAAAATGTGAAACTTAAACCTTCTCCTCCTGGGCCCTGTTGATCTATTTGTAGATATTCGTCTCTAGAAAATGTGTGCTCATCTGGTCATGTGTTCCCAGCCATCTGCTCCTGGCAGCCTTCCAGGCCTCCCTTATTAGCATGAGGTTGCTCAGCACTCTCTCTGGGTTCCTGGCTCTGGCTCCTCCTCCATTCCTAACAAAACACCCTGGGTTCTGGTGCCACTGGGGCAGTGGGTGGCCTCAATGTTGACATCTGGGTGCTGTGGAGGAGCAAGGGTACGAATGATTTGGGGGTTTGAGAAGCTGAAGCCTCTGAAATGTAATCCTGCTAATGTGTAACCTGATGTTCTCTCTCTTTTTCTTGCAGTAGTATTTTACCTTTGAGTAACTGTCCCCAGCTGCAGTGCTGCAGGCACATCGTTCCAGGGCCTCTGTGGTGCTCCTGATGCCCCTCACCCACTGTCGAAGATCCCCGGTGGGCGAGGGGGTGGCAGGGATCCTTCTCTTTCAGCTCTGATATATAAGGTGAGAAAGATTTAACACCTAAACATTGACCCGTGCCTGTGTTACAAGTGTGTTCAGTTCCTGTCACAGTCTCATGAGAATAAATGCAAAGAACTCCAAGATAATAAGTGGGAGAACAGGTGGGACAGAGCTGCAGACAGGTCTCTCCTGCTTAAACATCACCTGTTTATTAAGAAATAAGAGACCATTGTACAGCAGATCATTCACTAGCCTGTCCCCAGGGGCCTGCTGCAGCTATTGTACGTGGAGACTGCATTATCAAAACATGAAAGGGCTTCTGAAAGGTCTGGCACAGAGAGGAAGCGAGAAGCAGAAAGGTGAAATGCAGCAAGGGAGGGGTTGATAAGCTCCTTCCTGCGCCCTGGTCCGGAAGTGAAGCTATCAGGCCCTGGGAGCTGCCTGAACCCAGGTGCAGATGGGAGAGGCAGCCCTCCAGCTCCCAGACAGGGCTGTTTCTACAACATGAGCACAGGCAGGGCAAGATCAGGAAGGGTTTGTGTCTGCAGCTGTCTCAGTTTGTGTTCCTCTTCATTCTATGGGACCTTTCCTTTCAAATGGGGAGATCTGGCTGCTCCTTCCTGTAGAGTAATTGGCTCTTGTGTGACTTGGCTCACATCTGTCTCCTTTCTGGGACAAGGACTGCTCTTCCATTTAGATGAGGCAGACTGAATTTATGCTCACCTTGCAAATTTGGCAGTTGAGCCAGGGGTGTTGTCATAGGTGTTAGACCTGATTTTTAATTAGCCCATGGGCGGCACAGAGATGTTATCTGATGAAAAGATACAGACCCTTTTGGGCCACCGCTCCCAAAGTCTCCTCTTGGAGCTCCTGAGAGAATCACAGACTTTGTGGTTGCTTTCAGAGTTTCCTTTGAGTTTTCAGCACTTTCCTCACCTCCTTCCCTTGCAAAATATCAACCTCTGAGCCTCCAGTGACAAGGTCCCATCAGTTTAATGCTCAAGCTGAATTGTCAAAGATGTTTGGGGTGTACAAACTCCAGAGAAGCAGCACAGTGGGCTTCCTGTTACAGAAAGAAGGTACAAAAATAGCTTGAAGAGGGCTTGGGACAAGCAATGAATCCCCTCTGGGTGGGAAATGGGACCCTGCAGCTGGAACTCTTACCAGCCAGCTTTGTCAAGCCTTGTGTGTGTACCAGGCAAGACCCAGAGGCAGAAAATGGGCTCAGCATGGAGGGGGAATGTGGAAGGAATAATGATTTGGCAACTTTGGAGTGTTTGATTCCAGTACAGCCCTGAACTTGCACAGATTTTGGAGGTGCGTAGGCAGGGGGGATGTCATCCAGATAGCTGCATCCCAGAAATATGGATGGAATTCCTCCTGGATTTATTGCTTGACAAAACTAGCGGAATCTGTCAGAAAATCAGCCCCTTCTGTAACAAAGAATCATGGAATAGTTTGGGTTGGAAAAACCCTCTAAGGTCATTGAGTCCAACTGTTCTGCCAGCACTGCTCATGTTCACCACTAACAGATGTCCCCATCCCCACGTGCCAAATCCACTGGGCTTTTAAACTCCTCCAGTGATAGTGACTCCACTTCTCTGGGCAGCCTCTGCCAGGGCTGGACAGTCCTTTTGGTGAAAACATTTTCCCTAATATCCAACCTCTTCTGGCCTGGAAATGGTTGAGGTAATTAAAATTCCCTGGGAGCAGAGCATGACTCCCACCTGGCTGCACCCTCCTGTCAAGGACTTGTAGAGAGCAAGAAGGTCCCCCATGAACCTTCTTTTCTCCAGGCTGAGCCCTCCAGCTGCTCCTCATCAGACTTGTGCTCCAGACCCTTTCCCAACTCCGTTTCCTTCTCTGGGACCTGCTCCAGCCCCTCAATGTCTGTCCTGCAACGAAGGGCCCAGAACTGACCCCAGGATTTGAGGTGTGTCAGACCTTGGATTGGTTACAGGGTTCTGTCTGCTCCCTTGGTCACCTGCTCAGTCTGGCAGTGCTGTAGTTACAGCAGCTGACTTTTTCAGCCAACAGCCACCAGCATGACCTGGAAAGGCATCTGGATCCAAAAGCTTAAGTCCTTTTTCCAGCTGTATCAGCTGTTCCAGTCCAAGGGATGACCTTTCTGAACACACCTGCCTCTGCCGACGCATGCAGCACTCAGATACATCACTGCTATAAACTGGGGCTCCCTGTAAGTGTTGGCATTTTTGTGTTAAGAGACTTAAAGCTCAGCCCTCCATGCAGGGAGCTTTTCTGGAGCTAGGAATGCCACAGTGTGGGTGCTGCACAGCTGAGATCTGCCCTGGCTGGCAGACTTGGCAGGAGGCTGCAGGTGTAGCACATGCCAGCAGCGGGTGCTTCCACAGCTTTCTCCAGCCACTTGGCCAGAGTGGATCATAACATCCTTCCTTTTGACCCTGCCAACACACCAGGGCCTCCCTCATCCTTCCCAGGACATCTGAGGAGCAGAGCAGGACTGATTTGGAATCAAGTGGAAGTTGGTCCTTGTGGCTTTGCGTTGGTGGAACAGAGCTGGAGGGCTGGGGAGCCAGGGTTTGGGCAGCTGGGTAAAATTCAGACTGGTGGCAGGGGATTTTGTGCACAGGAACATGTCAGGGGGATTTTTCCAGGGAGAACTAAAACCGAGTGCTTGTTGTGTAAACAGGATTTTGCTTTGAGCAGCTTCCAAAGAATTTTGGGCTGCTGTTGCTGCTTCGCAGGAGCGGCCCACAGAGCCTTTCTCTTCCCCAGCATCTCTGTTTGGATGCCTAGAAATAAAGTGTCAGCTGCCCCAGCCAGGCTGTGTGAAGGTAATTCCCACTGAACAGGGGGAACTGGTTCTGCTAATCCCTGTGGTCTGCTGCCTTTGGCTCCTTTGGGGAGTTTCAGTGGAACAACCTCACTGGGTTTAGAGCACTGGACGTAACTTCTGGTGACAAGGAAGTTCTGAGCCAAATGGATCAGAATACTTTTCCCTTCCTATGGCAGTGCCAGTCTTCCACTCAAAGGCACACCTCCCATGTGTCAATCCCAGCCTGCTTTCCTCACCTTCCTCACGCAGTTTTAGTTTTGTGAGCATGGAAAAAGCATGATCTGTGATCTTTTCTGGAGAGGATGTTTTCTGGAACAGAAACACTTTCTGCACTGAAACAACAACTGTAAAGGGCCCTGTAAAGTCACTGCTGAAGGATATGCACATAAGCCCCTTGGATTTGTTTGGGTTTGTTTTTTGTACTCAGCCCTGCCTCTCTGCTAGCTCCATCACAGCCACAGCTTGACCTCACTGGAGCAGCTCTCAGTCCATTTCTTGGTGCACTCAGCCACTCAGACTTCCTTCAGATTCAATGAATAAACTTGTTTCCTACAGGATATTTATTCTGGTGAAGTGTAAACTTGTTTTTCAGCTCAGCTTTGTGGGCTTTCAATGAAAGGCAGCTTCCTCTGCTCAGCTTTGGAGGCCAAGCAACTCCAGTTTGCAGATGGTGTTACTTTGTCAGGAATGTGAATGTCCTCAGAGGCTTCTCTGTCATACAGTAGCCAAACCAAGGGGCATCTGTTTTAAGACAGGAGGTAATAGGAGTTAAAGCACTGGGACAGTGGCTTGAGGAGCCTGTAAAGAGCTGCTGAATTAATCACCCTGTTAAAATATCTGGAGGCTGGACAGCTGCTCACCCAATGATCCAGTGGAGTGAACCACTGCCCACCCACCTGCTGAGGGAGGGACACATGGCTCTCCAGGTGTCTCATGACTTTGGGTAACTGCTTTACTTCTGCCCCTCAAAGCTGTGCAGGTGCCTGTGAATGTGAGGGACAGGGACACACGAGCTGTCACCAAGCACAGGGGACAGTTCAGCTTCATGTAGTAACAGTGTTAACTCAAGGCTCTGCTTTTTTGCTGGGGCTCTTTGCACTGAAACATGGAAATGATTACTGGGCAAGCCAAGTGCCTGCAGGAATTGTCTGAAGGAATGGAGCTGTAACCACTGAATTGTTTTCTAGGAACTGCTGAGCTGATCCCAAGTAATCTGCATGCTTGGCATCCTCATGGGGCAGGACTGGGGAAGGACGTGTGTGTTTGTGGTCTCTGGAGAAGACCTCCCCACAAGCTTCAGATCTGCTCTGGAATTTCCCTGCTCTCTGTGTTTTCCTCCCTTACACCAGGAGGCAAACCACAGGTTATAAAATCTGGGAAAGCAATTTGTGGTCACTCCTGGAAGGCTGTGTTGGGGATTGGGGAGGCACCAGAACTGGTTGGGCTCTGGCAGCAGAAGCTCTGTGTTGGGTGTTGGGTCCAGTTCTTGGAAGAGCAGTTCATGAAGCACCACCAGATGTAGCTGGAGCCTGCAGTGAGGGAGTGGAGTCTTCTACTCAGAAATTTAATATATGTTGATATGTAAAACTACATTCCCTTAACAGGAAAACATGGCTAGAAATCACTCTGAGGGCTGAGAACTGTGTGAGGTGTCCCTGAGCCAGCAAAAGGGGAAGGGAAAAGCATAATCCTCTTCTCAGTAAAACCCTAAGGCCATTTCTTTGCATTTGCCTTCTCCAGGCTGTTCAGGACTTAGCATTTTTTATTTTCCCAGGATGAGAAGATCACTGTTAGCCAAGATGTCCCAGTGCATGAAGGGAAGCCTCACATTGTCCACTTCCAGTACAAGGTCACAGAGGTGAAGACCTCCTCCTGGGATGCAGTGCTCTCAAACCAGAGCCTCTTTGTGGAAATCCCTGACGGATTATTAGCTGATGGAAGCAAAGAAGGGTAAGTTCTGGATCCCAAAGGTGCAGCCATGGCTCCTGGGGGACAGGACTTTGCTTACATGGGTGATTGTGGATGGACACCCCATCCCTGGAAGTGTTCCAGGCCAGGTTGAATGGGGCTTGGAGCAACATGGTCTAGTGTAAAGTGTCCCTGCCCATGGCAGGAGTTGGAACAAGATGAGTTTTAAGGTCCCTTCCATACCAAACCATCCTGGGATCCCATGCTGTGTCTGGGGGAAATGGGCTGTGCAATGGCGGCTCTGTTTGTGGTCCGTGCACATTCTGCTCCCTTGTCTGCAGAGTCCCTCATAGGAATATTTTCCCCTCAGTGATATTCCAGATGAGTTACTATTTTTTGAGTCCCCACACTGATGAAAAACAAGCAATAAATGAGCAGAGTGAATCTTCGTATACTTTGGTATGGAAAGCCAACAAGATTTTCTCTGATACTTTATTATTTTTTCATTTCATTTTTCCACTGGCCACTTGGCAAGCCTGTCTTGGCAGATTTTCCTCTCTTTCAGGGAAATAAAAACCGCTCCATCCTATTGATGTTCTCTTCGTCAGTAGGTGGATCTGCTCTTGGAGCGCTGCCGCACTGGCGCTGGGCTCTGCCAGGAGGTCTGATTCTTCTCTTGGCAGAATCCGGTCATGTTTTGTCCAGACAGCTCTGCTATGGGAAGTTTGTGTAAATGCAGCTTCCAGAGCAGCTCCTTCCTGCCAAGTGCTGTGCCAGAGGTCTCCACTGCAGCGTAGATGTGGCTTTGCTGGATTCCTCTGTGGAGCAATCAGTTCCTCCTAAATCTCCAAGCAGGCTTTATCCTTCAGTGACATGAGCTAATTAAGGAGAAACCCATCGCTGGGCACCTTTAGGAAGTGGCAGTGTTGTTGCTGTCTCACACTTGTCTCATTTGACGCTGAGTCCAGATAAATGTTTGTGTAGTTTCTCCAGTTGGCCCATAAATCTCTGGGCTCTCCCTGGAATGGGTCCTTCTGGGAGGGGATTTATTTGCCAGTGTCACTGTGACTTAAAGTGCAATTTTGTCAGGTTATTTTTAGCTGGGTGAAACATCCGAGGAGAGGCCAGAGGCCGTAATTAAAGTAGTTCATTAACATATTAACAGAACCCTCGCAAATTTAATCTCCTGCGCTTCACTGACAGCTGGTTACTGAGATGTGGAGTGATGGTCTGTTTGTCACTGCTCTGGCAGCGCCAGTGGTTGCAAGTGACAGCAGTTGATCCGTGTGCCACCCTGGGGGCTTGCGGGGGGGTTACTGCAGCACCACTTCCATCAAGAGGTGGCAGAAAGAATCCAGCTGGAAAGGCAGGAAGCGAGGATTGAGGGGGCAGCAGCTGTGCCATCCCACCGATGCGCTCAGGAAATGGCTTTGCCTGCGCACATGTTCTCTGGGGATGGTTTGTTCTCATTTTCTGCCTGCCATGAGCTCGGTTCTGGGTGGTTTTCCTTCCCAAAAAGCCCAGAACTCCCAGATCCCCCATGTGCATTGCCAGGGAATGCAGCCTGGCCCAGGAGCAGCTGCAATATTTTGCTTCCTGGCTATGAAGGCTTTGGTCCCAAAGCACCACGGGTGGGGAGGGTGTTTGTGGCTGTGAGGACAGGAACTTAACAGGTCTCGGAGCAAGTACAGCTCTTGAATCTACAGGGCAGGAAGCCCATTGTTTCAGCACCCATTGTAAGCTGGAAGGGAGCTGTAAACAATCTTTGTGTCCAAAAACATCCAAACAGTTGATAATTTGATAATGCTCAGAGGCTTCCTCAGGACAGGACTTCCCAGAGCTGATGTCCTTTTGTCTTCCCCCTCCTTGGCAGGTTGTCAGCACTGCTGGAGTTTGCTGAAGAAAAAATGAAAGTCAACTATGTCTTCATCTGCTTCAGAAAAAGCAGAGAAGATCGAGGTGAGGACTAGCCCGTGCTCGGGTTTGTTCCTGACATCCCACACGGGGCTGCTGAAGCTGTAAAGAAACTTGCTCATCCCAGGGCAAGACCCACAGGACTCCCTTAGTGCAGGGATTGTTATGTGCGTAATTCTTGTGGCAATAGTATCATGTGGAGGAAATAAGCCCTTTTTGGAGGGTCAGGGTGAGGGAGTGTTGTGGTTTCTCCTGCACATCTGCTGGATAGGGCTTGGAGCAACCCAGTCCAGTGGAAATTGTCCCGGCCCATGGCAGTGGGGTGGAACTCACTGAGCTTTAAGGTCCCTTCCAGCTGAAACCAATCTGAGATTCCATTCATCTGCTTTGTTGCCCTGCCATTAAACACTCTGGTGCAGAAAGCTGCTCCTGAATGATTTGGGGTGATTTCATCATCCAGTGCCAGTTAATATTCCCCTTTCAGTGAGCAATGAAGTCTGTATTTGGCACCAGGCTGCTGTGACATAGAAGGTGAAACCAGGGAGGAGTTACTAAATGGAAAACAAGTGCTTAGAGCCTGTTGCCCTGAAATGCATCAGCTTTTTAAAGACCTCCTGGCACTTCTGTCCTTTCCAGGCTTACAGGTAATCCTGGCCCTGGCTGGAGATGCTTATGGCTTTGGGGGCTGCTTTAGGATCTAAAGATAGACCTGCTGGTGAGGGATTACAGCCGAGGGGGCTGGGGGATGTACCAGACTGGGAACGTGTCACTCTAAATCCCACCAGAGTCAGGCTGTATCCCAATTCTAATTTTACTCTGCAGCTTCATGAGCTATCCTGGCTTCTCTGAAATAGAGGGCCTTAGTAAAGCTGAGCTGAGCCCAGGAAGATGTCATCATCCCTTATTACCATGCCAGGAATAACTTCCAAATCAAGTCCTGGTTGTTATGTCACCACTAGCATCGGTTTGTGTAGGTGGCCCCCGTGGCGGCTGGGACAGGGGACAGCCGATGCCAGGGATTGTTTGTAGGGGTTCTGGAGTGGTCCAGATCCTGGGTTGGGTGCTTATCCAGCTGAAATTCGGTGCTGCCAGAAAATATCTTCAGGAGCTCCTCTGCATGGTCACTCAGTATCCTGTCGCTGATTGCCTGAGGGTGCCATAGGGATTGGACACTGCACCAGGGTGAGTGTCATGGGTCACAGGGCAGCCATTGCTTCAGTGACACAGGCACGGTGCCACAGAACCGTATCTGTCTGGGCTAGCCCCACTTTGAATTCCCACACGTAACCCAAAGTGGCTTTCCTGGGGTCCCACCCCGACCTGTGCAGAGCTGTCTGGAGTTTCCACTGAGCTCCAGCACCTCCTTGTGGAGACAGCAAATGTCTGCCTTGTCCCGAGGCAGGTTCCTCTTTGCTGCTGTCTGTCCTCTCTTGGTGCTCAAGGGGTGCTGGGGCAGGACAAAACCTATGGGATGGTCACGTGCATCTTGGGAAAGCAGGGATGTGCAGCTGCTGCAGGCAGACAAACAACCATTGCTGTTTCTCACGGGATAGAAGAAACATTGCAGGAGAAACATGAGGACAGAGCTGCTCAGCTGCACAGCTAAAATCCCTTCACACTTAGGAGCAGCTGCAATGAGCACAGGAGGAGACAAGAACCCCTGCTGGAGAGGGCTGTGCTGCTCTGGATTCACTTACAGATGGTGTCCCATGCTCTTGGATATTGATGGCTCAAGGGAGAGGTAAAGAGGATTATTCCTGCTGGTAACAGATCTCCTTCTCTTTGGTAGCTCCACTCCTGAAGACATTCAGCTTCTTGGGCTTTGAGATCGTGCGGCCTGGCCATCCCGCGGTCCCGTCAAGGCCGGATGTGATGTTCATGGTGTATCCCCTGGATCAGAGCTCTTCCTCCGATGAAGAATAGCTGCACAGGGGAACTCCAGTGGGACCCTAATATGCAGTGGAGGGGAGAGAGGACCACCTCCTTCCCTCAGGAGAGGGAAGCAGAGCTTCTGTTGGACTGCAAGCGCATTTCTCATTGTTAGATTGGGCTGTGTATCCCCAGAGTTGACTCTCATTGAAACATGTTGCCTAGAGAACTATCTATCACACATGTAATCATCACTAGGAAAAGGAAGATGTTTATGAACTGGCATAGGAGCTCTTCCCATGCAGCTGCATGGTGTGGGAGCCCCGGAGTCAGTACCACCTTCGGGACTCCTCCGAACCCCCACTGGAGCCTCCTGCCTGCCCAGCGTGGGCTCACCTGGGACACGACCCATTAATTTCCCACTCAAGACCTTAAAAACAGCCTGGCTTGGTGTGGGGCACATGCAGGAGATGCTCAAGTTTATCCTTTAACACTACATTAAACCCCCCATGCATCTCCACTCCAATGCTGGTTTAACTGGTCTAACCTTTTTTTTTGTTTTCCCCTTTTTTTTGAAACTTCTTGCTCTTCCAGCTTTTGTTTTACGCAGTCTTAACCCTGTTCCATGTTTCCACTACACTATCATGGCATTCAATAAAAGGGGCATTCAGATGAACTTCACGCACCTGGGGCTGCTTATTTGGGAGGAGCAGTCTCCTGACCTGCACCGTGATTGTTGGGACGGTCCAAAGAGCCAAGAAAAGCTCCTGCCTCTACCCTCTGCCCCAGGATGGGTCTGGAGCAACCCCAAGCCCTCACCCCTGCTCCTGCTCACCTTCCCACAGGGATAAGCTGAAGGCTTTAGATGCCACCAATGGCTGTATCCAAACCAAAGGGTTGTGTGGGGGCAGATGGTGGGATGCTCTCCCCATCCAGGGGCTTTGCCAGGAACGGGCCATGGTGCTGGCAGTAGGTCATGGCTCAGCCCAGCCCTGTCCCTGTACCCTGGCACTGTATCCTGGCTGGCTCTGTCTGACAGGCCCCAGGGAAGGGGGATATACCCCAGGGCCATGCCCTCAGCTCTTCCTGGCCTGGCTCCTTCTTGTGGGATTGTTCCTGTTGTGCTCTTGCGCTTCGATGGGTGATTCTGTTGGAAACTGGACCTGAGTCATTCTATATCCACCATGGTGAGTGATTTGGGAGAGGGGGGCCTGGGATATGAGTGTGTGAATAAACCATTATAAATTTGGGTCTCTTTTACCCTCCTTCACCTCCATGAAACCAAGAGGGAAAGGAGCTCTGCCCCATCCAGCATGGTATTAGACCCTCTATCAGTTTAAAATCAAATGGGCTGTCCTCTGCAAGTGAAGCCCTGGGGAATGGGTGTTCCCTGGCTAAAACTACTGAGTGCTGCTTCTGGTTTGAGAAGGGTGCAGTTTTATTCCTTCCTGGCACTGCCCCAACTCTGACCTGAGATTGGTCCTGGGTGTATGTGCCAGTGGCCGGCTGCCACCCCATGGTGGGTGGCACATCCCAGCTGATGGGATGGGAACCACTTTCCTCCTTAGTGGTAAAACTGACAGGTAAGGTGTAGGATTCTGGTCACAGGAGCTGGAGTGAGGCTGATCTGAGCTCTTCCTTGTGCTGGAGATAAGAGGCTGTGCCACTGCACGTGCTTCTCTGATAATTTCAAATCCTCTCCTGCCCTGCCTCAAGTAAAGGAGAGCAAATGTGGATTTCTCAGATCACCAAATACCTTCCAAAACATCCTCTGGAAAATCTGGAAGGTGCCTCTGATGTCCCTGGGTGCTGCCTCCACACTGATCACCTCCACAGCAAAGCTGGAGGAACCAAACCCTGCCTTGTGACTGCCCTGTGCGTCCAGTACCTGCTCTACCCTGGGGCCATGGTGTAGGGCATGGTGTGGGTTTAAGCCTGTGGGGTTCTGCCTCCAATTAGGCTGAGTTCAGCTGCAGCACCCACCAGAGCCATGAGTGCTGGGGCAGAGGCCTTCAGTCAGTGAGCACCAGGAGCCTTCTCAGATGCCCAAAATGGGGAAGCCGCCTCACCAACCCCAAAAATAACTGGCCACAGTTTTTGGGGATAAAGGACCAGACCTGGGGGAACAGGAAGAAAAAGCCACCCTCAAAGGTTTGTGATTGTCTCTTAAAAAGATTTATTCTCCCTCCTTGCCTAAATGTACAAAGGCAAGAAGAGTACAGTTTGTATATATATATATTTATATATATATATATATAAAAAAACAAGGAACTCGGTAATAATGTACACTTTACAGAAGGGCAGAGTCAGGAAGACTGAAATGAAACCCAACACAGCAACGCCAATGGAAACGAGCTATAAACACCAACGGTCTGACACCGGGGCTGGGGGTGGCCCTGTGGGCAACAGCTGGCCCAGAGAACCCGGGAACTGTCAAACCTCAAACCTATTCTGCATAAACTGTTGTTTCATTTAACACCTAAAGGGAGACTCAACTGGGACCCAACTGGGAAGGTGGGGAGCAGCCCCTCGACCCCCTCTGACTGCCAGCAAAGCCTGTGGCACCCCCCAACACCCCCAGGCACTTCCTCTGCGCCGCTGGAGCCGCGGTGGGCCCCGGCCGTGCTGGGAGCCCGGCTGTGCCGGGCCGGCCGAGGCTGGAGGTAGGAGCAGCCAGCGGGACACTCCTCCACGGGTGGGATGTGGGGCTCTCCAAAGCACCCTGACCCCACCAGTCCCCAGTCCCGTGGCTTCATGTGGCTCTGTGGTGGGTGTGGGGTGCATCCATCAACCCACCCTGTCCCTGCGGAGTGTGCTGTGCCACGTGGCCCCGACTCCTTCCAAACACAACAAAGAGTGGAAGAAAAATGAGTCAAACAAGAGCAGGCTGGGGCCACCGTGCTGCCGAGGGCAGCCAGTGCCTCCTTTCCAACTGGGTACAGTGGGAGGGGGAAGAAACTGGTAAAGAAAACAAAACCCAAAACAACAGCTTTCAAACAATTGCTTTTTACAGTATGTACAGAGCCCAGCAGGCAGAGCATCCCCTTACAGCAGCCCTCGGGGCCGGGTGCAACACGGACACACACAACTGAGACCGATGGCCCCCATGTCCCCCAGCCAGGCAGCGCGAGAGGCGGGGGGACAGCAGGGGTGGCCCGGCCGCTGCGGGGCCGAGGTAGAGTGTCGGCCTGGGGAGAGCCACTCTGGGGCTGGGGGCAGAGGACCAGAAAGCCCCTGTCCTCAGAGCTGGGGAGCAGCCAGGAGTGGGGACTGTCTTCCTCCAGGACCTGGTGTCCCCAGCCCTGGCACGAGGCTGGAGCAGGGACCAGCATGGCCCCACATGCCTCTGGCAGAACCTAACTAAGTGTGCTTGTTTCTTGCTGCGCCCTGCCCGCGGCCTGAGGAAGCTGCCCTAAAAGCAAAAGGTGGATGAAAAGGGGAGCCACAGCCCTCCACAGCAGGATGTGCTGCCCCACAGTTTGGGGGGCACTTGCCATGGTAGTGGGGCAGAGGAAAGGCCGGGATTTGCAGAGCTGCAACTCAGAAACCAAAGCGAAAGCCACAGGCAGGAGTTCAGGCAGATCTGGACTGTGCATGGCCTGGAGGGCCCTGGCAGCTTGTGGGGTGACAGACAGAGGCCCCAGCCCCATGGAGCCCCAGCCCCCAAGGGCAGAGGCTGCTTTGCTGGGGCCAAGAGCTTCCCCAGCCCCACTCTGGCCCTTGGCCACGTGCTGGTGGCTCCTGCCCACAGGCAGAGTTGTGGGTGCTGTGGGGTGCAGAACCAGATGAGGGACTGGGAGAGCCTCACAGCTGCTTCCAGCCAGGCTGCCACCCACCCACCTGGCTCGCACCAGCCCACTGACACTCGCCAAGGCTCTCAGAGCCAGTCCTTCCTTCCTTTCTTTCCTGAGACTGTGGCCACACAGCAGGCTCGGCCTTGTGTTCCAAGTCCCTGCCTGTCCCCAGTCCTGTCGTGAAGCAGCACCTCACAGAGACACGGCAGGGTTCCAAATTCATTGAGAAACCTCAGTGCTTCTGTTTCCTCTTCATATGCACCAGGCAGGTGAGTCGCCTCCACCCCGAGTGCTGGTGCTCAGTAGAATAAATACATCCGCAGGTACCAGCTCACCCACTCACCAAAGGCGTGGGGAGTCTGTGTGTGTCCGACAAGGGGAGAAGACAGTCTGCCTCAGATCACGGCAGGAACATCAAGCAGTACAATGAACACCATTCAACTGATGTCTAAAGGAGTCTCCAGCGCTTCTCCATGTGAGCCAGTCACACATCTTGTACAGCCCAGGCGTCCTGGTGCGTCACATCCTGCCACGACCCAAGGGCAAATCAGCTCCCGTGAGCCCCAACGCCATGGGCAAACCCTAAACCCTCGAGGGCGTCCCCTGAGTGCCCAGCCCACATGGAGGTGCGGCAGGAGCAGAGCCTTACCGTTCTCACCTCCGGGGAGGTGGGTATAGGGAGGGAGCAGAGCCTTGCTGGCTGGCAACGATGGCTGTAGAGGAGAGACCTGGGGGGGAGAAGAAGTGTCAGGGAGGGAGGGCCAGGCACCTCGGGGACAGTGTGAGGGTTCTGTGGCCCAAGGGCAGGTGCAGCTGCCCCCCAGCCCAGCCCAGCCCAGCCCAGCCCCACTCTCACCTGTTGCATAGGGCAGGTTGTACTGCGCTGGCAGCAGCGAGTACCCGAGGTGGTGGTGGTGGTGATGCGTCGAGAGCAGGCGCTGGGAGGGCGACGTGCGGGGCCGGTCGCCGCTCCTCTCCCCTGCACCCGCTCCCCCAACGCTGCTGCAGCTCCCGCCACCCCCCACCACCCCACAGCCACTGCGATCCCGCTCCTGCGATGTCTTCTCACTTATCTGGAGAGGAGAAAGCAGACATATGGTGAGGGACATGACCAGCAACCCCGGAGAACATACCAGGATATTCTCTCTGCCTTTCCCCAAAGGTTCCCATGATGCTGATGGCAAGTGGGGTGGGATGGTCAAAAGCCATGTGGAAGACACAGGGTCTGTCTGAGGACAATTCTTTCCTCACTGGGTCCAAGCTCTGTCTCCCAGCTGAGCCCAGGAAGAGCCATGGGGTGGAGACAGCCCGCACACCCCACCTGTCCCCAGCCTCCAGGGTTGAGGACAAGTGTCACCTGGTTGCTGCAGGACCTGGGGAAGCCCCAGTACTGGGGCATGGGTTTGGCTGGTCCATCGCAAAGGATTTGTAATGTTGGACTCCATGGCTACAGGTCTCCCACAGCAGCAGAAATAGCAAAACCATGTGGCAAGCGGAGCTGCTCCCACCTCATTACAGGATCCAGGGACTATCCCACAGAGCTGGGCAAAGCCAGCACCCTGCTGACCCTCACCGTGGGTGATTTGCTCTTGTAGTGGCTGGCATGCTGCTGCAGGATGTCCAGGGCCTTGGACTCCGAGCTAGATTTACAGCTCACACTTGGGCTGGCTCGGGACTTGTCACTGTCATCACTGCCGGACGCCTTGCTCCCATACGGAGAGAAGGAATAGCTGGAGGGTAGGTATGATCCTGGGGGGAGAAGAGCAGTCAGGTCACCAGGAATATTCAGACAGCACAGTGGGAGCATGTGGCTCTGTATGTGTGTGAGATAATGTCCCACAGCCATCCCCCACCCTGAGAGCAGGGACAGCCAGGAACAGACACCCCTTGAAGCCCCTGGCTCCCTACCTGGGTAATTCTGCATCATGACGGTGGGCATGGCACGGTAGCTGGGGTGGTTGGGGTCATACGACTGGCTGTAGGAGTAGCCGTGCATGTACGGGATGTAGGACTGATGCTGCGTGAGGGGTGAGGACACAGGGACGTGGACACTGGGCCTGGGGTCCTTCCCCACCATGCGAGCCTCCTCGGTGGGGGTCAGCTTGCACTCGGAGCTGGTGCTCTCCTTCCCGTCCTCCTTGGATGAGGCTTCTTTGCTTCGGTTTCTTTCTTCCTTCAACTTTCGGTCCCTCTCCTCTTTCCACCGCTCATCCTCTGTCTTGATGTCCGAGTACTTTGCCGGGTACACGTAGGTCCACATCCGCGGCTCAGCTTCCTGCAAGAACAGCCAGCCATCAAAACAGCTGCCTACCCCTGGTCCTGCCTGTCCCAAAACCAGCCTGTGTTTGGAGGAGATTGGCAAACCCCACTCCCCTTCCCTGGGCTCTCCTTGGCCCATCCATAGCCTCCACTTCCTGCAAGAACAGCCAACCACCAGAGCAGCTGCCTCCCTGAAGCCCCACCCATCCCAAATCCAGGCTGGGTTTGGAGGAGACAAAAGCAAACCCCACTCCCCTTCCCCAGGCTCTCCCTAGCTCATCCATGGCCTCACAGCCCCACCCTTTTTCTGACCCCAAGGGAATCTCATGGAGATTGCCCCACCACAAGCAGAGGACAACATGTGTTCTCTGAGGTGATGGCCCCAGCAAAGCCCACTGAGTGGCTTCCTCCAGGAGCAAACCCAAGGCTGGGCTGGTGGTCAGGGCATGGCATTACCTGTCTGTACCAGAGAACAGGGTCCACATCTGCTTGCCGGCCACACTCAGAGCCAGCCTTCGTCTCAGCTGCCTCCTTCCCCAGGTGACCAGCCTCACTCAGCTTCACCTTGAGGCCCTCTGCAACCTGGCTGCTGGACAGCTTGGATGAGTCCTCCAGCTTGGGGATGATGACAGATTTAGCCATATCAGGACCTCCCTGCTCCTTGGGCTTGCTCAGTCCTGACTTGACAAGATCTGTGAGGCTCGGGGCTTTGGTCAGCGTTGGGGGCATGGGTGGCTTCTGCTTCCATTCCTCCTTGAGTGCTGCCTCCCTCTCTTTCATGCCCAGCTCCGCCTTCTTCTCCAGCCCTCGCTGCTGCTGCTGCTCCAGGCTCTGCCGCTGTTTCTGCTGTTCCTCGTACTGCTGGCGGTAGGCAGGGTTGGTGCTCAGCAGGTGGGCATGGTAGCCCTGCTCGCTGTAGCCATAGGGTGGCACATAGGCATACTGGTTGTAGTAGAGGGACTGCATGTACATGTTGGGGCGCTGCTGGATAACTGAGGGCTGCTGGCTGGAGCCACTGCCAAGCTCTGCCTTCTTCTCTTCACAGCCTTCACTCTTCACCTTCACCTCCGGGTTCTCCTGCTCCTCGTCCTTCTTCAGCTTCAAGGTCTGTGTCTCGGCTGCAGACTGCCCGCCGGGGTTCAGCGGTCCTGGGCTAGCCTGGGGGTAGCCAGGGGAATAGTAGGTTTCAAAGCCTTGGTAGAAGGGAGACTCTTTGCTCTGCGGTTGTGGTGGGAAAAGAGCTTTTTTGGCACCTTCCTTGACCAGCTGCTCTGGATCCTTTGCCTTCACGCTCTCCAGTTTGCCCTCCCCATCCTCCCCAGCATCGGAGATGTCCGAGTAGGCCGGGCTGTTGGTCTTCACCGAGCTGGCCTCTGCCCCATTCTGGGTGACAACATGCAGTGGGGTCAGGGGCTGGGCTGGGTTGGTGCTCTCCAGCCTGCTGGCCCCGCCGATGGAGGGACTGGGTGCGTTGTCGGTGAAGCTGTAGATTTTATCTGCCTCAGCCTTGATGCTGGCAAGCCGGCTCTGGTGGGAGTCAGATGAACCGTTCAGCAGCCCCTCACCTTTCATCCCCAGCTCGCTGGATTCCCCCCGGAAAGGGCTCTTACCTTCCTCTGCTCTGCAGGCTTTGCCAGGAGTCAAAGGGTTTTCCACCTCTTTGGGGTCTTTCTTCTTCTTGTCTTTCTTCTTCTTCTCCTTGGAAGGGGTGAGGGCAGGGTTGACAGCGAAGGGCTCTCCCATCACCGTTGGCTTGGGCTGGATGGGTTTGAGCTGGGGGCTGTTGGGCATGGTCTGGACCACAGTTGTGGTAAGGCCAGCAGAGGAGCCGGGGCTGGCTGCGGTGAGCGTGGCGGTCTGGAAGGTGTAAATCGGCTGTGGGGGGATGGCTGGTGCAATGGGTCTGGCAGACTTCAAGCTTTTGGAAGGAATCTTCTCCTGTTTAGCACCAGAAGCCTTCTTTGACTTGTCCTTATCAATGCATCGCTTCTCCAGAGAGTCAAAGTCATCGTTACTTGTCTCATCAGCCACCGAAGGACCATCTTCAGATCCATCATTGGACAGAGCACCCAGGTCTGTGTCCCCTTCCCCACCCACCTTCTTCTTGCAGGGGACCTTGGTGCTGAACTTGCTGGATGGGGAGGGGCTGTGGGGCTCCATCAAACGCACCTTGGGGGTAGCCGAGCGAGCGGGTGAGAGGGAGCCCTTCTGTGTCCCGGCAGCACCGTTGCAGCTCCCAACGTCGGCATGCAGGGAGGGCTCCTCGCCATACTCGCTGTCCACATCTGCCTCTAGCTTGCTGTCGTCATCCGTGTGTGCATGGGCCTGGTGGTACTTCAGCCCATTGATATGCTTGTACTTCTTGTTGCAGTTGGGGTGGGGACAGTCGATGA
>VZSR01003798.1:15649820-15706743 GCA_013398615.1 Brachypodius melanocephalos
CCTCGAGACAGGCAGGAGGAAGAGCTAAGCTCTAGGGTTGAAAGAGGGTGGACAAGGGGTCATGGGCTCTCAGGAGAGGTGAGACATTGGGCTCAGGGCTGGAGGGACACCAAGATGGCAGTTGGAGACTCCTAGCTCTTCCCTTCCCTTGGCATGTCTCACCTAACCCCTCTTCCCGTTCCCTACTTTCACGGGATGTTAAAACCCAGTGACCCCCAAAGGGCTGTGGGATTCCAGGGTGGGGCTGAAGATCCACATTGGCTCCACGTGTGCTCAGGTAAGGTAGGGAATGTGATCTCCAGGAAGAAAGAGCAGTGAAGCCCCTGGGAAAAATGCAGAAAGCCTCTAAAAAGGCTCTGGACCCCAAAGCGGAGCCGCAGAGCCCCAGCAGGGCTCTGAACCAGCACAGCCATGAACTTCGTGACCTCCGGAAAAAGCTGCTACTGCCACTAGATGGCAAGCTGAGCCCAGCATTCCTGCTCAGGCGGCTGTGCCTGGCAGGAAAACCCAATCCTGGCAGAGTAACACTCTATTGCCCTGGGCCACTTTGCTTCAACACCTCCAGGGGCAACCCTCTGCCTTGTATTTCCACCTGGAGAACCACCCAAGGGGCCACATCCTCCCATTATGGAGTGAAGTCACTGGGTATTCAAAAAACCTCAGTGTTTCAGCTTTTCCACATTAATTCAGAAGAAGAACTACCTGGCTCACAGCCACACCGAGGCCAAGGCCCCTCAGCACCTCTTCTGGGAGGCAGAGAGGTCTTCCATAGCATCCCTCAGCATGGTGGTGTCTCCTCCTTGCCACGGATCACTCTGATTTCCGCATAACTGGAGCAGAGTCTGTTGTGCCAGGCACATTTATCCAAGCAAGGTAAAACTCGGGAACGCGTTTGCAAGGGTTGATGAGTGCAGCAAGATATACGGCCCCAGGAGATGGATGGAGCCGAGGGAGCCCGGAGCAGCTGTGCCTGAAGCATGTTTATAAATCTGAGCCCACATCCCCCGCTGTGCTATGCCAGCAGCCAGCTGCAGGCTTCGGCATGGATAATACATGGAGCCAAGGCCTGACACGTGGGGCTCCTTCAGAAAGAGAAATGAAATGCAGACCTCCTCTTTCTCCTTTTCCTCTTGGAAAACGTTGCAAGCAGATCATGAGAAGACACAGTGCCAGCACACGGCCAAGAGCCACAACGGGCTCACCCCAGTGAGCAAAAGATGCTGGGCTCTGCCTTCAGAGGAAGGTGCTGGGGACCTGCCTTAACAAAGACATGGCCGGGATGTGATGACGGAGACAGCCTGAGGGAGAAACCAACTGCTGGGAATCCACAGCCCCACACATGGAAAGGTCAATGGGAACAGTGGGATGCTGGTTCCAGGCATCCCAAAGAGGGCAGATGGAATGTGGTCTTCTGTTCTTCCTAATGCAGCAGTTTTTGGCAGGCAAGAGCCTGTCCCCCTTTTCTTAAAACCCAAAGAAGCTCCTGGCTGCATCCTGCACCCCAACCCACTCCCATCATTTCTGGGACACCTCTGGGGAGCTGCTGTGGGATCCTCCCAGGAGCTGCCCAAGGACCTGGGAGCCACTGAGGAAAAAGCAGCATTAACCCAGGCCCTATCCCTCCCAGTCCCTCTGCTCTCTCCACCAGTTCAATCCCCCTGAAGCCAGAGAAGACCACGTGAGCCGTTGGAAGTTAATTGCATGGCAAACCACTGGAGTCTCATGTGCATCCCGGGGCCAGTGTGTGATATTAGAAAGAAAGTGCTGGCATTTTTCCTCCCAACCACCACAGCCACAAGAGACAGATGAAAGAAAGAAAGGGGCAAAACGAGCCAGCACCATCTCTCTTTCCCTGTTGGAACACCAGACCTCCAACACACACAAACCTATATTTAACTCACTGCAACCAATCATACCAAATCCTCTCCTAATCCTCCAACAATAACCCAGGACAATTTAAACCCCAGGATAGATCCTAAGCAGCTTTTTTCACCCACTGTGTCCCCCTCCCACGGCAGGATGATGAGCAGGCACAGGCATAACAAGGGCAGCAGTGAGGAAGCAATGCTTTTGCATCTTCAAGAACGCAGATGCTCTTGAACAGAAGGAATCCCACTTGGATAACTCCCACCCCACCTGATTTCATGGGAAGGTGACATCTTCGAAGCTCTTAAGGAACTGATACCACCCAGATCTGGGTGCAAACCACTCAGCATCCTGCTCACCAAGTGCTTACATCAGAGTTGTATCCTGGCTGGAAAAATTAAGGGCTGGTGACGGTGCAAAGTTGCCATTCAGGAAGGCAGTGTATGAGAAATGGAGGACAAGGCTGCTGTGGGGACCAGGAGCCACTGTATTGGGGCACATTTCCCCACTTTTTAAAGATGAATCCTCCAAGCCCAACCAAGAACATCTCCATAAATTACTCCTCCACCTGCATCACTTCCAGGATGCCCTGGCTTTGGGATGCCCCTTCTTCCATGAATTTCTTCCCCAGCTGCATCATCTTTGAAATGATCTTTGTCATTTCACCTCTAGCTGCATCACTTTCAGGATGTTCCAGCTTTTCCATAAGCCCTGCCCATGTGCAGAGATCCCGCCTGACCTGTTGTGCCCAGGCTCTGGGAATCCAAAGCTGCTCATGGCCATCATGCTCCTGCCAGGAGACAGGGGACACCATGGGGCTGTCCAGCACAAGTGTCACCTCACACAGTGAGGAGAGATCACTCAGCAGTTACCATCACAAGCAAAAGAGACTCACCCTGAGGAAACTAAGTTAATTTATTGCAGATCAAATCTGAGTAGGGTAATGAAAAGTAAAAACAAACCTTAAAACACTTTCTCTGGCTTCTTCTTTAATGTCAACTTTGCTCCTGATTTCTACATCTCCGTCCCCAAACAGCACAGGGGGATGGGGGCTGCTTTTTCTCCCCTTCCTAAATACATTATCCTAGAGGAACTGCCCTCATCACCGACAGGCTCAGCCTTAGCTGACCTTGTCCAACATGGGGGAGGTTTCTGGTGTCTTCTCACAGAGAAGTCTCCTCTATCAAACCTTGACAGGCAACATGAACACAGTTTCCCCAGCAGGGCCAGAGGGAGACAGGATCATCCTATCACACCATGCAGGGATGGATATTCGGATGGTGCATGACTGTCCCTGGCCATCCAACTGCTTTCCAGGGACTGCAGCACACAGAAAGATCACTGCTCTGGACTCCAGGAGAGAAGAGTTTGGCCTCTTCAGCGACCCATTTGACAGAGTGCCATGGGATATAGCGCTGGAGGGAAGTGGGACCCAAGGAAGCTGGTTGACATCCAAGGATCATCCCTGAATTCAGGAGCAATGCATCCCAACAAAGAGAAGACACGGGGAAATGCCAGGAGGCCTAATGGATTAACAAGAAACTCTTGGAGAAACTCAAACACACAAAGGAAGCCTACAGTTCAGGTAGCCCATAGCTGAGGGGCTCAATGATTTGTTTGCCTTGATCTTCACCAGCAAGTGCTCCAGCCACACCACCTGAGATGGAGCAGGCAAAGACAGGGTCTGGGAGAAGGAAGAACCACCTGTAAGAGAAGTTCAAGGTGCATAAGTCCATGAGACCTGATGAGATGCACTCATGATTCCCATGGGAACTGGCAGAGGAAGCATCTACGCCACTATCCATTGTATTTGAGAAGTCTCTGCTCTCACCCTCCCATCTTCTCCATTCTATCCCCATCTATTGCATTTCCCTCCTGCTCCAAGCAAAGACACATCCAGCCTGGCATGTGCCAACCCTGGGCAGGCTTGTGCTCCATCACGAGAAGTTTGCAAAAGGACAATCCAAATGTCCAGAGTACAGAAATCTGAGCCATGGGTAACCTGCCACTGATGTCCCAGCAAGGAGCTGGAGGAAAGGATGTACAGTGTACAGCTGACATTTTCCAGGTGCTGCCACACCATGATCCTCATAGCTCAGAGGGTTTGTGTTTGTTTTGCTGTGATCAGCACTAGTGTGGCACCATTGGGAGGTGAGAAGGTGACATGGTCCAAGCCAGGTGACACCAGCTTCACCAAGGGGGATGGAGGAGACCTGGCACCTCCTGAGGCAGAAAAGAGAGCAATGCTTCGGGGTGTGATCAGATCAGTTAATAGCTCCTGAGGATCAGAACTACACATAGCAGCACTAGGGGAGCTCCTAAGACAGCTGCTCCCCACTGAAAGTGTCCTGATAAAACACATCCTAGTGCAAGCAAGGCTCAGCAAAGGAACGGTGTCACCAGCATGGCAACAAGAGAGCATGAACAACAATGCCCACTACCAGCTGGACCAGAGCTTGGGTCAATACCAATCCAGAATAGTGGAGGAGAAGGTCGACCAAAAACCCAGAGCCACATGGTTGGTGGTGGGAGACCTCTGGGATGCCTTTAGCAGGGCTCATGGACTGATGGCAGATTTTCTAGTGGGAGATGAGGACAAAGGTGGTTCAGGGCAGGAAGGACATCATCAGGTTCCTTGAAGCTTCATGCTCCCACCTCAGATGGATTTGCTCTTCTTGTCCAGCTTATCCTTCCAAGCATTGCCAGACTTTGGCTTTAGAAGCTTTTCTCCACGATTTTGCAGCCCCACATGGAGAGGAGAAGGCTGCTTTCAGGGAGATCTTAGAGCCCTTTCCAGTGCCTGAAGGGGATCTAAAAGAAGGCTGAAGAGGGACTTTTTGCAGGGCTAAGAAGTGACAGGCCAAAGAGTAATGGCTTTAGCTGAAAGAGGGGAGATTTAGATTGGATATTAGGAAAATAATTCCTTCCTGACAGGATAGTGAGGCCCTGGCACAAGTTTCCCAGAGAAGCTCTGGCTGCTCCATCCCTAAAAGTGTTCAAGGCCAGGTTGGATATGAGTTGGATGAAGCAACCTGGGCTAGTGGAAGGTGTCTCTGCCCATGGCAGGGGGTGGAATGAACTGGGCTTTAAGGTCCCTTTCAAACGAAACCATTCTTCAGTTCTGCAATTCTAACCTTGATGCAAGCCGAGAGCTGCTACACTGCTCTGGGGTCCTTCCAAGTAGTCCAATGAAGCTGCTACATCCCAAGGAGCAAACAGAGAGATGGAGATATTGAGGAGAGTCTCCAGATGCTGGAAGCACCTCAAATGGCTTCGCAGACATGCCCTTGGTGTAGCTTTCTCCTCTATATCCTTTAGGCAAGGGGACATTTCACAAACTCCAGCTTCCAACAGCCAGATCCAGCATCACCCTTGACTCCATCTTTGACAATGGGAAGGCAAGGAAGAGATGCCAGGCAAAAACCAGGGATGGCTCCCCTCTGCTTTTTAACTCAAGTATGAGATGCCGTGTGACCAGAGCCAAGGCATGCAACAGACCCAAAGAGACCAAAGGCAGCATCAGAGCTCGCCTTTGTGCAGGACTGGATGTGAAATCCTTCCTCCCAACAATGGCAACCATCAGCAGCCAGCAGAGAAGGATCTCTGTGTCAGTTCACTGAATTACCTCAGACTAAAAATATCTGGGCTATGGGAAATCAGAGGACACCTCCAAGGCATGCTCCGAATTGGTGGCTGCAGAAGCAAGGGGTAATGTGGATGGACAGGCAGACTGGCAAGGAGCTCCACAGTGGGGTGAGGAGCAGGAGAAAAGAACAGCAACTGCTCCCATGGCAAGGCCTCTCAACCAGGAATTGGCAAGGAGGGATGTTTTTGTGCTCCCTGCCTCAGGGATGCTCACCATGACCCCCTCCTGATTTCCATCCAAAACCACCATACAAGGTCCAAGCTCTCATCAGCTTTGCCACTGCCCATGGGGCTTTCCAACAGCCCTGGGATTTTCAGGGAACTCTGCAGCTCCAGGGTTCTTGGGTTGAGAGAAGTTACACCAGCACAGCAGGCTGATGGGGCTGGGGAGATGGGAGAGTCCCACCAAGTGAAGGGTGCCAGTGCTCCTCTGTGCTGCTGTGTTTCCCAAAACCCAGCCCAGCTGTGCCTCCGTTTCCCCATCAGAAGATATTGCATCCTACAAAGTGACCGGGCTCTTGGAGACACCAATCACGCAGTGCTGGGGAGGTGATAGATCAGCGCAGACCTTCCAGAGGTTTCTTTAGAGCACATCCACCCTACAGATCCCCTGGCCCTGGGATGTGCAGAGCAGGGCTCCTGAACTCTCCTGCGTTGTGTTTCTTCTCACAGATTTTACATGTGACATCCTTCTATCTTGGTGCAGCCTCAGTTAGGGTGAATTTTTTTTCCATATGGAATGGACAGTAAAGCAGAGGAGTGTGGAGGTCCCCATCCCAAGCTAGACATCCCAGTCTTCCCTGGCATGGTCCATCCACTGCTCTCTTCCCAAACAGCTCAGGTGCTATTTTTCAATATGCTTTTTCCAAGAGGAACAACATCAGCAGCCACTGCAGCACTTGGTCCTATGCCAACCATGGTTTCAAAACCAGTTTCCCAGTAGGAAGAGAGAAAAGGCAAACTGGGAACACCCCGACCTTCCCAAAGCATGGGACAAGAAGAGAACCTCACTGGAAGCACTCATGGAAATGGAGATTTCAGCTCAGCTTCCACCACATATCATGTAAGAGTCTCAGTGAGGAGCTGCTGGGATGAAGGCCAACAGCTTCATTCTCTGCACAGAATAGCAATGGAAGAGAGGGAGCAGATATCCAAGAGGAGCACATGGATACCCAGCTGCGATGACTCATCAACCAGCCTCCACCACCACTGCTCTCTCACCTTTGTGCTTCTGGATTGTTTCTGCTTCCAGACATAAATGCAAGGAGCTCACACCATGCCTCCTGGAGGCAGAAACCTCCAGCATCTCACTGAGGTCAGAGGGAAGGCCAAGTTCCAGCACTTCCCATGGGCCACTGAGCCACCTATTCATCCCTGCGTTCCTTGGCAGAGTCCCAAGATCAACGAAAACCCATCAAAGGACCTGGGAAAGCAAACCAAGCTGTGCACAGATGAGATGAGCTCCAGTGGAAAAAAAAGATTGGATTGGCTTGGCAAGAGAGCTGAGACGCTGATCTCCCACTGAGTCGATTTTGAGAGCTCTGTTGGGGTTTTTTAATCCAGCAGGAGATTTCTGCCGCCTCCCAGGGTTTGAGCGTTTTTGTGACAGACCTGTGAGTTGCCAAGCAAAAATGAAGTCAACTCTGTCGAATTCCCATGCCGGCTGGCACGGCCTTTCCCCTGGCACCTCTGGAACAAGTCAGCTCTTGTTGAAGGGCAGAGAAATGGCAGCTTAGATTTTCGCCTGCTGTCTGGGCAAAAGGATAATGCAACACATGGGGCTGACGCAAGTATTGGCCCATTACTCCCTTTGCTGGACAGATTATGGACTGCTCTCACACGGCTCCTCTCTCCTGACCACCCAGCTGGTGGCAGGAAAGCCCAGGACATGCCAAAGAATGACACAGCAGGGACATGAGAAGGAAGGGACTGCTGTAACTCCCCCATGACATTCTCAGAGAGCAAGAAGCTCTGTGACACTCACCGTCCTCTGTCTCCTGCCAGACGATGCCCTCCAGGTTCACGCTGGTCCCAGGCTCGCAGGGGCCCAGGCACTCGGGCTCGGTGGCCAAGGCCACATCGCAGGTGTTCACTCCCACCGAGCGGGTGCGTACCATGATCTGCTCACACGGCGACGAGATGTCATTGTTGACCACAGGGACAAGGAGGTGCAAGGGCAACACTGCGGGTGTAGAGACCGGAGATTCCATCTGTAGGGAAAAAGACATATGTGGTCACTGTCAGGAATACTCTTGGGAACACAGAAGGGAGAGCAAGACAGAGAGCAAACAGACATTTACATTCCTGGAGAACCTCAAGCTCAGGATTGCCACCTTCAGTTCACGTCCCACACCCCATCAGAGGACAAGGATCTCGCAGGGCCCTCCTGCCCTGGCGTGCCCAAACCCATGTAACCCCAGGGAGCTCTGTAGTCACAGAGATCACACCCAGAAGTCCTTGTGCAGGAGATATCTGTGCCACTCCTTGAAAGAGCTTGTGGCAAGTTCCTTCCCCGACAGCTTCTGTAATCATCCCCGGTGAGGATGCCTCTTGGCTATGGCTTAGATGTTAATGCAGTCAATGACTTTGGACCCGATGGCTCACTAGAAGAGCTTCTGCTCAACCAGCAGGACAGGACAAACGAGTAGCAGAATCCCTTCAGCACCCATGAAAACCAACATGCTTCTCCTTCCAGAACTACCCCGTGACCACCTGCAGACACAGGCACTTGGATAATATCCCTCTTCCCTATGCAAGTATCTGCTTCAGAGCCTGATCCAGCCATTGTGCTCTCTTTGCACATAGAAACCAGATTCCACAGCCAGAGCCCGGCTTGGAAAGCCAACAAGCCAGTATGCCAAGTGGAAGCCCAGCCAAGCCACCCGGCTGCTGAGAAGCCAAGGTCCTTGGCCGCTGTGCCACGCAAGCAGATTACAGCAGTGTCAGGAGGAGGATTGGCTGATGGGCTGATTCTGTGGCTGGCCAAGGCAAGGGCAGGGTGGAAACCTTCCCATCCTTTGGGGTTCATCAGCCAGGCCAGCCACCCCCGCGCCTTGGCCTGCAAGGACCTGCAGCAGCTCTAGGGCAAGCAGCTCCTCTTCAGCTTAGACCTCCTCTCTTCACCATTTGTGATCTTTAGACACTGGGCTACCTCAGAAGAGAAGCAGACTGAGGAAACTCATCACACCAGGAGCAAGTGCTGACCCGGGTTCCAGTTTCAAGTAGGCAAAGATTCCTCTAGAGCACCCAGTTCTACTCCCAGACCCCCTGAAACTCTGGTGAGGGAAAACAGTAGACCTGGAGAGGCCAAGTTTGCGGTTACCAAGTGTGGACATGGGCACCAGCCCATGATCCCTTCCAGCCTTCTGCTGACTCCCATCCTGGTCCTGACTAGCTGCCAAATTTGCCTGCTCCCTTCTCTTGCTCACATATCTCCACCCTTTAAGCAAAGGAAACAACCCCAGCAGAACCCTGCACGTCGAACCTAGCCTGCCCACAACCACAGCAAGTGCCTGGAGCATTCCACCTCCCCACCAACTCCTGACCCAGAGATTCTCTCCACATCCCTGGCGATACAAATCTCTAGGCAGAGGAGCAGAGAGGAGGATATCACATCCTGGCTCTGATAGGGCAAGTGGATTTTCTCTTCCAGCAGAACACAAAGCACTTTCTGTCTGCAGCCCTCTCCTTGTCCTGCATCCATCCCCTCTCTAGACAGCTCATCAGAGCAACATGCAGTCCACTCACCACTAAAAATGGCCTGGAGGTCTCGAACAACAGTGGTTGGACCCCACAATCCCCTTCCCAGCAGCACAGCTTGTTATCCACAACCATCTCCAACCTCCCACCAACAGAATCAGCTCTCCCCCAGGAGACCATCTCCAGATCACCCACCTCCAAGGCTGCCCTACAGCCAGTGGCCCAACTGCACCCCATGGGATTCAAAAAGGCTGGTTTTGGCATAAAACCAACCCAGAAGGCTTTGAGAGCAGCTTCCAGAAGACTCCCACAGGAAAATCACCCCCCAAAACACAGCAACCTCTTCAGCAGATCCAGGGCAAGATGCTCCAAGGAAACGTGAGGCTCCTTTGAAGGGGCTCCTCAATGCCACATTCTATTCTGCAAACCAAAAGTCAGTCTCCAGCAAAGGAAGAGCCAGGGAGGAACCAGGCAGGGCGGCCTGGCTTGGGTGGGCAGCAGAAACAGCCCAGGGAGTGGCAGGGATCACTTGCCCCCATTGCCCAGGGAGTGGTGGCTGTGTGTGTGCATTGGGGACCTGCTGAGACCGTTCAGCTTCCTTCCACTCTGCAACAGAAACTACAGCGCAGCACAGGAGCGTTTAATTACAGTTCCAGCTCTGCTAATTATCGCCCGGTCACATTCGTAATCTGCATTATGCCATGGTGCATAATAAGCAGCTCACTGAGATCTCTAATAAGCAAGGCGGCTTGATGGGATTTCATATCTCACCCTTCTCTGTAACAAACAGCCTCTTTCAGCAGCCATGGGGAGACAAGGCAGCTCTCCTGCTCCCTTGCCTGAAGCTCCAGAGCAAAATAAAAAGGTTCAGGATGGTTCTTCAAGGGTGAGGGCAGGAGCAGAGGTTCCCACTGGGACACAACCAGAAAAAGCTGAAAGCCATGCTGGAGGAAAAGACATACGGATCAATCCATGAAATTCACCTCCCCCTCTATATGTGTCTTATTTTTCATTGCCATGATTTTTTCACCCTTGTGCTGAGCAAGGTCAGGAGATGCAGGATCCCTACGTATGGGAGAGCCCTATGTACCATGGGGCAGCTCCTCTGGCTGCTCTTCCCCTTGGAGGGAGAGAGGGAACAGGGGGTGGTGGGCAGCACTGACACCCCACAGCAGTGGGTTTCACATCACCTCCAGGGCTGTGCTATCAGAGATCCCTGGCTCCAAAAACGAGCCTTGTACCTTCTGGCCACCTCCCCATACCACTTCTGGGCCCTAAATCCCCCTTGCACAAATAAAATTTATTTCTCTTTCCATGCTGGGTAGGCTCTAAGATTAAATACTGGCTGGAGGAACCTGGTGTGTCTGCAGCCACCCCTATGGGAGTTACATGGGGTGAAGCTTCCGCATGCCAGCGCTGGCCGCCCGTGTCTGCCTGCCGCTGCCTCCCCTAATGAAAGCCCTTTGTGTTTCTGGCAGAGGCTTTCCCATCATGAGGAACGTGCTTTCACCACCACGGAGGACAGAAGTGGAACGGAGCCAAGCCTGGGCGGCAGCAGCCAACACAGGCTCTGCCCAACGGGGGAGAAGCAAATCCACTGAGAGTCCAGGGTGATGCCAGTGGCGCCATGGGATGCCTGGCTGTGGGGGATAATTAAAACCTACCCTCATTATAGCCCCCCGGGAAGGTGGGACAGGGTCCCTCCCACATGAAGGGAAGCATGGCAGTGGGTGCTGGCATGGGGAGATGCACACAGAGCAGCTCCTGCCATCTTAGCAGCACTGGTTCCTTAGCATCAGCTGCCCTCAAGGGGACATCACGGCAACAATTATTAATGAGAGAGTGAAAAGAGGGAAACCAGAAATAAAAACACCCCACTGATTTTAATGCCACTCCCTGGACCACGAAGACCACCCACTCCTATTTATGAGAATTTCGGTTTGTCCCCAACAAAGGCAAGAAAAATGCATTTTGGAGTGATAAAAGCCAAAAGCAGTGGCAAAACCTCTGAGAAGAGCAACCTGCAGAGGTATCTGTGGTGCATTTCCAAGAGCAGAGAGGGTGTGAAGGTGTAGGGCACCCCCAGAGCTGCACTCCATCTGTCAGCCAGGACTCAGGGTGAGATCACCAAAGCACCTGAGATGGTTCAAGGCTCCAGTGTACCCCCACATGAAGAAGCTATGAAGCACAGGAATCATTTTTCTCACCTACAAGGTCCTTCCACTCCTGCAGACACAGAGACAAGAAAAGCCAAGAGGGAGCCTTGTTACTGGTCACAAACTCATGACTGTGTGTGTCAGGAGACAGAATATGGACCAAAGGTGCTCCATCACAGGGGCATTGCTCAAGGCTTGCAGTCAACACATCCCACATCACAGACAAGCTCAGCTCAACCTCTGGGAGCTTTGATGCTCTCACTCCTGTCCTGGTCTGTCACTACATGCCCCACAGCTTTGCTTTTTTAGAGTAGGAGCTAGGAATGTTAGCTTCCAGCTGCTTGGAGAGAGATGCCCTGGGAGCAGATCCATCCAGGTGACAAGCATCTTCAGTGGGCATCTCTTAACCCCAAACCAGCAGCACCACAGTGCCTCTTCCCCTCTACTGACCTTGATGGGAATTTCAAAGAGTCTTCTCCAACCTGACCCTCAAAGCTGGGTAAGCAGAGCCTGAAGACAGAATCCCTTTGTTAGCTCTGGTGCCCACGATGCCTACAATTTCATTTTAAATCCACCTGCAAGCAGAGCTCCCAGTCATGTCCCCCAGCACATCATCCCAGCACACTGGAAGTACTTAACCCCAGGCCATGTGCAAAAGGCTCCAGAAGATCCCCTCTCCAAACAGTGCAGGTGCCACTCAACACTGACTGTTTGTTGGTTGGATTTCTCCAGCAAGAAAGCAGCCAACAAGAGCTTCCAACAAACGCCCATATGCAGTGAAACAATGGTGGCACAAGCATCAAGTCCAAAGATGGAGTCAGGAGTGTGGTCTGGGGCACTGATCCCAATGCTGTTGCCCATTTCTCTTCCCTCTTGCTATAGTAGGAAGTTGAGGTCGCTGACATCAAGATGTGTAAAAAGGATTCTGTTCTAGACAAAAGTCTCCCTTCCCTGGATAAACACAAGCTCAAATAAACAAAGCTAGTTATTTCTTCAGACCACGGGAACACTTGGGGAATACACTGGGTTCCTTAGCTGGCAAATCTGAGCCCACAGGGCAGCTGCTCCAAGAAAAAAGGATTGACATTTGCAACAGCTTCCCCCTTACCAATAAGCACTAAATGCCACAAGGGAGGATTAATGCTTCCATGTGTGCAGAACGGAGTGGGCTCAGCATCACACTCCCTGAGTTCGCCCCCAGAGAAGACATGCAAGCGTGGGACCTCCTGGCCAGCACCACCACCAAAGAGCCAGACAATTCAGATGGGAAGTAAGGAGTTTTAAGGAGCAGAGGTCCCAGTTTCCCAGGCCCAGGGCTCTTAGCATCCCCCCAAAAGCAATCCAAGAGAGGCTAATTCACCACCACTCTCCTTCACAGCTTGTTTCCGATGCTCCTCATCATCTGCTACCACCCGTCAGACTTGGGATTCATGGCATCTCCTAACTGTGGGACCGTTGATGCCAAGGTGTAATGGGAATGCCCTACATACAAAAGGTGCCTCCATGTCCTTTCCTGGCCATGCCAAGCACCTAAACTCCAGCTCTGAGATCCAGGAGGGGATTTGCCTCCATCCATGCAAACACCTTCCCTGGCCAGCAAGTCCCTGCAGAATGGCCAGAGGAGATGGTGGCCAAAAGGATGGCACAATGCAGCACAATGCTGGAGCTGGCAGCACATTCTCAGCTCAGACTCATTTTTATCTAGGCACTTTGGGGCAGACCTGGCTGAGGAAGTCTGTTCTGGCTGCAGGTGAGTGGGCCACAGGAACCAAAGCCAGGAAGAGGGTATCTGCATAAAGCTCACAGCTCCTCCACCAGCACCACCAAAACCAGACCTGGTCACAATTAATGAGAATACTGGGGTGAGACATCCCACCCAGTGACGCTGGAGGCACCACCCCCCACCATGCCAGTGATGGGGGACTCATCCAAATACCCAGTTGATGCAGACAGCCAGATGCTATCAACCTCAGCCACACTGCTGGAGAAATGCAAATATAACCCAGCATGACTTACGACGAGCTGCCTTCTCTCTGCAGAGGAGAGGGGAATAAAATCGCTGCTTGAACACAGCTGGTCTTATCTCAGTGCTTGCAGCGTTTTGAGATCAAGAGGAGGCAGACACCACAGAGGCATAGTCTTGCATATTATCGTGTCTTCAATAAAGCCAGGAATAGTATCCAAGGCAGACATGCTGGCACCAAGTCACCTGCTCCAACCACTTACAGGACTATCAGAGCTGCTCCTGGAAGGGAAAAAAAGGTGTCTCCAGCAGGAGAGAGGTAGTGAAGAGCAGTGATGAAAGGGGACAGGTGACATAAGTGAGAGACGTGGGAAAGAAATCCAAGCTGGCACCTCTGTGCATCAGTCCCACCACATGTCATTAGGTCTCCGTTCGGCCATCATCAACCACTGATATCCTACAGATGGGTCACACATCTCCTCATATATTGAATTAAAGTATGAAGCAGCTCAGTTGGTGGAGAAAAAGGGAAAGATCCAATGTGGGAAAGCACTGGAGATGCATCTGGGTCATGGGAGAGCAGAGACAATTAGAAACATAGAGCCTGACCATGGATGGCTACCAGCACCCTTCACAATGACAAGCCAGCCTCCAGCCCCTTCTCCAGCACAGCTGCTGCCACCAGTCACGCTCACCTCTGGCAGTGCTGCCTGAGCAGGAAAGCTCTGATGACAGCAAGTGACTTCCCACTGGGAACCCAGGTCTCTCATTACACCCTACGATCTGCACCCACCCTTCTGTCAACACAGCCAGCCATTGCAGATGCATGATTGGCTTCTCATACTGCTGCTTCCTGCATCTCCATCTTCCAGCATTCCCTGCACTGCTGACACCAGCCACGTCTCTTGCAAGTCGGGTTTCTACGTGGAAGAACAACTGTGACAGAAAGTCTTGCTTTTGCTTATTTTCTTTCCAGCACAATAACCAGGCAGCTGCACCCAAGGATACGAGCAGTGCTCAAGAGCTGCCAATAACAGCACTTGCTGACCAGCACATTTAAGCAGGCAAAGGAGAACATAAAAGGTTTCCCGAGTGCCTCAGTGCATCAATCTCCCGGAAGGAGGATACAAATCCGTGAGACCTTTCACAAAGCACTGGCAGCTCCAGCCACTGTTAAGAGCCAATCTGATAACCCCCAGCTCCACAAACCTGGCCAAACAACGTGCCATTGAAACAGAGGTTGAAATAGACGAACTAGAGACATCCCTAAACCCCAAATTTGCAAGGCAGGCAAGAGAAATCACATGAAAAAGAAGGATTTTCGTGGCAAGTGGCTTTAACGTGCCTACAGGATCTGTTTTGTGCTACACAGCACACTGGCCAGCATCCTGAGCACCAAGCACAGGCCCCACCACCCAAGTAGCTCTAGCGATGAAGAACATATTGTAGAGCTTGGCATCTCCATTTCAACAGATCAAGAGATGAGTCTGAAAGAGGCTGAAAAAGCAGGCTCCTGGAGACATCAAGAAGACAAAAATTACCAACAAACCTTGACCAGGATCACCAAACAAGGACTGCAAGCTGAAGATGACACTTGGTAGGTCAAGGCTGAGCACAAGAAGCTGGCACAGCAGCTCAGCTCTCTGTTAGGGAATAGCATGACTACATCTGCCTGCCTCAACCTTTCCTTCAGTTTTTTCACCCATTTTTTTCCTCTACCTCAGTCTCACAAATCTAAACCCCTAAAACATGGACACTGCGGCTGCTAGGCCTCCGGTAATTCATGCCAGGGCACAGCCATGTGTGCACACACACCCACAACCCTACATGCAAACTCAGACCATTAATAATTCAATCATTTTTAATTAATGCTTATCCAGGCCCAAAGTCCATACCTTTGAAAAGCTGCAGTACATAGGAGTCAATCAGAGGGGAGACAGCTCAGGATTTACAAATCATTTCAGTACAAAACTGGATTCTTATAAATGCAGGAGGGAAAAGATGGATCCTAGCCTTGAAGTAAAAATGAGCTGGGCTCAGACCTGTCTCATCTCATGGGTTCCTCTGCTTGCTCGGTGCACAGTGCAGGGATCAGCTTTGTTCACATCTATCCCAACATCCAGAGCCCACTTCCAGGTGAGAACGGCCAACACTACCACAACCACCCTGTCACTGTGAACCCATGGCAGACAACGGAACCACGTGCACGGATGTGGTTTTATGATACCACTAAGAAACCAACTTTTCACTCATAAAGCACAAGAGAGGATGTGGTAAAAGGCCCTGGTGCTTTCAGAGCAGAGCTGAGAAAGAAGAGATGGGGTGTGGAGTAAAAGATGGGCTTTGTTTGGGGGTGTTTTGATCAACAAAGCTGTGAATGTGTGTGGGGACAGCTGGACCTTCCACAACAGCCAAAGCTATGGCATTGGGTTGCGCTTGCAAGGCCTCAAGGAGGGCCAAAAGCAAGTGTCACTCACATTCAGAGTCACTGTGCAAGAAAACTGGGGGAACTGGGGGACTGCGGGGTTACAGACATACATAAAACAGTGACGCACCATCCCATGGTGACCCTTTCAGTGACCTAGAGGGGATCATCTCCAAGATGTTATCTTAATATCCCAGAATGGTTTGGCTTGGAAGTGACCTTAAAGCTTATCTCATTCCATCCCCCTGCCATGGGCAGGGACACCTTTCACTAGTCCATTCATGACAGAAAAGGACAATGAAGGAAGTTCAGAGAAGAGGTACAAAAATAACAAGGCTGAGGGGATTGGTTTGGAAGAGGAGATTAGAAGAGCTAAATATGGACGGCTTGGTTCAGTGATAGCTATGTGGGGACACAGCCGTAATCTACAAATACATGGGGGATGAAAACATCAAAGGAGAGAGAGGAATTACGCAGAGGATGATGCAGAGGAGCAAGGAGGAAATGGGATGAATCAATGAGAGGAATGTTTAAGACAGACACTGGCCACAGCTTTCTGGCAGGAAAATTGTTCCTAAGCATACCATTATTTTCCAAGTGAGAAAATCCTTCATCTTTCCATTGCTCTGCTTTCCCTCTTTCTTTCCTACAACCCTCCATTAATATCATACAACATACATCACTCCCCACAGCACCCCCTGTGCTGCTGACACCCCAGATCCACCCTGTGGCAGGCTCTGAACCCCCAACAAGTCACATTCAAGGTTTTCCCAAGATACAGCAGCAGTCCTTCTCCCTTTAGAGAGCCAACATCCAGCAGCTTTGGAACTGCCTAAGTTCAGATTAGATCTGCCACATTTTGGCAGGGTTTTACTTAAATTTTGGCAGTTATCTTTTCTTGATGTTATTCCACACTGCAACCATGATAACAAGCATCTCTGACAAGAGAGCAGCTTCAGCTCTATGGTCCACCTCCATAGCTGGATCAGGAGGTTCACGGCCAAGCAGATAATCCTTCTCTTATTCCATCCATCTCCCAACAAATGCCAGTGGCAAGATGGAGAGTTTTCTAAGCAGTTCTCCTGCACAAGAAGCTGTCTGCCCACGGCTACAAACAGCATTTGGTCCTATGGAACGCAGATGAGAAGCCAAGCGAGGTGCTCAAGGGCTCATGCCTGTAAAATTTGTTTGGGGAAGGGGTGGGAGGGAAGGAGACAACACCCAGTCCCTGCAAAGCAGGGTGCACCTCCTGAGGCACCCACACAGCTCCCAGAGGAGATCTATCAGTGGGAGAGCACCAGAGGACCACAGCTGTGACACTTGCTTTGGTGGAACCATGAGAAGTGTCCTGTCCAGATCATGGGATGCACATAGCTATGGACTGGGGGAAAAAGAGGCAAATCCATTCATTGGATGCTTCTCCCTGAGACTCTCCATCACATTCCACATACACCATGAACACCAGAGCACTTTTACACATGGGTTGTAGCCAGGTATTGGCAGCTCCTGGAGAGGCTCGATTCCAGGGCGAGACACACATATTTCAGATGCAACAAGCAGCAAAGTCTAGGATGAGTTTCAGATCTATTTATCCCTCAGGCAAAAGGAGACATCTTCCTTCCATCTATTTAATATTAAAAACCTGCTTTGGTATGATGTGCACGTCCCAGCCCCCGCAGGCTGCACGTTTAGGAAGCCGCCCACTTGGCTCTCATCTCCTCTTCTTTGTAGGTTTTGCTCCAGTTGCCAGGAGAGATCCTGGTGCTTTCCAGACACAAAGCCAGCTCTGTTCCATGGCCTGATGGGGAGGTTACAAGGGAAGTGAGAGCAAGAACTCAGCCCAACCACATGATACACAAGGATGTGGGTGAGGAAGACGGTGTCACCACGTGTCTCATACCAGTGGCCAAAGAGCAGGGACTGGTGTCTGGAATGTGCCTCTGTCTCTCAGCACACAAGATGGAAACCTCATGCTAACACAGGAATGAAAAATATGCTGCATCCCATGACTGCATCACTCCCCACTCCCCAAACCTCAGTTTTCCAGCAAATTCTTTCAATCGTGCTATTTTTAAAATGGCAGAAATCAATATTCCTATTCTGGCCGATAAATGCTGGGCTCAACCCAAACCTGCAGGCAACAGTTTGCACCCATGTCCATTAGTGCCCATGAAGAACATACAGGAATCAGTGCCTGTGAAACACAGCCAATTCCACAGTAAGTTTTTCAAGCCAATTCCCAAGGTTTTATTAATTACTGAAATCAAGATGCTACCTCACTATCCCTGAGGAGAACACTGCCCGGGCACTGACCCCAAAGCAGCACAACATGTGCTCATATTGCCATGAAATCTCTAGATGAGCTGCAAGAGAAGCAGGAACGAGCTTTCCACGCGAATCCACAGGCTCCCATCTCCTACCCTCACTCCGGACTTCAATTCCAGCATCAGGGATGAAAAGCAGTTTTCCTCTTCTTAGCTCAAATGCCTCTGGTGCCTCTGCTCTGATCACAGAATCACAGACTGGTTTGGGTTGGAAGGGATCTCAAAGCTCATCTAGATCCAAGCCGCCACTGCAGGCAGGGACATTTGCCACGAGGAGGCAGAGCTGATGCTCCTCTGGGAGCCAATGCCTGGCTGCTGGACACAGCTGGGCTGTGATGGCTGAAGGTCTCACCTGGCAAGTTTTATGCTGAACGACCAGCAGCCACCAGCAGCCGAGCAGCAAGGCTGGGGAGGATCGATCACTCCCTGCAGGGAAGCTGAGCAGCCAGAGAGAAGAGGAGCTGAGCCAGAGCCAAGCCAGACTGTAACTCATCACCTGCAGGCCACCTACAGCCAAGGAGCGGTGGAGCCACAGTGGGGCTTTCAGCACATCTCAGGAAGCAGAGGGAGCTTCGTGATTCGCATCACAGGACTCTGCCACCCGCAGCCGTGCTCCTCCTTGAGAGTACTCCATGTAAAAATAGAAAAATAGCTTCAAGTAGCTGCTTCATCAGCTCCTCCAGACCATACCACGGGGAAGAGCTTGCATCTGAAATCCAAATCAGCCTCCAGCAAACAGGGGTGGATGCTGACACCACCCACGGCTGAAGCTTTCTGCTAGTCCAATTAAGCTCCAGGAAGGTTTTTAGCCTCTAACCTCACGTTTCTCAGGCTACATGCGGGGATACCCATGGGTCACTGAATTCCAGCTAATGAGAAACTGTTCCCCTTTGCCACAAAACAAGAGAGAAAACAGTCACCACCAAAAAACCATCATCTGATGCCAGCAATTTCTATGCCTCCTTCCACCCAGCAACACCTTAGACAGCACATGTAAAAACGAGATGCCTGTGGCTGGTGGGCAGACAGATCAGGGAGTAGCAGGGCCAAGTTTGTATCAAATCAACACTGCATTTTTAGCTGGCATCCCTAAAATAAGGCAAAGATACTGCTGGAGTTAGACTCACCATAAGCAAGCCCAGATCTTCATAAATTTCATTTCTTGCCCTGCCAAAATTTATTTGATTCTTCAAATTACCAGCAGAGAAATCCTAATGGCATGAGGAAGAGTGGAATAATAATAAATAATGGAGTTTTAGCCCCAAGGTGCCATGCTTGAGTATTGGGGTTTGTTGACCACTGCAGACCTGAACCTGGCCACACATCATTAAAATTCAACCGTTCCCCTGGGGGCCAGAGGGAGCACAGTGGTCTCAGCTCAAACATGCAACCCACGAGGATAACACAAGTCTTGTTTGGAAATACACAACAAAGCCATAAATCACAGACTGGAAGGTTTTTATGCCCAGCAAGGGGGGCATAAATAGAGGGCAGGAATGGGGAGCACCAGCGCTGCACCCCAGGCATCCCAGCTGGCCTGGGAAAGCAGCCATAAGCTCAGCAATGGATTAGCCTACGGTGGTTGTTAAGCACCCCCATGCCTGCATGCGGAGAGTCCTAGCTTCAGAGAGCTCTTCCAAGGCAAGAAAAGTCAACAAGGAGTCAGTACTGGGCTCAGCAACCTGCTGGCTGCATGTTTCCATCTACTCCACCTCCCCTCCTGCCTTGGTGAGAGGTGCGAAGGGATCAGGGAGCTCCACATCTCATCTCCAGGGCTTTCCATGCCCAAAGGTTGGCTTCGAGGGACAACAAAAAAGTCATTTTGACCATGAAATGCTGAGCATTTGGGGTCACATTCACAAAAAGGATGTCCTTAGCACAGCGGAAGCCACCAACCCACAGCTCCACATTTCCAGGTTCTTTGGGAAGACGGTCCCACAATGTTTCTTAGCATTTAATCCTTATTTAGTGATATATTCCTTTTTTAATAGTCCAGGATCTTGGAGAGTTAAAAGAAAAAAGGAACAACAAAAATACAAAGTCAAGGCAAACAGGACAAGCAGGATACCAGAGCCCCTGTCAGGAATGCCACTAGACCAATGTCATGATCTAATGGAACCCTATAAGAGACAATTCCTACTTACCAGTGGGACAGTCTTCCAGAGCCTACTCTGCAAGTTCCAGGAGCCCCAGAATGGTTGTCCAACAGCTTTTGATACCTCTACTCCAGCCTGAAGCAGCCAAAATGCATTTCTGTCTATAACAAAGCCATCTGACCTTTAATCACACCATCTCTAGTGAAAACACAGAAGCAGCATGTCCATACACATCCTCTACACCTGCTCATACATGAGGAAAATGAGCAACAGCTTTTTATTGATAATAATCACACAAGATGTTGTTTGGACAGAGGGAGAAGTTTCCCATTGTGCCAACCAGCAGCTCTGGGATGGCCAGGACATGCTAATGAGCTGCTGGTCTGCAGGTTGGTGCTAGGAAAGCAGGCACCAGCCAGAGAGAACCAAGGTTTTGTGCAGTTCTACAACAGAAGCAGGCAGGAAAGTGTGTATGAAGGCAAGATGTGGACGGATGGATGGATGGACGGACAGATGGACAGATGGATGGATACTTGTGTAACCCCTGTGTTCAGAGTGGTGTTGGCAGCAGAAGTCCTCCTTGCTCACCTTCCCCATCATTTGGGATCTCTGCCAACATCTGATCTGATGCTGGCTTTTACCAATCCAAAGCAGATGACTGGTGCCTGTCTAAACACCACCCAGATCTTCTCCTCAGCAGAGACCATGCCAACATCACATAGCTCATGTGGGGCAACCAAAGAGCTCCCCAAGGGCCTCCAAGAGGCTGCTGGTAAAAGAGAGGGGCACAGCTGATATGGCAGATCCCAGAGATGCTTCTTGGCCATAGAGACTAAAAACCACACACTGGCATTTGAAGGGCAGTGTCTCAGAGAAGGAAGCTAATGGCTGCAGGGATGAAAGCCTGAGAAAAGCTGCATGGGCACTAGGAAAGTACCTGGGGCTGGGAGGGGCTCAACGGGATTAAAGAGTTGAATAAAAAGCCTGGAAATCACTCCCCTCACAAGGAGGAACACCAAGGCACAGGACCAAGAGTGGGACCTGAAGAACATTCCTGGATATGGTAACAGTAGCTAGGCAAATAAGTAACAAATAAGCATGGGAAAAGCCAAGAGGACACACCAAAGCTAAGGGTCAGTGCTGGTGGAGAAGAACTGACATCCCAGAAGAGCAAGTGAGGAGACAGAGCTGGCACGCAGCTGGAGTCATGCTGAGGACACTGCCTTGGGCAGTGCTACACAGGCAGGGAGAGATGCGGGAGGCAGCTTGGCAGAGGGAGAAAGCCTTTCTCCATCACATCAGCAGCTTCCCTTCCCACCCAGAGTGGAGCAAGCGCCCTCCCTGCCCTCTGTGCCGGCAGCCTCCACAGCTGCCATCCTCGGAGATTGCTGAGCCGAGGTTCTGTTCCTTTAGCTGAGTATCTCCCATGGTCCATGACTGTCATTCTCTTCCCTTGAAAGCCCAGAGACCATAATTCATCACTCAGCTGGCTTTAGCTGCTGTGCAAATGACCCCCAGCCCAGCAAGATGTCCTGCCCATCAGTCATCGCCACCTCAGCCTGGCAGCTATCACCATTATACACCAGCTGCAGGAAGCCAGACCATCCCTGCTCCAGGCCTGTTTGCATCCTTGGGAGTGCTAGGAGTCAGCTAGCCACCTCCTCCCTGTGATAGCCCTGGCTTTGCCACTTCCTTTCTCTGGGGATCACCGCTATGGGCATGAGCCAGCCAGCATGGAAACCTGCCCTTTCCTGAGCCAGCAGCTCTCGCGTGCAGGCAGAGGAATACCTTGGAGAACACAGACAAGCGCCACGGCTGCAGACACAACTGGTTTTAATTGCATCAGCAAACTGTAAGCAATTAATGGCAAGTAGGAAGAAGAGCAGGAACAGGGCACTGGGAGAGAAAAAGGGGTGCTGCAAGAAAATTTACTCCTTACCTAAGCAGAAGGGCACTATTTTACGGCTGCAGCTGTGGTGGCCTCACCAGCTGCATCCCATTCCTGGAGCATGTCTTGTTCGGTATTCGGATCATTACCATGCCTTGTTTTGGGCTTTAAGCCCTGAAATCCCTTAACCAGTTATCTCAGCCCCAGAGATCTCCAACCCCTCCACACCCACAAACCTTTCCACGTGTTTCCCAAGAGCCACAAGCCAGGCAAGTGCCCATGCCAACAGCAAACAGGGACTAGAGACAGAGCCTCCCACCACCATCCTAGAGCTCTGGTCTGCAACAGCATTGTCACTCCCACCCAAAGCAGAGCCCAGTCCCCATCATTACCCCTGCCCGTCCCAACGACCGCAGCAGGAGAGACACTCGTTCCTGGAAAATGTCATCCTGCAAAGCCTCCATGGCTTGATCCCAGAGATCGCAGCTCCTCAAACACAACCTGGAAAAAGCAAGGTGTTGGGATGCCAGGAAAGCTTTGTTGTGAAAAACTAGTAAACCAAGTGCCAGGATCCGTGACCACCTTTGCTGCATCTTTAGCCAAGGGAAGCATATCTTAAGAAAAAGGCTGAACACGGGGGCACCAAAAGCTGGATAAAAAACATTCCAGGAAGGGGAAATCCAGGAAGGAGATACTGGCCTGATCCTCACCTGGAAAACTCAGCTCTGAAAGAAAAGCAGACAAATGAGGAAAGCATCCACGGGAATAATCCACCAACGGTTTGCAGCAGTCTCACCTAACCCTGCTCTTTGTCCCACAGCCTGGTCCAGGGTGGTAAACCCAGGCAGAGGCAGCCTCCCCCCTCAGCTCTGCTTGCTTCTCCTCCTGCTGTAGGAATAATGCACTATGGCAATTTTTTGCTCTGTTTAGCGAGCGCCAGGACTGCCAGCACTAAAAAGATTCAGGGCCTGGATGTGCTCCCTCTGAGCACGCCCTGGGCACTCCACTCACCATGGACAATAGCTTTCAGATTATTAACAAGCCTGTATCAAGATTAGGGGATTCATTCCCTCTGCTACTTACAATCTCAAGCACCCCAAAACTCAATACCAGTAATCTCAAGCATGGGTCCAACAATGCCCTTGGCCAGATCCCCAGCCCTCCTGCTGTTCATGAGTAAACCCCAAAAATCCAAGGAGCTGGACTGGTGAATTCAGGTATGCATAGAGGAAAGATATGAGGCACTCCACTGCAGAAAGCTGCTGGCTGAAGCAGGGTGCTGGCAGCAGTGACTTCCCTCTGAGGACACCTCCAGGAATGGGCCATTTGGCACCCCCAAAGGGTGATTTCACTGCTTCTAGAAAAAGGGTCAGCAGCACAAACCCCATTCCCAGTATGTGGCTGCTCTAAGGACAGTTCAGGAATGAGCACAGCAGAGCAGTGGAGACCTGGGTTAAGTTCAACCCCAATGAAATAGAAACCTGATACACCCCATGACTGAGCACCAGCACTCGAAACCCAGAAAACCCACTCTTTATCACCAATCCTTGGCTTTTAAAGACTCAGGCCATTATCAGTAGGATGGGGCAGGAATCCTGGTGTCCATAAGGAGCCACGCTCCCCAGCACAAGGAACACAGCAAGACAGCAGTTTATCCAAGTGATTTTCTCTGTCTGAGGAATGACATTAAAGGGGGCGAGGGGATGGGACAGAAGCCTGCCCTGCCTCCTTGCCCCACACAGATGCTGATCGCATGCTCACCCAGCGGTGAGGAGCCATCCAGAGCCCTGCTGCAGATATTGAATCTGCCAAGAAGCTGAAGAGAGGCGCAAGGCATAGGCAGCAGCAGGCAGTGATTTATGGAGCTGACGTGTCTTCCCAGGTCACACATCGATAGGAGCCTCACCTCCTCCGCGGGCCAGCAGCCAGGCCGATTATCTGTCATATGCTGCAGGATGCAGTGCCAACAGCCAAGCGCAGATCACTCAGCTTGTTTGCAAAAAAAAAAAAAAAAAAACCAAAAAAAAAACCAAACAAAAAACCAAAACAACCCTGTAGATCCAGGTGACCAGCTTTTGCTCAAGCCCGTGCTTGCCGGTGGTAGGTGATCAAGCACAGCAGCCTGCAAGAAAGCATGTAATGCCTGGAGGCTGACCCTCACCGGAGCTCCTGGAAAGCACAATGGCAGCTGGCAGCAGGAGCACGGCTCATGGGAGCAGCTCTGCAGCTGCCTGGCATCTGCCCGTGGGTGTTCTCCCACCTCGACTCACCCCAAATTCAGCCCTAGGGTTTTCACAGTGTCACAAGCATCAGGATAGAGCTGGTTGCTCCATGAATCCTGGCACTGGTGCAGAGCTAAGAAAGCAGGGAAACAGCCTGTGCAAAGAGGGTGCTCACAGGGCCGCATGCACAAGCCACGTGTCTTTCACAATTAGCTCCTACTGACAAAAGCACATTTTTTTGAAAAAAAATCAATTTTAATAAATCAATTTTTCAGAAATTTAATGTGGTATTTCCTCCAAATCCCTTTTCTTCTGGCAGACCTGAGGGATAAGCTAAGAACCACCTGCACTCAAGTCACTGAGCTGAATCACAGCAGCCTGAAGGACACGAGCTTCTGGAGCTGGCGGCTGCCAACACTGCATTAACCTTTTTTTCCCCTTCCTTCTGTTTGACTGAGTAATCCCCAGATGTAGCCACTCAGCGGCAAGATGCCATTCAATATTCCTCAGGGAGTCTCAGAGCCTTTCCTCCCTCTGGGATCAACAGTGGAAAAAGGTTTGTGGTTCTTGTATGACAGTCCTGTAATGAGAATCCCATAAATTCCGAACTGTATTTCATCAGGAGTTTTAAGGGAGAAACCAAATTTCACAGGAGAGAAACTCAAGATGTGGGTTGAGATTTTGAGAAATCAATTTTTTGTTCTCTTGGATTCTGCCAAATGCCTTGGAAGATGTCAACTTTCAAAGGAAGGGATATTTGGAAATCCTCCAAAAGAAGATGTAAAACACCTGAAGCTCCTAACCTAATCACCAATGAAAATACAGCCCAAAACAGTGACCCAACCTTGTGTTTTTACAGGAATAAACAAACCTGAGAGAGCCCAACAGTCATGTCTGAGAGCAAAACAGCAAAGATGTGAGAGTTTGGGTGCAGACAGGTGAGCATCACCACAAAAAAAGCTTTACTCTTATTTTTTGGCCCATTTTGGCCCAGTCAGATTCACGTCGAGCTCATGTAGACAAGGAAGAGGGCCAACACACTCTGTCCCACAGGACAGGTAGCTACTCAGAGAGGTGAGACTTCATCCACATGGAATCCAAGGAACATATTCTCAACTGTGACTTCAAACCACCTGACACACCTGAAACCCCTCATCAGGTAATCCAGAACCTGAATGTTTTTACACCTCAGATATATCATGGAAGGCCACACACATGCATGAGCCATCCACTGCTCCACAGCGATGGTAAGAAGCCTGCAGTGCCAGCCAAAACTGGGACCAAGAAGGACTGGAGGTGATAATCTGAGAACAAAAATGAAACCTTGGAGTTGTGAGCCAGGCTCTGTCCTAGCTGAGTTTGCGTGCTAGAATTTTAAGAAGGGGGTTGTTTGCTGATAGCTTAAAGGATTTATGGGAAGGATTAACCATGGCTTTGCTGATGAGGGAACTGGCGGCAAACTCGGAGCAAACCCACAAGCATGGGGTGAAGCTGGAAGAGGACAGGGAAAGGGCAGATGAGCCTACGACAGCAAAAACAATAGGGACAGTTTATTTTGCACAATGAACTCAACCGGGAGCAGCTCTTCCTGGCATTAACAACCTTGGTCTGGTGCCCACCAAACATGGGACAGCCAGCCCTGGAGTCCTGCCTTCACAGCACTGGATCATTGGGGTAACTGGAGGTGCACAGAAGCCATACAAGTGAGAACATCGCAGACCTCAGTGTCCTAGGTTAAAATGTAAGATGTGCCCAAAGTATGTATTCTATCACCATCTTCATGGGCTGTTGACCCCAGGTGGGGCAGTGTTTTTCCTTATCTTCCGTTAATGGGCCCATCAATGCTGTGCTGCATGACTCATAGATAACTCCCTCCGGCAGCTATCTCTGTTCAATGGGCCATCAAGGACCCCCTGTACCACTCATAGAATGATGTCATCCCATTGTGAGATGCTCCCCCCAAGGGGAGGAGCCAAGCATTCCCACCTGGATATAATCCAGGATCTGAGACAGCATGGGAGCAGTTACCCACTGAACTCCCAGAGGACAAGAGCTACCAGACCTTTCTGTGGGATCACTGCTTCAACAAGACCACTTCATCCAGACTGCTACCATCACCCTAACTAACAGGGTGCCAGGTTGTATTCTGACTCTGTCAGTGGTTGTGTTGGTGGTTTTTTGTTTTGGTTTTTTTTTTTTGTATTGCATTTATTTTATTTTACTTCTTTCTTTTCCTCCTATTAAATTGTATTTCTGACTTAGAGCCTCTCACTGGTTTTCCTTTGTTCAAACCAGTACACTCAGCCATGAGGAAGGGTGCCCAAAAAGAAGAGCGTGCAGAAGGCCTGGCGAGGAAGGACGTGGTGGTGGGAGTCCTGCTCTGGAAGTGGTGGAGGAGGGAAATCCTGCTGTGAGCAGCAGGCAGCAAGGAACTGCAGATCACCACTGGCTGCTTCAGGAAAGCTTCGTGTTGTTGCTTAAGAACTCCATGAAGTGTCTACAACTGAATCAGGCTTATATCCAGGTGAATAACACAGATAAAAAACAGGAGGCTACAGATCTGCTGCAGACTGGCAGAGAAACCAAACCTGGAGGGGTTTGCCCCAGAAAGCACCAGATGCTGGTTACCAGGAACACATACAGACAGATCAATGGACTTGTCTGGCAAGCTGAAGCCCAGCAACAAAGCCATGTTCCAGCTGGGAACAGCTAATCCACCCTCTCAACCCAGTGCAGCTGCTCAGCAAACAAGCATGGTCCCCTTAAGAGAAAGCACAATCAGCCCAGATTTAGCTGGAAGAGGGTGGGGATATCGCTGAGCTCCAAGCCATGGTCTGAACCTTATCTGCTGCTTTAATACCTATCAGTGTTGATACAGATTAAAGGATTAGTCAGGATTACTGAAGGCAACCCCCCCTCGCCGAAGGCAGTGAGGATGGGCATGGGTGCAGTGCAAGTCCAGTCTTCCCCTGCGACCACAACCCTTGGCTGCACTCTTGAAGAGAAGAAGCCTGAGAAACACCTGATGAGAGGCTCTCCATGAGTGATGGCAGCCATGAAACAGACTCAAGGGAGTGAGGGGGTCCCTGGGAAGAAAACAAAGACTCACCAGTCAGAATCCAAGTGGGAGTCGGGTTTGTTGTCCCTACGGTTGCCTACCAACACAGCAAACCTTCATGGACCAGCACCACTACCAGAAGAAACCATCCCACCACAATAAAACCCATGGCTGTTTACCCCTGCTGTGGTCCAAAGCCCTCTTTTCCTAACACAGGCATTTGTGGACTGTCAGGAAACTGCCTGGTTAAAACCTGCTTTTGATGTCGCTCAGCACAGCTTTTAATTGGATCATGTCCCTGACCCAATTCCCCACATGGTTGCACAAACCCTTGAGCATCGATGTGGGGAAGGGGTGGGCCCGGAGCAGGCAGAACACCTCCTGGGGGAGCAGCAAAGCTCCAATGGCTGCACAAGGAGGCAGGAAGGTTCCTGTGCTCACGTTTAGGCTAAACATAAACCTGTGAGGAAGCTCTCCTCTGAGATCTCTCATCTACCAAGAGATATATGAGATATACCAGATACCAGCTGTGTCCAGAGAGCATGGTCCTGAAACCTGCATGGGCTGAACGTGGTTCAGGACAATGGCAAGACAAGAGGCCCCACAGTAGAACAATCCACCAGTTCTGCCTCCCATCACCATGTATTCTGCTCCCTTTTCCAGGCAGAAGCCATCAAGCAGAAGACCATGGCTGTCACCTTCTGGGCAGCAGGACCTCACATCCCAGCCTATCATCCAGGAGAGACAGACTCTCAAAAGATACAGATGGAGGAAAAGACCTTTTGCCCGGGTGAAGAGTGCAAAGAAGTTGTGTCTGCCCTATCCAAGGTTAGGCTGGACAGGGCTTGAAGCAGTCTGGTCTAGTGGAAGGTGTCCCAGCCTGTGGCACAGGGTGGAATGAGGCGAGTTTAAAAGACCCTTCCAACCCAAACCAGCTTGTGAGTCTATGAAACACTAAGATGGAACCAAACATGGTTCCTCCAGTTTTCTTGCTTCTCACACCAGGACAACAGAAGGGAACGGCAGAGACACTGAAGCTGTCAGCAACAAGAAGACAGGCAATGTTGGGGCAAAGACATGCAGAGAAGGACATCACTGATCTGAAATGATCACCTGCCAGAGCCAAACTTATCTTACAGAACCACAAAAAATCTTGGGTTGGAGAGGACCTTAAAGCTCACCTAGCTCCAAATCCCTGCCATGGACAGGCACACCTTCCAACTTCTCCAGGTAGCACACTCATACGTGTGACATCCATATGCCAATGTCCCACATCCTGCAGTGATTCAGGGATGAAACTTTGGATCAAGCCTCAAGGCCAAGACAGTACCCCTCTCCATCCCCACTCAACCCAAACCATCTCCTCTGCAAGGTGAAGCCTAGGCAGCTGCTTCAGCCATTAGTTTCTTCTTACTAAAACACTACCGGGCTACACATGGCTCAGGAAAGAACACAGAGCCTTGGCCACAAAAATTACACCCAGATAAAAGATTTCTTTCCCCTGTGCAGAGAAGATCTGAGTAAGAGAGAAGACCAAAACTTTCACCAAATTGGTCGGACTTCACTCGAAAGCACACACAGTACAATCAACTCACCATAAAGAAACAAGCTGAAGACCTGTCATGTCGGACATTCACAGGATACTAAAAAAGTCTAACTCTGCTGAGATGTTAGTTTTGGTCCCATAAAAGCAAGCTGCACTGGGCTTTCAGGTGCCAACAGCAATAAATTTGACACTGGAAGAGCGTGCCAGCCCAATGCCTGGACAGGGTGATTAAATCCCTACAAATTCTTGGCCCAGATGGAAGAGCGGCTACTTTGAGCCTCATTGTGTCACAAGCCAGCTGGAGCCCTTCAGTGAGTCTCCAGAGCCAGGCCCCCCACCCTGCACCATGACCCCAGGCAGGAGCCAGCATGGCTCCCAGCCAGCACAGATGCCTTCAGCCATCCTGGGAATTTGAGGAGCTCTGCAGGCAGAGACATCAAGGTGGTTTTTCACTATGCTTTCTGATGGTGCTTTAGAGAGTTCCTGTTTCTAGATCCGAAAGAAATCCTGAGCAGGAACGCTGTCCCACCAACACTATCTCCTCCAAGTCAATGTCATAACAGCTTATGGAGTCAAGCCTACCAGGAGTTGGACTTGATTCTTGTGGTTTACTTCCAACTTAGGATATTCAATGGGTCATGACCTCAATCATCTGCTCACAGCCCATGGTGTGATTCCCAGGTGGGATACAGAAGCCACTAGCCAAAAGCCTCAAAGAAAATCTTCCTATGAGTGTGCTTTTAATAGTGCCTTGTTAAGTGTGAATTAACCAAACTGAACCAGAGCAGCCAATTCCAGGCCCTTTGGGAGAGGCATGGGGCAACATTCAGCCCACAGAAGTGTGTTAAGCTTCCCCCAGCAGCTCTAACTCTGCCCCTTAGGAAGCAGATGGCATTCAAACCATATTTTGCTTTGGGGCCACGCAAGTTTGGAGAACACATGCTGCATATACCTACATATCTCATCAAGGAAGAAGTTCAGCTCCCTGTCACTGCACAAGTTGTCAAACAAAGTCACAGCATACGGACACGTGATTTTTAGCAAAAACCCTGCCAGAAGGAGAATGACAAAGGGGGCAGTGTTAAGGCTGCTGTGCTCTGCTGAGCTCGGCACCTCCCAGGTGCTGAGAGCCAAACTACTCCAATGCAGCACCAACCTACTTTCAGATGGATCTTCATACAAGACCTCAGGGATTATCTGTATCACACTGCCACCAACACACCCTCAACACCTAAAGCTACACCAGCTATCACCCTCATTACATCAGCTCATCACAGGAGATGACAACCCATCCATGAGCAATCCATTGCGGGGGGTGAGAAGACGGATGCATGCATCAGCAGTGTTCCCATCAATCCAACCCCACTGCATGCAGATCTCTCCTCTCAGAGATTCAGTCACAGGGATTCAATCTCAGGGATTCAGTCATCTCAGCCACAAACTCTCAAAACTTCCCTGACTGCTATTAGATCTCCTTAGGCAGCATGTGACAAATTCAAACACTCTTGTGGAAAATTTACAGTCCTCCACCCCCCAGCAGGAACAACAATCTGGAGCATTCGGGGCTTCCTAGGATGGTTCCTCGTGCTCACCCACAAATTGTTTTACAAGACAAAGTCTCGAGAGCAGTACTTAGTCTCAAGCAAAGATTATTTTTGGCAGCTTTATCAGAACAGTTCTCACTCCCTTAATCTCTCCTTGGATGAAAGCACATTTAGGAAAACAGTCCAGATGCTGGAATATCAATAAAACAAAAAGCTGTGGTACAACGCAGTCTTGAAGAGCCCTTTACAAATAAACACAACGTGGGGGGGGGTGTTTCTGCTCAGCAATGCCAGGCCCATACTCATAAACCAGAACTACATGCTCCCCTCCCCAGGAATCAGAAAACAAAAGCTGGTTTGGGTTACCCAGCTGTAGGACACACATGCAAGAACTGCTCTTGCAACTTTCCTGCCCCTAAATGGTCAAGCTACTCATACCGCTCCATGAATTTTTAATCAAATATTCAAAAAAAACAATTTACAAAAGAAGTTACAGCCAAGCCAAGAAACTTGAGCTAAGATGTTATGGGAAACTCGCCATCAGCTCTAAGTGAGGATCTGGAGAGCTGATGAAATCTCCCATCACAGCAACAGGTTTGTCCGCTCCTCACACATCTTAGTTTGAAACCAGACATCATCCACGAGGGCTTTGAACCTCATAGCAGCATTTCTCACTCGCAACAGCACTCACCAGCAACAGCTCAGCACCACTGAATCACAGGCCAGTTTGGGTTGGAAAGGATCTTCAAATTCATCTCTTTCCAATTCCCCTGCCGTGGGCAGGGACACCCTCCACTAGACCAGGTTGCTCCAATCCCCATCCAACCTGGCCTGGAACATATCCAGCGATAGGGCAGCCATATTTTCTCTAGGAAACCGGTGCCAGGGCCTCACCACCCTCACAGGAAACAATTTCTTCCCAATAGCTCATCTAACCCTGCCCTCTGGCAGTGGGAAGACATTTCTCCCTGTCCTTGCACTCCAAGCTCTTGACCAAAGTCCCTCTCCAGCTCTTCTGGAGCCCCTTCAGGCACCCAAAGGTCTCCCTGGAGCCTTCTCTTCTCCAGGTGAACACCCCCCACTCCTGCTAGCCTGGCTCCAGAGCAAAGGAGCTCCAGCTCCCACAGCATCTCCATGGCATTCTCTGTACTCATTCCAGCAGCTTCTGATGCTGGACCTCCAGACCGGAGGCAGCTTTGCAGGTCGGGTATCACCTGAGCAGAGCAAAGCCCCCTCCCCCCATACTCACCAGATCCACTCCCCTGGATGCAGCCCAGGCTGGCTTTCTGGGCTACAAGCAGACATTGCCAGGTCACATCCAATTTGTCACCCACCAGTATCCCCAGGCCCTTTCCCCAGGGCTGTGCTCAATCTGTTCTCCACCCAGCCTGTGTTTGTGCTAGGGATGGCCCCAGCCCAGGGGCAGGACCTTGTACTTGGCCTTGCTGAACTTCATGAAGTTCACACAGACCCACCTCTCCAGCCTGCCAAGACCAGCCATACCACAAGACTCTCTCAAACTCCAAGGCCACTATTAGTAAAAATTACACCATTTCCTCCTCCTGAACCATGCTGGCCATCTCCAGCCAGTCTGGGAGGACTTTCATCATCTACTCCCAGAGGACTCAGCCTCATTTCCACCTGACAAGTCTCCAGCATATTGAAGAAAGCTTATTTTCCCCCTCCTCTCCTAGCCAGGGAGGGTAGGAATGCTAATGGCATCCCATTAAATGAGGCAGAAGAAACCAAATCCACCCAAGCCAAGGCCCTGTCTTTGCCCTTCCCATTCACTGGCAATCTCAGCGTGAAGCGCGGTTGTCAGAAGATTTCTTGGGTTTCCTTAAGTTCTTCTGCCAAGTTCTGATTAAAATCCTCCTAAGTGGTGTTCTCTTTATTCCATTTCCTAGAACTGAGAAGCAAAGCAGACCTGAGAACAGCTCTGAGTGCTGGACCTAACAGCCCCCAACACAGCCAAGCCATCTGAATCTCCCACATAGGCTCATTAGGATCAATTGGAAATTGAAAGCAATGCTCCTTCCATCTCCCATATCAGATCATCAACCCCCAGAGGAGACTGGGTTTTAATGGCCTCACTCACTGGCAGGAGGCTGGGATTGCTGAGCTGACAGGGGCTGCTGAGGCACCTCACTGGGTGCTGCTTCAGGGTCATGTTTGAAAGAGGTCGACCAGGAAAAAACATTCCCAAAGGCTTTTGGGTAACACACAACAGTGGAGCAGTGGGTAAGGAGTAAAGCATTGCACTGTAACACATCTCCATGCCCCAAAACATCCAATTTATTCCAGTCTCTCACCCCTACTTGACATGCTCTGGTTCATGATGGTGGCTTCAGAAGAGACGGCACACTCTCATCACAGGCTCCTTGTGCTACCGGCTTGAGATCTGCACCTAACTGGATCCCCTCTTTGCCCGGAAAAATCTGTCTGCTTTGGTGGCCTGGAGGATGAAATCATTGGTTTCTTGTCCAGAAACAACAGGCACCTGTAAGTCTAGTCACTCTTGTTCCTGTGGCCAGAGGCTGGAGGCCATTGGGTCACCACGAAGATGGCTTCTGTCCTCCCAGCCAAGAGTAGCTGAGGAGAGCCCATTCCCTGCAGGAAGGAAGATGCATTTGATCCCAGGGCTCAAGCACACTGAGAGCAGTGTGCAGGGGTGATGCAAGAGAACCCCAAAACAGCTTCTGTTCAGACAAGAAAAACCAGAACCACATGTGTTGCTGCCCTCTCTGCTGCGTCTTCCTCTTTTGCAGGGCCCCACACAGGGAATTGCTCCTGCCAGAGCCAAGGCATTACTGATGAGTACACAGCCTGAAAATCCCAGCACTTCCATTTTTAATGCCATGAGCCTCCTAATGGTTCCTGGGGGAACAGGAAGACACTGACCCTACTGAGATACTGTGTGGACAGGACACATGCTGGTACAAACTACCATTGAGGGACCTATCACGGGGAACACCAACAGCTTCTGTTTTCTTGGTCTGGAGGAAGCAGCAGTGGGGAGCACAGGCTGTGAGTCCTGGTAAAGCAGGGCCTTTTCCTGGGACGTGGCTCTTCCACAAGTCAGGCAAGGATCTGGCAAAGCCATGGCATATTTGGTCACATTTGGGCATGGTTTCACATGCAACCTCGGCTTTTTGTATGCAAGATCCAGACCCAGCTCGAGAGCTAAACCACCTGCTCTCCCCACTACCAAGGGGCTTTGACCCTTCCCCCAGGTCCAGGCAGCTCTGCTCATGGCCATAAGGGTTTGACCAAAAAAATGGTTTCCTTCAAAGGGCCATTCATCATTCAGCCCCTCCAGCTCCTTCACCCCACCCATAAAGCAGAGCATTAATAGCCAGCCGGTTATACCATAAAACACTAATGCCCAAAGAGTTCCTGCACCTTGAAATGTTAATGCTCAGCAAAGAAAGAAGCCTTCCTGTCAGCAAAGCAGGTCCATGATACATAGAAACAGTCACCCTCCTCCCCTCCAAGCCACAGAACAGTAAACAGCCTTGGAACCCTGAAACTTTGCTCTGTGTACAAGGAACCCTGCAGATCAACCGGTTCCTCCCGGGCAGGAGAGGCTTTGCCAGCAGGGGACAGCTCTGCTTGATGACTTTGTCACCACCTCAAAGAGCTGCCTGGTGCTCAGCCATCTTCCCCTTTCAGCCTTGGAAAGCAATTTCCCCTGGCCTCTGACCTCACAGAGCCCAGACCCAGCACTCTCCTGTTCTTCCAAGCCTCTCTTAGCCATTTGATTCCCGGAACTTGGCTCCAGCTTTCATAAATTCATAAATGCTGAAGACCTCCACTGGCTGGACCTCTAGTGCTTGCCACCAAACCCCAAGTGCCACATCCACACATTTTTCAAACACTTCCAGGGATGGTGGTGATTCCACCACTTCCTCAGGCAGCCTGTTCCAATGCCTCACCACCTTTTCAGTGAACCTTTTCTTTGTTCCCTTCTCCTTGCAAAGGGGCATCCATTCTTTATACCACGGGGGGGTTAGAGGGACACAGAAGTGCAGACCTGGGGCTTGGTGTCCCACTGGGGAAGGCAGGTCAGGATCCCAAGCTGGCAGGGTAGCACTAGCTGGAAACACTTGCTTTGAGTTGGTGTAGTCACAGTAGCCGTGGCTCTCGGTGTGCACCATGTCTGGTGTGGGACCACATGGACATCATGGCCTCTCCTCTGCACCGCAACGATGATGGAGCATCCCAGCTGCAGTGGCACAAGTGATTTTTGGGATGACCTTCCCTTTCAGACAACAGACCCCAAGACTCCACTTGCCACCATCCACAGATGATCCACTGGGTGGGATCAATTCTCCGTCCTCCAGCCCAGCTTGAACACAGGACTGAGACCCAGCTCCAGGGTCCTTTTTCTGAGGGCTGGTCCTAGGATGGTGACCACCAGCCACATGGCATGCAGCTGACTCCAGAATATGCCACAGCCATTTGTTAACCAGATGAGAAGGCCATTCCCAGTGTGGGAGGCAGCATACCTGCATCCCAACAAGTGGAGAGAGGGGTGGGGGAGCGAGTGGGGAGAGTCTGGGAATAGCGTTTGTTTGCATCGTACCTGGGGAAAATATCACAACACTGAATTTCCACAGCTAATTGGAGGAGTGAGCAAGGTTCCTGGAATGAAATTACTTTCTGGCTTGGGAAAAACCCAAAAACACAGTGCCACAACCACAGGATTTGTAGCTGAAATGATGCTTTCTCTACTCAGAGCACCCTCCTGCTCCCCCCAGCAAACCCCATGCTCAAGCCTAACAGGAGCAGCCAATCCATGCTGAGGACAGGGGAAACTGAGACACACAGGCTCTAGCGTTTGCATTAAGAGAGGGCAGCCCAGGGGATTCTCTTACTCCCTCAGCACCAGACAAAATCCACTTTTAAGCTTTATCGCATCCCATCTACTCACCAAAACATGGTGATCTCCACATCCACATCTCAACCAGAATTTCAGCTCAGGCTTGCAGAGCGGGCATGCTCTCCATGCTATTCATCACAACACATTCCAAGGCATCCCAAATGAATGAGGGCCAGACAGTATTTTAAAGTAAATCTAGATACCAAGTTTTAAAGCCACTTCAATGTCAAGAACAGGAAAAGTCAGCAGATGTGAGTACCATCACCACACCATAGTAGTATCCTCCTGCAAAGGGATTTGCCCTGCCCACAGAACACTGGGAGGGAGCTGGCACCATTCAGCTAACAAGGCTGGGGGCACAGGAGGAGGAGGAGAAGCACATGCACCATATACTTTCCTGAATTGAACAAAGCTCGTGAAAGCTACTGTGAGCCCTGTGAGAGGCCAGTGAGCCCCTAAAACCTTTACACCACAGCATGGCCCCAGCAAAGCCCCAATCTCCAGCCCCAGATGCCACCACCACTGCTGTGCCCCCACCCCCACCACAGGAGCCACCTTCACTGTTATGCCCCCATCTCCAGCCCCAATGCCATGGCCATTGCTCATGCACCATCTATCTCAACTCACCCATCCACGCCAGCCCACAACCTGAGCTCACCCCAGAAAACCCTGAGCACATTTATTTACATCAGATCAGTTCCCTGATCTGGTCCGTGGGCAGGAATGAGTAACAGGGACAGGAATATCTTGAGCAGATGTTGTCACCAAATACAACATATCGTCAGGCTGCTGGTGGCTTTAAATCATTCCAGAGCCCGGCAGTTGTTTCCCAGCCCTGGGCTGCTCTCCCAGCTGCTGCTCAACAGCTCTGAGCCCTGGAGTGGCTTCTCTTGCACCCAATGAGCACTCAAGCTCCAGGCACTGATCACCAGGAGGTAGGAATGTCACAAAACCACCCCAGAAAGTCCACAGCAATCACCACTGCCTTTTCTCCTGCCCACCTTCAGCTCTGGGGATTTAAGTGCCCTCTTGCTCAACACATCTCCAGGGTTGCCTGCACACAAGGATTTACAGGAAAGATGGATCTTACAGCTCCAGCCCAAAGCATCCTCGAGAGTAGCAGTAGAGCAATGCAGCACTGTGAAAGCAGTGGCACAGAAGATGTCGTGCCTGCAGAAAACCAGGAAAATGCAGTGAATCCTCAACCAAGCAGCCTTTAAAAGCATAGGAGGGGAAACGCAGGCAGCCTGTGCTCTGCTGCCCTTTCCCGTGGCCTCCCTGGCTGCCGGGTGGAGAAGCAGCTTTGCTCATTAGCGGGTTATTCCTGGCACACTCCCCCTGCATCAGCTCCCCGGCAGGGCTGCGGGAGCAGCTCGCTGGGTTTTGAAGCCTTCGGGGTAGCACAGCGCTCCAGAGGCGCAAATCTTCCTTTAGAGAAATCTCCCTCGGCAGATAAATGGTGCTGGGTAACTGGGGTCATTAGGCTAATGAGCAGCTACCGCCAGCCTGGAAGCAAAGCAAAAAAACACCGCAGAGTCTACCAGAGCCCGTTAGCCTCAAAATCTGACCCATCTCAAGCAGTTGCCCTTGTTCTCAAGGGAGGAATCAGGTCCATGAGTCAGCAGGATCAATCACCCGCCGGCCTTCCCATCAAAATCTCTCATCAAAACAGTGGGGGAGCAGACTTGCAGGTCTCTGGCACTAAGGAAGCCGAGAAGGGGCTGCTCCTCCTCTGTCCTCCTCTGTTCCCCCTCTAACAGCTCCTTCACTTCACGGTGTCATTCCGCTCTCACGCTTCAGGAATGGGGAGGTTTTTTTCTCTTCTTTCCCAGTGCTGCTCCATTTCCTACTACCATGTCCTCGACGGGGAGCCACACATCCTGCTGTCCATTCTGGTGGAGATTTGGCCATGTTTTGGCATGACAGCCAATTCACTGGGATACGGCAAAGCTGTTGGGTAGGGCATCAAAGCTAACTCCAGCCTTTTAGTCCTTCCTAACACTGCCATCTGGGAAAGCAACCAGGGAGAGATGCGATTTTCCCTTTGTAAAGCCTTCAGAGGTGGGATCAGCTGGAACTCCCAGCCTGCTACATCCAGTGGTTATAAAAGAAAGCCCACATATAAATAACCTCTCAGCAGGAGCCAAAACTCCAGCACTAACCCCATGGTTTGAAGTGAACGAGGCCAATTTCCTCCTTTGTAGCTCTTGACACATGTTGGCTGCGTGCCCCCTTCTTGCCTTGTTCCTAGAGCAGAAGGCTTTGGGCGGCAGAGCTGGGAACAATAAGGAAACGAGTGGTGTCATTCCCAAGGACTCCCAACACAGCTCTGTCAGCAGCTCTGGAGGCAGCCGATTCCAGCAGGGCTGGAGAAAAAGAACCACAGCAAGAGGATCAGGCCAAAGCTGGTAGCTGCCTGCACGCCCCTGCCACCTCCCTGAGCTGGCCATGTCACGCTGGCTTCCATTCCCCGGAAAGAAACAAGCCCTGCAGAGCAAGGGCTGGGAAACAACTTCTCCCCAGGGTTTTGGGCATGAACAGGTCCCTACCTAAGCACCGGGCTTCCCACATGCCCAAAAAATCCCTGGGGGAAATGAAGCACAGGGTGAACACCAGCTCAAAAGCCAGCTTTGGAGGAGCTGTAAAGCAACAACTGTTTTCACCAAACAGCTCCACTGGGAGTTTCTCCACCCAAATTCTGGTCCCAAGACAAGGAACCCCAGACCAGTCAAAATTTCAAGCACATCTGCAAAGCACAAGGCTGGGACCACCCCCAACATCTCATCCTGGTTCTCCCCCACATCAGGAAATGTTTCTAAGAGTGTCTGTGGCCATCTCCTGTTGGGCTTGGACCCAGCAGAGGGACTGGGAGATCTCACCTCTTAAAGCTGGCGTCACACAGGAATCCCTCACCCCAATCCTTGCTGCTGCATGCAGAACCAAGCTTCGCCCCTTCCCCCAACAATGGAAAAATGGCTAAAAAAAAGGCAACTATGCTTTCTTTCACTCCAGGTAAAGGATTAATGGTGCATGACACCTGGCACCTGGGGGTCCATCCCACATCCCACTGAGGCTGTAGAAACAGCAATGGAGGCACCATGCAGGTCTGCATCCCTGGATTAGGGAAAGAAGGTCTACAAAGGTGACAGCGAAGCCACCCTGCAAATTGCTGGATAAGCAAGCAGCAGCAGGGACAGTGCAAAGATGTATTTTTTGGGTGTATTTCTTTTTTGGCAGCTGCCACTGGCGTGGTGTCACCACCCCACTGTCTACATTGCCACCTGACCCCAAGCACTCCCTTGCTGCCACACTGTCCTCCCACAGAACCGCAAGGGCATTTTCACACCAGTTTTGGTGTGAACACACTGCAGCGTCCCCCATCTTACAATAGCCCCTCTGTATCAGGTCACCCATAGCAGGGACGTCTGCTCTGAGTACACACAGGGCAGCACCACACTGTGTCTAGGGAGAAATTCAGGAGAAAAAAATGCACCGGTGGCTTCCACCCCCTCTCCCGCAGAGGGACACGGATGAATCCACCCTCCTGGCTGTCCAAAACCGCAGCACACGTGACCCCGAGAGGCTTTTCAGAAGAGCCGAGTCTCCAGCGGCTTCTGTTTGCCTTTCCCTTGTCTGCAGCAGCATCACATCTGGACGCTCGTCAGAAGAGAAGGGAAAAAAAAAAACCCTCCCTCCTCCTGCTGAACAACCTCTCAATCAAAACAAAGCCGGAGCGGCAGCCAAGAGCTGGGAGGCTCTTTTGTTTAATGCTTAACATCCCCCGGCTGGGCCAGCACGCCCCAGAATGCCGGGAGCGGGTGCAGGGGCCCGGTGTGGGCAGTGTGGTGGGTGCAGGGCTGGTGAGGAAGGGGCCAATTCAGCCACCAGCCCCGAGGCCAGCTCGGGCATGCAACGGCGGCTGGTGGGGCAAAATCAACGCTGCTCCTCCGTGCACGGCCATTTTGCTGAGCTCGGCTGCTCAGCTGCCATTCCCTCCCAGCACCAGTGTCCCTATAAAGCAAAGCAAAGCAAAGCAAACCAAACTCAGCTCCAGCCATCCCCAGTGACACAGAGACTAACCCAGTCACTGGTCACCATGCTCATGGGTCCATCAGCACAAACTCTTTTCTCTCCCTGCTGCAAGTACTTTAAACTCCCACTGCTGCCCCTCCAAATATTTTCTGGGGTTCCAAGGACCTACCCAGGCACTGACCACAGCCAAAGGCAAACCTTCTTGAGGTGCTCAGCCTATCCCAGAGACCCTGGAAAGTCTCAGCAGGGTTATCACCAGTGGATTTCATCAAGATCAGCCCCATCCCTGGAGAAGTTATCTATCCCCTGTGCCCCAACACACTGATGGCATCAGGTTTGAGGAGAGCACGTAACAAGCCAGGACACAGCCAAGATCCACGCCAAGAAAAAGGATATTTGCGATATTCACCTCCAGAGGCTTCACCCCAGGAAGCAGCAATCAGAGCCATGGGGTCACACTGGCAAAACATCCCATGGAGCCCAAGGGTCATGTCCACAGGCTCCATCACTGCTGTGTCAGACGTGGGAGCAAGGTGAACTCGCTTGTGGACAGAGACATGGAGCACCAGCTGACACGGAAAAGTGTCTGGCAAAACCCAAAGCAAAGCTCCTTCCTGCACCCAACAATGACTCGATGGCTGCCAAATCCTACAGCAAGATATTGGAAGAACACAAATGCAGAAGTAGAGACAAGTGGGGTGAGCTGGTTGGGGCAAGAGCTGGCTGTGGCATTGAAACACCTCATCAAGGAAAAATACTTCCTGATAAAGTGCTCGTTATTCCAGCCATGGAGATACAACAGAGCCTCCTGGCTAGTGGCTACTGGCTCAGCACACATCTCTTTTGTCTGACCTCCGGGGAGGTCACCCACCCCAGGCTTCAGCAGTGGAGGGACAGACAGTCTCTCCCTTTCTTCATCCACAGACAGAGACCAGCTTCCCTGCCTGAAACGGAAGCAGCAGCAGTACAGGGTTAAGAAAAGGACAAGCTGACGGAGACCAAAGGTTGGGCTGAGTCACACTCTGGCTGTTCCTGTTTCAGTCTGAGCAAGTTTCTCGCTTCCCAAGCAGGGTTTGTCCCCAGGCCAGAATGAACCTGCCACCTTAATCCTCTCAATGCACTGCCTGGAGGAGCTGCCCTCCCTCCCACAGCCAGCACATACCTCTGCTCTTGGCTTGTTCTTAGGACTCCACATGCAGTTTTTGGGACATCGCTGCAGCTTTCGGGAGACAGGGCAAGCCCAATGCCACATCCTGCACTGCACCCCATTGGTCCTCCACCCTGCCCCAGATATCCACCCAGCCTCAGTCTCTTCCTCAAGACACAAAACTGCTTTCCCACTCCTTACCATGCAGACACCCTTCTTCTCCTCACCCATGGCTTTCTCGACCCGCAGGAAGCCATCCAGCTGCCCCCAGGAGGCTGATGAAACACAGATACTGCTTCCTCCTAAGCGACACATGTTCCTGCAGATCCAGACATCAAATCCCTTCTCAAAACAGGGATCAGCCCTCCAGCCTAAGCTTTCACCAAGGGGGTAATGCTTGAATCTGGACAAGTAAAATGGCAGAACCATCCTCATCAGGTGTCGGCACGGAGAAGACAGAATCATTGGGGTTAGAAGTGACCTTAATGTCCATCTTTTTCCACGCCCTGCCATGGGCAAGGACACCCTCCACTAAACCAGGTTTCTTCAAGCCCTGTCCAACCTGGCCTGGAACACTTCCAGGGATGGGGCAGCCACAGCTTCTCAGAGAAACCCATGCCAGGGCCTCACCACCCTCACATGGAAGTGCTTCTTCATGATATCCCATCTAACCCTGTCTTCTCCAAGTGGGAAGCCATTCCCCCATGTCCTGGCACTCCTTGTCCAAAGTCCCTCTCCAGCTCTCCTGGAGCCCCTTTACACACTGGAAGGGGCTCTGAGGTATCCTTGGAGCCTTCTCTTCTCCAGGTGAACAGCCCCAGCTCTCCCATCCTGGCTCCAGAACAGAGGGGTTCCAGCCTTTGGAGCATATCCATGGCCTCCTCTGGACTCTCCAGCAGTTCCACATCCTTCTCATGTTGGGACCCCATGGCTGGAGGCACCTCTCCAGGTGCAGTCTCACCTGAGTGGGGCAGAGGGGCAAAATCGCCCCCCATCTCCCCTGCTGCCCACATGGGGGTACAAGCCCAGGACATAGAGAGGTTTCCAGGTGCCAGCATATATGACTGAGGTGTGTAGAGCTTCTCGTCCACCTACACCACACACCCCGTAGGTATCTCCAACTGCAAAGAGTCTTTGCAACTGTATCAATGAAAGGAATAAATCTTCAATAGTAACAATACAGCAAAGCTGTGCAGGGTACGACCCAAGGTCCAGCCAGCTCCAGTGCTGGCTGTCACAGCAGCCAGCACAGATGGCTATGAGGGAATGTAACAGCCAAGCATGTTGAGGTATTTCCCAAAACCAATTCCCAAGCTTCTGTCCTCCTCATGCTTTTCCCAAGCCAAAACACATTGCCCTATACACCCCTTGATGAGTTTCTCCTCCACAAACCCACCCAGGTGCCTCAAAGGTGTGGACTTCCAGCATCCACAGCTTTTAGCAGCAGCATTCCAGTCCATCATGCGAAAGAGCATCTGCTGCTCTTCCTGGTTTCATTCACTTTGGTTCCACTGCCAGAACAGACAAGGAATAAGATGTCTCCACACTGCTCCTGAATTTTATAAGCTTCAATCATCTGCTGTAGCAATCTTCCTCTTAAGTGGAGGAAGCACCAATCTGTTTAGCAGCCCTTGGTCCCAGATCCATCCCATAGCTGACCATCCCAATCACTCTTTTCTCCATATATACTCCCCAACAAATCTCTGGTCTCAGCACCTCTCGCAACGCACTGTGCCCTCCCCACCCATCCCAGTACCCATATCGTGATCCCCACACCAATGCAGAAATCCTCCTAGGGAACCTCTGGCTGCAAACATCGTGTCCATTGCTTCTCATACTCCCCAGCCACTCTCCTGACACCCCGGCACATGTTGATGGCAATAGGGCCAAGCCGACCCGAACACACCCATTTGTGACGCTCACCCTGTGCGTGACACACACACGGCTTCACAGGCACACACCAGCAACAGTCTGGGTGCAGCTGGCGTGGAGGAAAGCATAGACCTCCATGTGCTCAGAGTCTTCCACATCTGAACCAGAAACCACATTAGCCACTGTGATTGCTCAGAAACCAGCGAAGAGTCCTGAAAATGGCCATGTCCCGACACAGTGGCACAGCCACTCAGAGGCTAGCACCACCCAGATGGACAGGCAACCACTCACCCCATTGGCCATTTGCCATTGGCAGGCCCCTGGTGACCTGGAAGAGCAGCTTGGCCAGCTCAGCATCACTGCCACATGTTAGTAGAGGAGTGACACGTCAAACATCACCCACAGCCACCCATCAGCCCTGGATCATTACCCCAAGTGGGACAGAGTCCAGGTACCATCAGTAGGCCTGGGAATGAGGCGGTGACTCCTGTCAGCCCTGCTCCCTGTGCTCAGCCACATGCCCATGCAGATCCCACATCCATTAACATGTTAAGGGATCCTTCTCCGCACGTGATGCAACTGGAGAGAAATAAATTCCTTCAGGAGCTGCAGGGAGCCTTGACACACAAGGTGAAGCCAGCAGGACACAAAACACAGCACAGACTCTTTGTGTTCCTTTGGGAGATATTGCAGACAAAGCACCAGGACATCACCTTGACTTCAGAGTGATAGAGGCCAGAGAGGCCTGGACCCATTCAGCACAGCCAAAGTGCTGGGGAAAACCAAATCTCAGAGGGTACAGCAGGATGGCACCCAGAGCACAGTATCTGCAGGTGATTTGCTCACACGTTTCCTGGAAGCCAGGCTTGACCAGTGTCAGTCCATTGCCACGTCCAGACACCAGCACATCACATGGCCAAACTACCCTCACACCAAAACCAGGAGGCACCAACCACACGTCAGTGCTGGCCCCAGCAGTATAAGACACACAGTCCCATTCCCTTGTCACCCACAATGCCGAGTCACAGCAACGCCATATGAGCAGCAGCAATAGCACCCATGCCCCAACAGCTCTCTTACCTTCTCTGACTTCACCTTTTTCAGCTGCCGGCACTCACTTTCTCCATCTTCCAGCTCCGACTTTACTCCCAAGGGATTGAGCGCAGCTCCCGTGTCAATAGCTATACTCCCAAGCTGCTCAGCAGCAGCAGGCTCTGTCCCCTGACCCCCATCATACTGTCCCACCCTCACTGCCAGGGCCAGGGGCTGCAGCACGCTGGGCTCCTTCTCTGCCGCAGCCCCCGCACTCTCACTCCTTTCCTTCTTGCTTTTGGATGAGCCGCCCTCCTTCTCCTTCTTGGAGCCAGCCACACTGCGAGACGCTTTGGCTGACTTCTCTGAGCTCTTCGGGGTGACAGTGGACACCAAACCACCTGAGTTCGCACCATCCCCAGAGCGTCCTTGAACCTCCTTCTTGCCACCAGCTCCCTCACCGGGAGTGAACAGGGAGGACCCTGGGGTCGGCTTCCCACTGTCCTTGCCAGTCTTGCTCCTTTTCGACTTTGATTTGCCCTCCTTGCCTTGCGGGCCTGGCACTGGGCTCACAAACTTGATGTTATCCGGTAGCGTCGCCACTGCGTTGGGTGCCGGGAGCCCCACCTCCTTGGAGCCCGACATTTCCAGTTTCTGCTGATCCTTCTCCAAATCAGCGTCCAGGTCAATGATGAGATTCCCTACACCAATGTCCCACTCATCCCCACTGTCATATGTCTCAACCGGGTTCGCATCAATTCCTTTCCCTCCGGAAGCTCCGCTGCTCAAGGACATCTTAGAGTTAACGGCCCCTCACGGTTCAAGGCTCTTCCCTGCCTCTACGCCCTGGGGGTCCACCTACGTCCTTGGGGGGCTTTCAGTGGTTGGGGTCTGCCCAGGTGACGGCATCATTGCTGGAAGGGAGAGCAAAGAGAACAGGGTTATACACGAACGGCCATGGGCAGGCAGATCATTGACAGCCACACCGGCAGACAGGAGAGATCTGGGCAGAGTGAAACCCCCCAGCCTCCCAAATCCCCCTCACAGCATCCTTCTGCCACCCCTTGGGCTGGGGCTGCTCCACAGTCGCCCCTGCAGCAGCGGCCATCTGGCACCAGTCCTCGATCAATACCAGCCCTGGCAGGTCACGGCTCTCGGCTCCAACAAGACATTACTCACACATTTCCCCGCTCACCATTTCCCTGTGAATTATCGAGCGCTGCCCATGGGAGGGAGGATTGATTCCTCTCCTGCCAATGCCACCCAGAGGGAGGGCTCCTCTCCACGCCAGCCTCGCTGCAAGGGACAAGAGCTGCTCACTAGGGAAGTCAAGTGCCTTGGTGGGAAATAAATCCCCAGCTTCAGAGTGCCCGTGACACTTGGGACATGTCAGAGCAGTCACCAACGGCCAAATCGCAGTGGGAAGTATAAGGGTTCCCATCCCACACCTCTGGGCAGAGCAACACAGCAGCCAGATTTGGAGTATTTACCACTATCCCCTCTTGCCATAATAAATTTCCAATGGGAAACGGAGACGCAAGGGGGCTCAGCCCTACCTGCCCATGCCACAGCCGACCCCGGTGAGCCCAAAATATCTCCTCCCTGCTTCCCACCCTCTCCCCCAGGGAAGGAAACAAAAAAGACACCCACGCGCAACCTGACACAGCGCCCGAGTCATGGCAATTACCCTGACGAGACATAATTAACACATGTAACAGCTTCTTCCCAGCACCGCCCAGCAAGGCCACCTGCTCTCCAGAATCCTTAAGAAATCCTTGACCACCCATTTGAAAGAGGCTTCTCTCCAGCAGCCCTGTCCTTCCCTTCCCCTCAAGCTGCAAGCTTCCCTGCTCCGGGTACTACTTACAAGTGACACTTCAAAAACAGGTGACTTAAAGAGAAATGAGAAGTAAAAAAAAAAAAAAAAAACCAAACAAAAAAAACCCCAACAAAACAACAACAAAAAAAAAGCACCAACAAAAAACCTCCCCACACCACACACACACAAATTTCTTCAAACCCCAGCAGGCAGGAGCCTGGAAAGCAGCTTCACGGTGCATTTCCAGAGATGCAAACACTGTAAAAATGCCAGGGATTCTTTCATCAGCCAGGCTGCCGCAGCCAGACCATTTTCCATCTGCTCCCCACAGCATCCTCGGCTCTGTACAGCTAATAATCCGCTCTCTGACAGGTCATTACAGAGATTTTTAACCCCATGAGCTGGGGGGCTTGCGTGCAAGCTGGAAATGAAAAGCACTGACCTCTCATTTCAGCAGCAGGGAAAGTGCCGAATCAGGAGATCACTCTGTGCACCGGAGTCGCTAACAGCTTCCCAAAGCTGACCTGCGTGTTTCTATGGCCACCTCCTCCTCCTCTTCCTACTCCTGCCCCAGCACCTGCTCCCCAGTTCCAAGCTGGTGTGTCCAACCCCATCAGCCTGCCTCTCCAGAGCCTCTCTCCAAATCACTGATGGGGCCAGCGATTGGCAGCGACCACCTCACCCCTGTATGACACTCTTCGTGTCACGGATCCACCGCAATTCCTTTGTGCAGGTGGGCAAAGCCAGTAACGAGCTGGATGAAGCAGATTTTTGGCTGATACCAGTGCCTTCCCAGCCCTAAGCTGAGGCATGGAATCCAGGAACAATTCCAGTGAACTGGTGGACCACTGATGGGCAGGAACAACCCACAGGAACTGACAGCAGAGGATGAAGTTCAGTCTCCAAATCCAAGAGCTGCTGACCCAAAGTTGGAGCAGGCAAAAAGCCATGGAGAGCTCAGGTCAGAGGGGAAAGCAGACAAGGATCTGACCTTGCCATGACAGGAAAACAGCAATCTGCAGAGTTGTACTGCAACATGCGTATCACCTGTTCCATGCAACACCTGCATGATGCCAGCTTGGTCAGCTCTCCACTCCCACCACAGAATTCACCTTGCTGCTCCAAACGTGCACATACACACGCACACACATCTCCGTAAGTATTACTTATACATGTGGAGTAAGGAGACCAGATGAGCGGGACTTGGATCTGAAACTCTGCAAACAGCAGCAGCTTTTGCCAATTCCTACCACAACAAAAGGAAGAAGGAGCCCAGAAGTCCGCTGAGTCCCCGGCAATTAGAGAGCCAGGAACAATCAAAGGGTTAGAAAACAAGAGGAGCAAAAACCCTCACCCTACAGAGGAGGTGCCGAGGGAGCCCAGGCTCTGCTAACGCAGACAGAAGGGAACCACAAACAGGACGGACAGGATGGCTGGATTGGCAAGAGCAGGGGAAAGGCACGTTGTGACGAGAGCGAGGCAGAGAACTCAAGACATGCCACCACAGGAAGAGAGACTGGGGCAGGGATCAACCCTTTCCAGAGCAGAGCTGAAGGCTGAGGTCCTGGAATGGGATCTGAGGGAACTCCTGAATATGTTCCACTGCATGTGGCTCTAAAGCATTTCCCACAGCTTTTTCCCCTCCCCAAAACTCCCATCGCAGTTCCCCATTTCTCTACCCCACTATTGCAGGCTCAGCCTCTGCACCCAGAGGAGCATTTGGAGTGCCTCTCTCAAGTCAGACCCCCGCAGAGACCCCAAACTAACACATCATCATTATTTTGGGTGCATAGGAACCCTTGGCTACCACACCCCATGGCCCAGAGAAAGAGGTGCCTTTCCCACTGCCTCCTTTGTCCGAGCTGGAGAAGCACCGGGTGGTATCCAGATCCTTCCTGCTCTCCTGCCAGGGGAGTAACGCTGCCACAAATCACAGCATCTCAGAAAACAGAGCGAGGAGATTGATTCAGCTGTAAACGTGTCCTTCCCCTTACCTCCTGCCATCGCAGGATTGATCCCCGCACAACATGAAAAGCATGTGCTCACTTGTTGGCCTGGAGACCTGCCAACAAAGCGTTTTAAGAGCAGTCCTGGAGCGCAGATCCTACAAGGAGACAGCTTTCTGCTTGGGAATGCTGCACACACACAGCACCAGACATGAATAATTCAGCTCCATTAGGTGCTGAGACCTCTATAATCCACATCTATGGGCTGGGACAGAGCCAAACCATATTCAGAGACAAACCTGAAAGTTCACTTTCAGGGCTGCACACACACCTAGAGACAGCTCTTCCACCAGAAAAGCTCCACTTCCAAAAGGCAGCAAGGAAACTGCGCCAACTCCTGCCTCCATGTGCTAAAACCAGTGCAGGATGCTCAGAACCCGCCGAACCCGCACCACTCCAGCTTTTTCTGCTGGTTACCGGAGGCCAGGAGACCAAAGCTGGGAAGGACTGACCGCCCAAGGGTGGCAAGATGTAGGAGAAAGCTCTTCTCCTGGCAGCAGCCAGCCCACACATAGGGAGACTGTCTCATAGCCATGTGCTCCAGCCTGCAGCACTCCAGGATTAGCCTCTGGTGGCTTCCAGACATGACTGACTGCAATTTTCACCCTGATTAACTCTCAGGAATGCCCACAAGAAGGAGCAGCAAAGAAGACAGGGAGGGGGGAGAAAATCTGCAGGATGCAGCATTTCCTCCAGTGGGCACAAGGCAGGGAGCAGAAGGTTTGGTGAGATGGTTGCTCCAGCCAGCAGCAGCCCTGGAGGGCAGAGCCCTCTGCTCCCTCCCAAAAGAGTCAAAGGCAGTGGCATGGAGGGATGCTGCCCCCCCCTGCTTGCCAAACCCCCATAGGGCTCCCCACAAGACCCCAGCTGAGGCAGCAGCACTAGGGGCTGCAGTGCCAAGGCCCTTCCTCCAGCCACTGGCAGCCAGCTGGCTGCTCTCCCCATCCACTGCCTCTGCATGAGATCCCTTTTTGTTTCCTTTTACGACTAAAGAAACTCGGGGCGGTGGGGGGGGGCGACACACTGCCTTCCCCACGCTGCTGCGCTCACTCCCCACTCAGCTCCTACCACCGTGCCTGTAATCCCCCAGCTGGGCTTGTTTGGGTTAGATTTTTGTTAAGTAACTCCCATGTCTTTTCTGCAGATTTCTTTTTAAGATGTTCCCTTTCTCCCCGCCCCCTCTCTCTAGAGCTGGGGGAGAGAGAAGAGAAGAGAAAAAAAGGGAGAGAGAAAAAAAGAGAAATGTTGAACGCGAGCCAGCTGGCACGAACAAGAGACGGAGAAATCTGCACAAAGGAGCTTCCTCACTCACTTGCTGCTTTCAGCTCAAGAAATCACGCAGGGGAGGAGGGTTCACTCTCCCCCAGACATCAGTCAAGCTGTAGCAGACAAAGGAGATTTGCCATGACACCCTCCAGAACTGCCACCCAACGGGGGCAGGATCCCTCCACCGCCTGTGCCCCGCGGGAGTTCGAGCTGTTGCAAAACACGCCAAGGCGCAGAGCTTCAAAACAGGCTGTTCAATGTGGAATTAAGCAAGATTTTGAATGGAGGAGCTTTGCTCCCGCCTCTGAGCTCGCACAAGGCGCCCAGAGAACTTCAGTGGCTCTCAGGGCTGAGCGGGACAGCGTCAGCAAGCTGCCAGGAGGGAGAAGGCTGAACCCAATTTGAATAAAATGGAGCCACCCTTGTTTTTTTAATATGGAGGCGCACCCCATCAAGACTACATCTTCCAGCATGCACTGCAGCCAGAGCACTGAGAGGGACACCAACAAACTTCGGCCAGGACTCCCAAGTTTGTGAAGGCTAAGCCTTTACACTGAAGATGAACCTGAAACAGGGCAGCACTCGAGGGATGAGTCATTTGCTGGCATTCTTGAGAAAAGCTTGAAATACTTCAGTCCAGGCATGACAAAAGCAGGACATACAAGGTCACTGGGAGAGGCTGGAGATGGAGGAAATTGGAGAGGTTGAGCAGAGACCACTTTGGTGCAGGGCAGCCCAACAATCACCCTACCTGAAGCAAAGCTCCAAAGACCTACCAGCCACAACACCCACTGCTCCCAAATACACACTCAGGCCTCAACTTCACATTCATTGTCAGGCAAAAGATGCTCCTTGGATCAAAATTCAACCTCGCACCCACTCCCATTCACTCATGACCTTAAACCATGACTTTTCTAGCAAAACTCCACACAACTGCAGCACATGACAATGTCCAGCAAAGCTATCAATACAAAAGACAGACACACGGTGCCAGTGTGTTTCAAGAAAATATCAGAATAGCTAAAACCTAGCATTTGCTTCTTATTGACACTTCTATAACCTCAATACCATGAGGATCAACTCGACCTAGGGCTGAAAAACCCAGGGTTCTTGAACATGTCTGACTAGCAAAGACATGTTTTTTCTCACCCTCTTGAGAACCCCTCACTTCCCTCAATTCCCAACAGGCTACACACAGCCCTGCTACATGAGGCACATGGAAAGGGGGAACACAAAGAGGACCAAGAGTTTCAGGCTTTCCTTTATATTGTGAAATGGGGAAAACTGGAACAAGTACCTCTTTAATCCTCCCATCAGTTTTGCAAGTGTCACCACCAAAGTCCAAATGTTTTGTCTATTTCTGCCTTGAGACTGCAGTTCTGCAAATTCACAATTATTTAATTTTGATGTCTCTCAACTCGTGTTTTTTTCAAGGTACTGTTTCTGTATGTACTTCTGTATAAAACACAGCTCACATTTCTTCCACCAACTCACAAGGAAGTCCAAGAGCTTCATATTTCAAGAAAACTATCAGCAAGAGAACCATCACACAGTCCTCATCACATGGTCCTCAGGTCAAGCCGGAAGCACATTGATACTTACAGACCCACATGAAGGCACCAAACCCTCCATTCTGTTCCTGTGAAGGATACCGGCAAACAGCACCTTCTTGGAACATCTGCTCACTCTGCTGAACTGCACTGCTGGAGTCACTTCTCTGGTGAGAAGCTGAGCAAGCACCATTGTTACACACAAGCTTGAATGTACATGTCTACACGACTCAGGTCACAGAACCATAGAGCAAAGCAGGTTAGAAGTGACCTCGAAAGGTCATCTGCTCCAACCTTTTGAGAAAAAGAGAGATGAGGTGAGACTACCTATCTACCACCCGGTCACATCTTGAAAACTTCCACCAGCATGGACTCTTCCTGTGTCCTGGAGGGGGTTGTTTCAGGGAACAGCTGTAAAAAAATTTCTTTCTTGTGTTGAGATGAAACCTCCCCCAGTGCAATTTTTATCAGTTGCCCCTCGACTTCTCCATATGGCTGCTCTTTGTAGGTGCCCTTAAGTCCAGCAATGTTCCTGCACACACGGCACCCCTGCAAAGAGCTGACTGACCTCCTGCCAGGCAGGAACCAGGTTTGCAGGAAAGGCCACAGTGCTAGGATAACACGATGGCATGGACTGGAGGATCATCAAGCACAGCATGAGCAGGCAAGAGTCACGCCAGCACTTTGTTACAGCTCTGATAGCAGGGTCCTGTGTGTGAGCCACATCCCCTTCCCAGGCCTTTGCCATGGAGATGAGCAAGGAGTAGCAAGGCTCAGGTGCTGGAGCACAGCCTGCTGATCCAAAAATGCCAAGATAGACATCTTCCAGCAAGCATGACCTTGCAGACTCTAAAATCTCAGGCAGCTGAATATGACCAAGATCTAAGAGATCTCAAATCTTACCCAAATCCACAAGCGCAAACTGGTGCCCAGTGTCTAAACTGTCTGCTGTATAGGGAAAGAGGAATTGAAAAACCTGCATGTGTGGGAGAAAGAGTATTCAGTAGGAGAAAATGACAGAGCAGCTTCCTTCCTGCAAGCTCAGCTCTCAGATCTACCCTGAATCAGGGCTGCCCAGCAAGGATTTAGCCCTCACTGTTGTGTCTGCATGCTGGAAGACACCCCCGTGTAACTGCCACACCCAGACCTGCATGCAGTGGTTTAACAAGAACCAGAAATGCAGCCCCATCTTCACCCAAAATTTGCATCCTCTGCTTGCCCCATGATCCTCATGTGCCACCCTGTGGGTGTCACAGCATCACTGGCACTCAGCAGGTGCCCAGAAGGCACTGGCAGCGCCAGAGGATAGAGTAGTGGCGCCACAGGGTTTGGCTGTCGAAGGCTGACACACAGACCACTGGCAGCTACACAGCAGCAAAGCAACACCATGAGCAATAACCAGCCAGGATTAACACAGAAGCCCTTTGGGTGAGTCTACCCCAGACAAGCCAGTGTGTTCTGGCAGCACCAGACATGGCCCTGGTGTTCCTCTACCACCACAGAGGCCATTCTTGTTGAGCCCAGCCAGCCGTGTCGCTGCTGGCTGGTGCCAAAAATAACATTAAACACTCAAAACGAGACATCTGAGCCAATCTGCTTGGCACTGCAATGCTTTCCATAGCAATAAACCTGGGGAATGACTGTCCCTTGAACAGAGCTGGTTTTGACTGGGAAAGTGGAAGAGCTGTGTGGATTTAAAACCAGTGCAAGTTACATTCTTGCTAACCCCAACACAGAAGCCAACCGATTTATGAGAGGCCTAAAGGTATCTGAACTGGTGGCTTGTTCTTTTGCACAGCCTAGAAGAGGGTAGAGGGCACATAAAAATAACCCAAGAGGTTCCCAAACTTCAGCAGTCCACGCAGGCTGGAAGATGGCCAGCAGTGAGAGGAAGCAGCAAGATGGATGTGACCAGCAAAGATCCTCAAAGCATCAGTCACAGAGATGGAAAGAAACAAGATCTGGCAAAGATCAAAGACAATCAATGGGCATAAATAACAATTGGAGTAAGTGCCACAAAAGGGAACTCGCCCTTTTCCCCTGCTCAACCAACACTGTCAGCAGGGATGCAGGAAAGCATCCAGGACTGGCAGCACCCCGAGCTCAGGGTGTTGGTGGGAGCAGGGTGGGCACTACTGCACCAACCATTTGCTCCCTATCCTTACAAGACTCCGGAGGCAGCATGGCTCCTCACCTTGCTCCTGGTCTCCCTGCTGTCCCCCAGCCCCAAACTGGGTTCTCGTGATCACAGAGATGCAGGTATCCAACAAGGATCATGCTCCACAGAGGTACAGCAGGAACAGCAAACCACTGGCTGCACTGCCACTCTGCACCAAAGTCAATACCCTTTTTCCATCTTCTTCATCCAAAGGAAGAGCACCGGAGTGACCTCAGCTGACAGAGTCTCCCAGCCACAGCCCTACCTTGACAGAAGAGGGGAGTAGCAGGGCTGGTCAGAGAGGACAAACAGCCAATGGTTTGCTTGCTCCCAGGGAAGCGAGAACTTCTGGGCTTTATTTCCTTTATCTTTCCCTTTAGGAGCAGAGCATGCAGCCAGTCTTGGCTGTTTCCCAGCCTTCAGAAGACGATGAACATCTCTCCACCGCTGCAAAACCGAAGGAGCTGCCACTTCACCTATTAATGCCTTTAATTCCCTTCATTCGATAACCAATTAGGGCACCTTGGCTCCCAAAGCTGAGGCTCCCTTTGTAGCAAGGCCAGTGCGTGCGGCTGTAATCCCTCTTCCTGTCACATCATCAGCCTGGGAACACTTTGGGAAAAAACAACCAGACTGTGAAGTAAAGGAGGAGGGAAGGCAGATGCAGACAGGGACAAATGCAAGCAGAGCAAGTACCATGCCGAGAAATCCCTTTTTTTTTTTTACCTGGGAGGGATAATAAATAGGTGTATCTCCCAGATTAATACAGCACATTTGCAGAGCTCTGATATCCATCAGAAAGTTGCTAATTTGTGCTAATGACCCATTGCAAATTGCCGAATTTTGTGAATTAGCCAGCACACAGGAATACAATAAAACCCAGTGAAAACCATGCATCAAAGTGGGCTGGATTTACTTGGGGAGGCCTAGTGGAGCTGGAATTACTTGTGGCAATGGATGCAGAGGGAAGATGCAGGTGAAACCCCCTCAAAGACAAACAAGAATTCCTCTGGACAAGAAGAAATTTCAACAAGGCTACTAAACCTTTGGGAAAGGAGAAGTAATTCTCCCAGAGATGAGCAAGATTCTTCCTCTGCTATTAGATTCATAGTGGTTACTGCCAGTGAAGCCATTACACACCTCCTTTTCACTCCTTTAAAGCTGCACAGCACACTTCTCCTGACCCACCCTTCACCCCCTTGGAGAAGCACCAGGAAAACTCCAAGTCAAATCTTTGGACCCACTTGAACCAACAATGTTCTGCTAATCCAAACCACAAATGGGCTCAGCAAATTCATTAAAATCAATTTTGTTATCATTAAATCAGCATAGCCCCATCACACATGATGGAACACTGTAGAGATCTCATTATTCCAGCCACTGGAAGAATGAGGGGCCCAAGAACAGCTTAGAGGAAAAAATCCAATGCCACAAAACCTTTTTGTGCTTGGGGAAAGAGGAGCATAAAGCAACAACATCATCTTTCCTTTTCTTACACCCGAACATGGCAATGAATTGTGGAAGTTGGGCATTTACTGTTTCAATGCAAAATATCAAAGTTGTTCTGAAATTATCCTTATTCATTCACAAAATAATGGCACTTGCATCCGTTCATACCCCTCACACCCCATATGAGCTGACGCTCAGCAGCTACGTCAGTGGGTTTTGTGCATGTGAAGGACACTCAGCTGCAGCGAAAACAAAACAACCTCTTGGGCTTGTCACAAAAACTGATTTTTCCCCCAAACGCAGATGGGAATTGGTTTCCTTTAAAGAAAAAAATCAATCGCAAGAGCAACTGGAGTCCCAGAGCAAGTTTCCTGGTCAGGCAGCCATTCCCTATTTTCTTACTGTAAGATTGTTCAAGCTCAGCCTCGCTCCTTCCTCTGACACAATGTCACATCTCAAGGCACCGACCCTCAGTAGCAGGAAAGTGCATCTGCATGGCAAAATAAGCCATATCCCAGTGGGATTTCTTTTCCTGCCCTTTCCCAACACAAAGCAACACCCTTCCTCATCCAAGTCAACCCAGCATGGGGACATAAAGCAGACCGGTTGCTGCCAAGGTGGCCAAAGATCTGGTTCAGGAGCCACAGGTGGCCACCAATGAGCTCCCAGGACAGCTGCATGCTCTAAGCCAGCTCATCTACCTCCCTTGATCTTAGTAAAGGTCCTTCACATCCACATGGGCTCCTCAACATGCCCCCATCCTACTCCCAAACCCTGATGGAGTCAAGTACCCCCATGCAATGGCATCCTCATCCCTCCACCCACTGCCACAAGCACTCAAATTAGGATCTTCCCAAGCAAGCAGGCAAGATCCAAAAGAAAATGACAAGATCTCCCCATGCCCAGAGAGCCCACGAAGCATCAGAAGAGGCGTGACAGAAGAACTGCAAACAGCCCGGGCCTTCTCCAGGTGCTTCAGAGACTTTGGTGCTTCCCAAAAAACATCCCCACAAACCACCATCAGCTGCAATGGAACACAGGTTTGGGAATAGACACATGACTCTCTCACCCCCAAGGTTGGAGAACCAGCAGTCCATATCCTGCAGGAAGCCTGCTATGATAACCATGGACTTCTCCATCACCTCAATGGATAACCACCCCACAGACTGCAGCACTGATCCACTCACTGCCTTCATTACATACAAGCAACTGAGCACAGTTAAACTGTCACCAGCTACTAGCAAGGTCACCCGCAGCCTCACCTCCTCTCCGTAGGGAGACAGACTGCATGTGAGGCACTCCCTAGAAGCATCTGCCCACTCGCTACCTGCCCCCAGCAGGTCCCTGTCTCTGGCCAGGAACATTGGCAACAGAGCCAACACTCAAATGGCGTTGCAGCGCATGCAGGATGTCACACGGCCCCGGAACAACATACCTGGGACCATAAATACCATCTTATTTACATAATGCTCTGGATAAAGGGGACAAAGAGGCTTATTGCATTACATCTGGGACTAGTATTGCATCAGCGCCCACAGGCCCTAATCCTAGTCAGAGCCGTGCTGCGCGGGGCGTGGTGGGACAGTGCCGAGGTGCATCCCCACTCCCAGCCCAGCCAAGGTCGAGCTCAAGTCTCTGCCTCTTCCCACCACAAGCATGCAGAGAAAGATCCCTACGCCCTGGAAATACCAATTAAATCAGGCACAACACGTGACTTTGGCCTTCAACCACCATCAACTGAGCCCAGAAGTGAGATCCCAGATGTGGGTCTCCCACCTGTCGTGGCCTAGACACAACACACAGACACCGACTTTGTCTGGAGAATGATGCCCACATGGAAGTGCTGGAAAGACCAGGCAGCTCCTGGTTTTCTTTAATGTATGCAATCACAATTAAGAATACACTCTAAATATAAGCTGGAGGCAATTTTTGATTCAAAGCAGCCCCATTCTCCAAGAGAATAAACCAGACAGAGTAAACTCTGGTCTGTTCTTCTTGTTAATTCAAAATAAAGACACACACACACACAAGCTGTTGGGTAGATCCAACACCCTGTGAGAGCACCTCAACTGCCTTTGCGAGCCCCTTCTTCTCAGAAATGCACCTTTTCAGCTCTATTTACAGGCAAAAAGCTTTTGAGGCAGAAGTAGCGATGCCATCACCACCGACGTAAGACAAGCCAGGTGTAAGGAAATGTGAGGGGACTTTGCAACTGAAGCAAGTGAGGGATTATTTGGAGGGATTATTTTTACTATCCAGCACAGGGCTCCAGACAGACAGATGGATCCCCCCAAAAAATCCCACCAGAGAGATAACAAGTATGTTAAGAGACACATCCATGCACACACACACTCACCCTGAGGCTAACTAGCAGCCGAAGGGTGACTCACCAAACACACAGACCAAGTCTGAGTGCCTGGCTTGGAGAAAGGAATAAAATCCTCTCCCCGTGCTCTGGCCACACTCAATTACAGGTCATTCCAACTTGCTTGATAATTAATTTCCTCCAGTGGCTCTAACCAGAGGCAGCCCTTGCCCTGCATGCCAGGCCTATCCAGGTGAAACATTAAATCCTTGTCCTTTTCCACCAGAGACACCGTGTTCCTGGCACTGCACACATCTCCCTTCTACTCCTCACAGGAGAGGAGAAAACCTCGCTGTATGACCAAGGGAGTAAATGGGCAAGGATTTGTGTTTTGCAACTGAAACAGCTTCAAAATAATGAAATATAAATTATTTTTGGTCAAGAGCTAATCAATAAAATCAGCTGCCTGGATTTTCTGAGTGCCGTGCATGTGCGGTCGTGTACCGCCAACAAAGAGCTAGAAATGTGCGGCATAATCTGATGCTGGAGTCATCGCACAAAGCGTGGAAATAGGTTTTCCTGAGGATGTCCAGATGAGGAACTGCCTGAACACGATGGAGCCCAAAAGCCAGCCCCAACACCGACATCCTTGGATATTCTGGAGGAGGGGGAAAAAGCCCATGGAGGGGCTCTTTGGTGCACACTTTGGAAAATGAGTGTCTAACGTCTCCTCCAAGGGAAAGGGCCTTCTCAGAAAGAGGGAGGAAAAGGAAAGGAAAGGCAAAAGGAAGGCTGCTGGGAGATGGAGGGGAGCCAAGTCTCGCAGACCAGACCTGAACCTGTGACCTTCCCCGTGTACACAACGGGCGGGAGAGCGCACGGCAGGAGTGCTCGCCCCTCCGGCCGCCCCAGCCCTCGCGGGACACCCGGCCACGTTGTTACCGGCGGGGTCACCTCCAGATCGGCCCCGCTG
>VZSR01003798.1:15706843-15773531 GCA_013398615.1 Brachypodius melanocephalos
CCCCCCCCCCCCCGCCCGCGGCGGGGCGGCGTGGCACGGGGCTGGCCGGGCGAGCACTCACCCGGTCGCTGGGGTATCCGCCCTAGGTGCGCTCCATGTGGGTCGCGCCGGGGCCGGCGCTGCGGGCCGGGGCCGGGGCCGGGCCGGGCCGGCCGGGGCCGCCACGCGCTGAGGCCGCGCCGCGCAGGCCGCGCCGGGTCCGCCGGGCGGGGCGGGGCGGACGCGGCGCAAAACGCGGAGGGCGGAACGTGGAGCGGCGTCCCCGGACGGCAGGAAAACACGGAGCGGATACCCCCGCCTGAAGGATTGGGAGCCGGAGACAGACAAAGCCCGGAGCGGAGTATTCCCTGCCTTAGGAGCCGGAGCCGCTGTAATGCCTCCTCGGAAATGGCGGAGGGAATCTTTTTGGGGGTGTTTCACGCTCTGAGCGGCGTCTTGTGAAACCTCAGCCCGGCACGGTCTCCCCCAAGGCCACGCTTTTAGTTCCCTGAGCCAGCACAGACAGGCAGGGGTGGGAGTGATCATCAACCCAGGGCATGCACACTTACCTCAAAAGCCACCACATCGTGTCCCACATTGCCACTTTTCTGTTCCAAACACTCTTCTGGATGGAAAGAGCACCTGGGTCCCCAGCCGTTCGCACGCCCTGGAGGTGACATGTCCCCTAAACTCTCTACTTCCCACCCAAAGCCTCAGCATTGGCCCTGCTGACCAGGGAGGAAATTCAAGGTCATCTCGAGCCTGGCCCCTGGACAATCCCAAACCTCCACTCCTTTTCCCAAAGCCTCAGCATCAGACCCACTGTTCAGTGAGGAAATTTCAGTTCACCTCAGTGGGGATGTCCCAGTCCCATCTCCATTAACACCCCAAAACCAGGCAGGTGAACCAGTGCAGCAAGCTGTGCCAATGGGAGATGGGGATGCAGGATCCCAGCTGGCATCTGTCAGTGTCGAGCATGGAGCAGGAACATGCACAAGTTTGCAGATGGGGAGGGGAGCACCAACTCCATCCACCCAGCCAGGGTCTGCTGTAAGTATTTTAGCCTGAAGGGGTGCCACCACCCCTTGAGTGTGCCAGCATCCAGTCTGGTTTCAGGAGAGCACCAAAGGAGATGCCAATTTCTTCTGATGCTTTTTGCCCCAAACAAGGACAACACGAGACCCAAATCCCTGGCAAAGGAGGTGATGCTGAGAAGGCCAGAGGTTTGGGTCTCTCACCATCTTTTGGGGCTGGGACAGGTGGGAGGGAGCCTGAAGATGTTTAAAGCAATGGGAAAACAGGGATGAGAAGAAAATTCCCTTACAGCCCAAGAGAGAAAGGAGAAATCCTTCCTCATCCTGATGAGGAGAAACTGTTCCCACACAGCACAGAGCCAATGCCGGCAGGCTCCAAGACAACCTGTACTAACAAAACCAGGCCAGTTTTTACTGAAGTATTTTCAAGGATTGGGTAAAAGGTTTTATCGGCATTTGGTGATGACGTTCAGCAGATCTCAGACCAGGGATGGTGCTTCCAAGGATGGAAAAACCAGCATCAGACAGCAACGCAGGATGAACCAGGGATCAGTCAGTGCATCTTTCCTGGCAAAATTGTGATGCCACTCATACAGGAGGAAAATAAAACCTCTGCCAGGCAGGGCAGTTCCATTGGGAATGATCTCAGCATCGCTCCAATGACATGTTCTGTCATAACCATGGCCTGTGATCCAGCCTGCCTATGGCTGTCAGAGATTCCACAGAATCCTGCAGACGATGGTGGGCACGAAACCCTTACGGATGAAACCTGCAGGCATCAGGTAGACGTGAGTTGTGAGTGACAAAGGACAGGGAGGTGACAAGGCAGCAGCCACTCTCAGAGGTGGATGCAGAAGATGGATCTGGTTTAATATGGAGCCAAATTGTGGGCTCATATTAAAGCCTGGCTCAGGCATGGGATGGGTGACCCATCTGGGGAAGCAGTACCTTGGGATGGGGATTTTAACAGGCACTAGGTATGATGGAAAGGTGCGATTTTGTGGGATCACAGAGTTGGTACAAGATGCCGTTCTGTCATGGTCTTGTCTGATGGTGCTGCACTCCTGGGACAGGAGCAAGAGCTGGAGCTGCACCACCTGGAGCGAGCCTGGCACCTCCTCCCGGGGTGCTGACTTCCAACCCTCTGTGTCCCACCTCTCCCACACAGCCCACAAGGAAGGCCTCTCCTGCCTCCTTCTTCCCAAGGCACCAGGACCCCAGAATGACCTCCCAAGCCCCCCATCCCCCTCCAGCTCTGTGCCTATTGGCACCACAGATATTCTCCATCACTCCCAAGACATCCACCAAGACAGTAAGATCTCCATGTAAGAAGAGTGCAGGGAAGTCTCTAGGAATCCCAGCACAGCTGACTGGACCATAGTGGTGGGATACAAGGGACAGAGTGGATGGGGGGGATGCAGCCAGAGAAGGAAGGAAGCAGGAGAATCCCATCACCCTTGGCCACATTGAAGAGCAGCTCCCACACCACAAACTCTGTACCAATCACAGGCAGCTCAGAGCTGAAACACCTGTGAGGATTTTCCCACTGAGGAATAACGTGGGTGGGTGTTGGATCCAGCCCCATCATTTCCAGCACCTCAGAGACCCCACTGGCAGCAAATGGAGCCAGAAGACAACCCCCAGGGCAAATGACATGGGACGATTTCCAGTGCTGCAGCACAAAGGTTTTGCACCCTCCTCCTCTCCCATGGGGCAGAGGGCTTGGACAACCTACACCCTAGGGATTGTGCCAAGCAGTCAAGCTGGCAGTTCCCACCGCATTCCTGGGAAAGAGGAGAAGGGATGCTGGGAGTGCTGGAGGGGTCACTGTGTCCTCCCAGAGCAGGGTGGGCTCAGGGTAATGAGGAGGAGCTCTTAGACCATGGCAAGGCAGAGCCTGGAGCACTGCAGCACGAAGGGATCACACTCCAGCACACACCAGTGCATGATGAGCACGGACACAGTAATGTCAGGAATGGCTCGGTGTGAGGGAGTAGAGAAAAAGGCAAAATTCAGCTTATTCCAAAGGTGTTCTACACACAGCTGCTGGGGTCCAGGTCTTGGGGGGTGGCTGCTGCTTTGGCATAAATCAGTAGAAGGACCTAAGGGTTGGGCACAAAGCAGTGATTCCAAAGGGCTGGAAGAGCACCTGTGAGCAGGCACAGAGCCCACCTCTAACCCCAAACTTCCCATCCCCACTTGGCAGGGCTCAGGCTCTCTGGCTGTTGGGAGCCATCCCCCTCATCCCCTCAGCTTCTCACCCTTCTCCAAGTGTCTGACCCCATATAGCCAAAAACACCTCAAGGCAGTTTTTGGAGAGGGAGATCCTGCCAAAGCCAGGATGGAGCTGGGCTGCTGCTGCCAGAGAGCTCCCCATTCTGGGACCCACTGCTCTTGGGGCTGCCAGTGATTGTTGAACCTCATCTTGTCAAGCTCTATCTCCCACCCACCCTTGTCTGCAGCATGGGACCTCCCTGGAAGCACAGGGCTGTTGGGCCAGGTCTTGGTAAAAACATGTCTCTTTAATAATTTTGGAATACAAGAGAGAAAGCAATACCTAGAAACAATCTAGGATCGGGGATCCATCTTGCACCTGCTTTCCAGAGCTGAAGACATCCTGGCATCCTTCAGAGGCAGTTGGGTGTTTCATGGGAACCAGTGCTGCTCCCTGGTGCACACCCCACGGCTTTCTGCTTCATTAACCCCTTCTTTGCTCCCTGGTGGATCTTTGCATCCAGCTTCCCTGGAAAGAGGGGATTAAAGAAAAAACACAACAAACCCTCATCACTCTTTATTTTTAAATGCTATTTGCAATGCAAATGAGCTGGAGGCAGCGAGGTCTCCTAGTTAGTGTGTTCCTGTCACATCCAATTATCCTGCTTGAGGAGCCAGGCGTTTCCAGCCGCCACGGCCTCCCTCCGCAGGCGCGACACCGGGGAGCCAGGGGCAAGCGTGTCCGACGCGGCCAGGAGACGCCGGAGAGGGGGAAATTCAGCGAGGAGAAGAGTAAATTAACATCCAGCACTCGCCTGCCACTACCAGGGGGGACACTGATCCCTGCGCCTGCCCACAGGATGCGCATTGATACACTCGGAGGAGATGTGGGACTGTCTAGCAAAGTGCCAGGGACGCATTTCACCACAGTGTGGGGAAAGGCAGAGATGGGGACAACAAATCCTCAGCTTGCGATGATGGTGCAATGGGCACCCAGTGTGGTGAGGACACCTGCTCCACGTCACCACGTGCCAGGTTGGTGGTCTCCAAGGCCATCTGCTGCCTTTGTCACCAGGGAAAACCTCAGCCAGCAGCTCCAGGGGGACCTGGAGAAAACACTCCTCTCCTTGTCCTTCACATCTTGGAAGATGTTCTGGGAGATCCTCCATCCCCTTGGGCATCCCAGAGAAGACTTTCCTCCAACCACCTAAGGATGAGGAAGAAACCCGCTCCTTGCAATTGCTGTTTCCAATGGCATCCATTGGCACCCAAGCAGGCTGAGCCAGCCCATTCAGAACCAGTGTGTCAGACCACCCTGCCCCCACACCAGGGGTGGTTTTGGCAAGAGAAAGGCAGCAAGTTCACATTCTCTCCATGTTCTGGTGCCCCAACACCACCTACTGTCACCAGGGCTGTTATATTTCATGTGCCTGCCTGCTTCTCCTGGACTCCAAAAACATTGGGAGGCTCCTCTGCTCTTCCAGCTGGCAAACACCACACACCACACAGGTGACCTTTAAGAAAAGGCTAAAAATAAGGCAAAGCCCCGGGGTCCCTTGTGCTTTCTGCTCAATGATTCAAGGCCTCTTGTCTCACACCACGTCCTCTGCTTCTCTGCACTCTTCCAGCTGCTGGCTGTTGGAGGGAGGTTTCTAAGTGATGCTTCAGGGTAGCTTTGCCTGGATTCAAGGAAATCTCCGATGAAAAAGGCCAACAAGCTTTGTCCTTATGTGGTAAAACTACACAGGGATGTATTTGGGGAGAGCTGTGATTCCAGATGCAGCACTGTGCCCATCCCTTCCACAAAAAGAATGACCCTGGCAGCAAAAATTGAGCCATGTTAGGGTTTTTTTCCCATCCCCACGTTGCTAGAAACAAGTAATTTGCAACAGAGAAGCATCCGGATGTCACCATGGCGAGGTCCATGCTGTTATCTGGCAAGGAAAACTGCTCTGGCTTGGCTTCCCAACAGGACAAACTGGCATTTTGTCATGGTTTGAGCCAGGTTTCAAGGAGACCAGGGCAGCCAGCAAGCCCAGGTGGGGATGTGAGCTGGCACCTTCCCTCTGCTCTGCTTCCAGCTGGGAGAATTAAGCTTCTGACTGCCTGGGATGCAATGCCAGCTTCTATTAAAACAGCGCCTTGTGCTGATGAAAGGTCAAAGGCGTCCCTGCTCCTTCCCTAGGCTGTCATAAATATCACCCAGACGGACCATGTCCCTTCCGGGAGGTGAACATGCAGCTCCACAGCCCCCCTGCACTGCTCCTGTGACAGCTCCTATTGGGATGGAGGGCAGAGAAGGCAGGGCCAGCAGTGGGAGTGGGAGCACAGGCAGCTGCCAGCACAGCCGGCTTCCTTCCAGGCTGTTAGACTGATCCTTCTCCAAGCAGGAAAGTGTCACAACACAAAGGAGATGATGTGACAGATGGGGAGGGGACTGGCAGCACCTGCACCCGGCAAGGCAGACGCACAAGAGCCGCATAGCAGCTTCACCCTCTCCCACCCATGGCCAGACAGAGGCAGAGGTGGGAGTGAAGGAGCACGAGAGCCTGGCGAGAGCAAAGGAGAGGTTAAAACAAGGGAAAAAAAGGATGCAGTGGCTGCACCAGCACGCAAGGGCCACAAGGCTGTTCCCCCACAGCCAAGATTTGCATCCTAAATAACTCTTGCCTGCTCACTGGCCCTTGGAATAACCCATCCAGGGGGAGGACAACAAGCAAGATTTGGGCGCTTGCAAGTCTCCAAGCAATGGTCTTCATTGGCTGAATGCACCTCCCAGCTGCTGCTCAAAAAGCCAAGGAAGAAACCAAATGGTTTTGCAGGACATCCCAACACCCAGCTGTCAGAGAAAGGTGCTTCCCTGAGCAAAGAGGGAAAAAACCCTCAAAGCCAACCAAAATAACCCTCTGCTGTGCTTCAAAAAGCCGTTATTAACCAGTCCTGAAAAATCCCAACACTCCTGAGCCCCAGGTACTAGCTCAAGGATCCATGTGGAAAAGAGGAAGATCACCCAGTTGTCAGCTCTGCTGAATAAACAGCCAAGACTCTTCCTGCTTCTGCTGCTTTTAGCCCGTCAAATTAATTTTTCACATCCCCTGCAAGCACGTGCAGTGCCTTCCCCGGGCTGTGTGGAGGGGAGGCTGCTAATAAGGACAGAGCTGACTGCGGGCTCCCCAGCTGCCGCATCCCTCCTCCATCCTTTTTATAGCAGCGGGCAGGAATAACTGGCAGCCCACGGAGGGGCTGGTGGCTCGTAAAAGGGACTAACGACGCTGGCAAGCGGAGCGCAGACAGATGCTGCGGCGCTTCCCCGCGCGCTCTGCCAGGACATCCCATCCCACCGGCCTGCAGATGGAGAACATCCATCTGGCCCTGCAGCTCTTGCTGCTCAAGCCCTCACTGTCCTCAGGGGTAAGAGTGTGATTTGGAACCACAGGACACAGAGCTGCACCGACTCCTATCCTGACCCAGGCTAATGCCGGCAGCAGATCAACCACCGACACGACTGCTCTTTGACTCCCCGAGTGTTTGCAGAGGCAGGAAGAAGCATGTATTTGGAAGGAAACAACATCTGGGGAAAGGGGAACCGAAGGGAAAAAAAAATATTACAGATGTATTCAAGCCATTAAACGAACACCTCCAGATCAAAGAGCAGACAGCAAAGGTTGGGAACTCATCTGGCAACGGCAAGCTGGGGTGGCGAGGGGAGCCGGCTCCGAGGGGTGAGGGGGCATCTGGGGAAACTTTACTACTTACAGATTTTGTGTTTTCCTTTGATGGGAAACTTCAGAACCATCTCCTGGGGATTAGTGCAGATAAAGACAAATGGAGACCCGGACTCCTGGCTCAGGTGCGGATACTGTGAAACACAGAGAGACACAGAGAGCAGAGTCAGGACAGCTGCAAGGATGCAGAAAGAGCTCAGTGGGCAAGAACAGAGGGATCTCAGCCAAGACATGGGTTATATATGGAGGCTGCAGCAGCTCAGACCAAACCACTTCAACAACTTTCAATGAAAAAAACCCCAAACAATTCCAGGTTTGGGTCTTATTCTGCAAGCCTCTTGCTCAGGCTCTTCCCACCACACCTCTGCTGGAGCTTGCTGCCTCTTTGGATCCACTCGCCCTGGGTGTTCCCAAACCCCTTTCAGCCCCCTTGAGCACCAACCTGCAGTTTCACACTCGATTTAGGCTGATCAGAACCCTGGGATGTTGAGAGGGGGTGGTCAGGGCCCTACCATCACCAGCACACTTGTTCACTAGGATAAGCAAGAGCCAGATTTTCAGTCTGACGCATCCTTGGATTCAGATGATTGGGAATGTGAGTATTCCCACTAATGCCTAATTGGTCATGGACAGCACACCAGCACTTCAACCGAAACAACCTGCCAAACCCAGCCTGAAATGACCACCAGACTAAACTGGTGATCACTAACTGTACCAGCTGTCCCAGGTACAGATAGATCCTCAAATGTTCCCCACAAAGCTTAATCCCAAATACAAGGGTTTGAGATTTGGAGAGCGTGCACTGTGCTGCTGTGGGACACGAATTCCTTAATATTCACTTGCATATAAAGGGTGGGCAACACACGTGCTACATACCAAGGTGATGGCTCAGAGAGGCCAGCTCAGGGCTGGCTCCATTCATGGTGTCAGTGGAGGGATTTTACCACACTGAGGACACGGGGGTATTTTACAGGAAGAGAACAAACAGATTATAAAATCATAGAAGCATTTAGGTTGGAAAAAGACCTCTAAAATTGTTTCTCTCACTAACCATGTGAGGGAAAAGGAGAAAAAACTCACTCCATACAGGAAGCACACCAAGATCCTGGCTGACTGCAGCCTCCCTGGCATTCAGAGGTGAAATGCAAAATAGTCATAAAAAATGCATATCTCAGCTCTCACCTCAGATTGTCCATGAGCTGCAGAGCTGGTGCTGACAGCCACTGAGGCCATTCCATGCCATGAGGATGCTCCAGCCCAGGAAACCCTGCTCAAACAGACTGCAGAAGTGGTTTTCCTTCCATGGGAAAACTGCCTTCTTTTTCTTCCTGCTCCCCTGCCTTCCTCGAGCAGATCCATCAAGGCTGCTGGAGGGGACAGGATGCCAGACCAGATGGAGCTGCGTGTCCTGGCAAATCCCCCATTTGTTACTAACAAATGACTCCTAGGCTGAGTGTTTGAAAAGCTCTCACCGACCTGCCAAAATGAGTTTGGATTTGCCCTGGAACAGCTGGGCATGGCAAGGGAAGCAGGGAGCGACCCGCTCTCCCCACGCTGCAGCAGGGTTTGGCAGCATTGCCAGCGATTCAGGGAGATTTACAGAAGCCCAACGCTGGGATTGGATCAACCAGGGGAAGTGTTTCCAAGCCCTCTCATTTTACAATGGCATGTAAGAGCTGTGCACTGAGTAAGAGAGAGGTACAAGCAGTCAGCTGCTCCGTGCAGCTCCGTGCCGGGGAGGAGGAGCCGCACTGATCCGCATCATGCGCCGATGCCCTGCTGCACCGACCCAGGCTTGGACAGGTTTCTCCCTCTCTGTTCTTTTTTGGCTGAGTCACCTCACTTGACTTGCTTCCACCGCTCCATGCCCATGCCAAGGATTTTCATTTCCCATCTGCAGGGAAGGAGGATCTTGGAAGGTTAGGAACAGCCAGTGTGCATATCCCTGGCCAACGCCCGGAGAGTGTGAAATGCTGGCACTGCTTTGTTGCTCTTGGCATCACCCGGGTGACTGGTGGCACCTCCGTGGCCGGAGGACCTGAGGAAAAGCCAAAGAACCAAGATCCTCCAAGGCTGGAGGACCAAAGGCTACCCAAACCTGGCCGCAGAGGTGATCCTTTCCTGCTCCACTACACCTGGTTCAGCCCGCGGCTTCCTCAGCCAGGTGAGGCTGCCAGGACGGGTGTGCTGCAGAGGTCCTGCTGCTGGAATACAGCTCCTGCTTCCCAAATCCCCACAGCCACCATCTCTCAGGTGGACCTGGACGCCACCATGTCCCCCTCACACCTTTTAGAGCCCCATCCTGGGAACATCTCCCCAGCAGCCACCAGCAGTGAAAGTTCATTTCTCCACTGACAGCATCCACTCAAAACAAGGATCAAGCCTTCAGCTCCAACAGTTCCTGGTCAATCCGATCTCAAGGACAAGAGGGATGCCACAACTGTGACTTGAATTCCTGCTTCCACACCACAGCCTTTCCTCTTTGCTCCCAGGGTGCATTTCTGTCTGTGAGCCAAATCCCTTTGTGTCCTTCCTTTTAAAAAGCTTTGGCCTTCTGGAATCTCACTCCCAGGAGGCAGGCAAGGAGCCCCTCATCCACTACATTTAAGGCTTCCTATTGTACCTACCCCAGAAACTTCTTACCCCATCCTGATGAACAAAAATCCAGAATATTCCTGCGGGTTGGAGACGAGCAAGAGCCATAACTCTTTGCCTAGAGTCAGGATGCTCCCAGGCGAGGAAGATGAGGCTGAGCTCCCACAAGATGATGAGCCAAGCCAAGAGTCCAACTCCCTTCTTCCCCCAGTCCCTTCCATGACTGCATTCCACTCATTCATCCCACAGAAATTCAGGAAGCTCCACTCTCAGTGGAGATGCTGCCAGCAAGACACCAAACAGGTCTGCCTCCATTACATTGTCCAAAGCTGCCCAAATTTAAGTACCAAAACCTAATTTCTCACTGTTTCTGCTGTGAAAGGTCAGTCGAGCCACTCTATTGTCTGCAACGCAGGAAGTTTAGGAGACGGAGAAAAAAATTATTCCCAACTACTCCACCCCATAAGCAGCCCATCATCACTTCAGTAAACCTGAGCTTTGGAATAAAAGCCCAAAACCCAGAAGTGGTGTGGCAGAGGGAGAGGACAGAGCATATCCTGTCATATTGTTCAGGTTGGACAGGGCTTGGAACAACCTGGTCTAGTGGAAGGTGTGTTTTGCCCCATGGCAGGTGATGAAATGTGATGAACTTTAAGGTTGCTCCCAACTCCAACCAGTCTGGGATTCTGTGGTCCCCAGTAAAGACAGTCTCCAACAGCAGTTTTTCAAACAAAAAGTCAATTCAGAGGGAAAACATGCTCCCTCTCTTCCAGAGACCAAGAATCAAACCCAGCCAAGAGTCTGATGGGGGATGTCCCTTCTTAAATTCAAAAGCACTCACCTTTCTTATACTGGGGGTGTTAATAAGATAGGTGCTGGTACTCCAGGCTTTACACTGCCTCTCCCTGGAAGGAACTTGGCATTTAGAAGGTAGCTACAACAAACACAGTCCAGAGGCCAGGTTGTCCCTCAAGAAGGAGCAAACCTACCCTTCTCCAACATTGCAGATGACCAGGGAAGCTCAAAAGAGAGAGGTTATGCAATGCAACTAGCATGAAAAAAAATGATTCAGCCTCCTTTCAGACCTTCTGCCACCTTGTAGTCGGCTGGCAACGAGGCAGGTGGGAGGCCAGTGGGCTCTGTGGGCTGCAAACAGCCAATGTGGCTCACCAAGAGCTGCTCCTCCCACTGCTTCACACCAACACCCCACAGACGCGCTCTACACGCAGCCTCCACACAACCGCTGCCCCCCCTGCTCGTCCCACCTCTCCAGCTGGGCTTCAGTTTGCTGCTAACAGGTCTGGGAGATCCCAGCTGTGAGGAGATTAGGTGGGAGGGAAGGGAAAAGCAGATCTCAAGGCAGCTTAACACCCGCAGGAAGAGCTCGAGGTTAAGTGAAGCTGGAAAAGGGAGCTGAGCACTAGGCTCCTCCAAAAAGCGGCCACCGGACTCACCCTCACGCCAGAGCCAGCGCTTTGAACGTGTATTAAGTGGCTATCAGATGTCCCCAACAGCCACCCAGCTCAAGCTGCAAGCAGGGATAATTGCTAATGAATGTTCCCTACACTTTGTTTTCACCATCCCTCATCTCCCATCACCAGCTTGTCACCACCAGGAATAGCAGCAGAGCTGCCAGCCTCCCGCTCCACAGCCCACAGCAAAAGAGCAAAGGAGGGGACGAGCCAGCTCGGAGCCAGCAGAGACACAAACCCACCTTCTCTGACATCTGAGAAAAAAAAAAATCCTGCTGTATTTTCCCCCCACACCAATCTGTTACATTTTTTTTTTTTCCTGATTTAGGTAAAGCCTGCAGCAGGATGCTGGGGCCATGCAGGCTCACCCAGCACCACTTGTACCAACGCAGCATTTGGGACCCTTTGCTCATTCTGATTCCACCTCCACAGGAGAAAAAAACACGGAGAAGGGCCACCAAAAACCCCTCGATTTTTGCACCCCTCCCCAATAAGCTGCACTGGCTTGAACCCAACTGCTGTGACCCGAAGGCAAGGGAACGGAAAGAGCAGAAGGAAAATGTCCTGGGGGGAAGCCAAACCATCACTAACAAGATGAGCTCTGCTCCGGTGCATCCGAGGCAGGAACAAAGGCACCGCGTGTATGGAGCAGCAGCTCTGCACAGCACAAAGCCCGAGTGCTCCCGGCAGCTTCTTTAGCAGCCCTCCAGGAGCATTCCTGCTCTCATTAAGGCCTCGGGACACAAAGGGGTGGGAACAGTCCTGGTTTCACGCACAACAGCCTATGGAGCCCTGCAATGCAGCCTGAGCTCTCCCCTGCTTTCCTTGCCATGGAGCACACATCCCGGTTAGCCGGAGCGTGGCAGAGAATTGCACACTGGAACCTGTGGTTCTTCCCCTGGTCACTGCCACTCTGTCCATCTTACAGCTGCCAGGGGCACCAGCAGCAAGGAGGTGCTTGAGATGCTCTGCAAGGTTCACGATGGAAAGGGGTGAATCATTTTCCTGGCACAGCTCCTCAGTGAACAACAGGGAAAACACAGCTTGCTCTGCCAGGCAGTGCCGGGCCAGGACACTCGCTCCAGCCTTCATTTCCCTGCTGCTCTCCAAGAGCTTTGGAATAAAAGAGGCAGCACTGGAAAGCAACAGTGTCTGGAAAGAATAAAAGCAAGCAGACCCCATATGTTGGCAAGAGAGTTCACCATAAAATGCATTCAAAGGGGAAAAAAATCATCCTGGTGGAGGCAGCATCTCCTCTGAAAGAGCAGGGCTGCTGGATCTAGCAGTGGCAATAAATCAGCTCCTCCCAGCAGGCAGAAACACACACTGGGCTCTTCCTGGGTGTTGGAGACACTCCTTGGCCACGTGCAAAAAGAGGAGTGGGATGTAAGGGATCCCCTGGGAGCCCAACTTCCTTCACCCTGTTTTCTTTGTGATTTGTGGGAGAGGCAGATCCGCTTTTCTTTCATGCCTCATAAGCTTCATCGCTGTCAGAGACACGTTAACAGGTAATTAACTACTAACCAGCCATTTTCTCCTTCTCTCCAGAGGGAAATTGCTCACTATCCAGCTAGAAAATGTTTCTTCAGTGGTTTGCAAGAGGGAAAAGAAAATGGGCAGCTTTTTGGGAGTGATGGGGGTGCTGCACCCAAATAAGGGCACTTGCAGCAATGCCTGCACCACAAACACATGAATCCAGGAGAAATGAAGCCATCAAATATGTGACATAATGCTTAATTGGATGTGGGTGCCACTGTGCCCAAGCCACATCTGGGCTGTCACTTTTCCAAAGAGAGTGGTTTAGGAGCATCAGCTCCCTGTGTGTTGTTCTGCCAGCAGTGGTCTCCATCATCTCTTTACAAGGACGTTCCCTTTGCGGAATTACCCAGCCAGTTTTCCCAACACAGCCTTCACCCTGAGTGCTCCAGGCCACATTCACCCAAAGGTGACACCCAATTGCAAACAGCAGATCTGGGTTTACCGCTGCTGTGTCACCTCCTGATTCAGCCCTCCAGTCCTGAAAAGTGCTTGCAGAGCACCAAGAGCTTCATTCTGAGCTTTGATCACCCTCATGACACAGTCTTGCATCACACTTCCAATTCTAAGCACGTTCTCAAGCACCATCTTTTAAGGCCAACCAGCCTTTGGCCAGTAAGAAATATAACATTTTCCTAAACAGAAACCCTAAAGCGGATCCAAGTTTCTAGAAATGCCAAATTTTCTAGCTTGAGGCAGAAACATCCAGAACATCCACCCAAAGAACACTACAAGCTGTCCTTGGCCATGGAAGAGCTCAGAGATGCAGCAGAGCTGCTCCACAGAGGCTGTGTTAACAAAGGGATATGCGTTGATGTTCAATTCAAATCAACAGAACGCGAAAAGAAGGGAAAAAAGTAGGATCACAAAGAAATCCAAACAAAAGCCATCAGCCAAACTTTTGTTTGAAAGCCTGTCAGGTCTAGACTGCAACGTGTGAGGAAGGAACAGCTCAAAACCACAGCTGCTAATGGTTATGGATTTGGCAATCAAAATGTCTTTGTTAAAAAAAAAAGAGAAAAAAAGTTAACTGCCTGACTATTGAGGCTACAAACCGCAGCCTTGATGCATTGTTGCAGTCAACATCCTCCCTGCTGTTCCTGAGCGCTTACAGCTGCTGCTGGCAGCTCATGTGCTGGCACATGCTCCCTGCACCAGGATGCACAAGGAATTTTGTGAGCCTGCGATCCTTTCCCCTTCTTCCCACCACAATGCCTGGCAGTCCTCGGCTGCTCTGCCCCTTGCATGCCTGGCTGGTACGCAACCAGATCCAGGCACGGCAGGCTGGGACCACGGCGGGTTCCTTCCCTGGCCGGGCGGATCCATCCAGTGGGAGTTATCCATCTCCAGCCCAGAGCCCGGCTCTCACCGAGGCGTTTCTACACTACAGGCTGTACTTTGATTTGAATGGCAGAGGAAGCAATTAAAACACAGTAAGTAATAACAGGACTTTGAAATGTAGATTTAAAATTCAGACTTTTGCTGGTGCACTCTCAGCGGTCTGCCAGGTCTCCAGTCTGGGGGAGACCCAGAGGGCCCAGCAGTGCCAGCAACAGCCACTGCACACCCCAGCTCTCCCTGAACCGGCATTGCAGGACCTACAGCCACCAACACCCTCCTGCGGCTCACATCCCAGCCCAGGACAACACCCACCCATGGAAAGGCTGGAGATGTTTATAGAGCGCCTGACAACCAGTTCAGGAGAAACTGCGTGGACTTGGAATAATATTTGGGAAGGTATTAGACTGAAAGGGCTGTTTTCATCCCCCTATGCCGAGGGACAGCAGGGGCAGGGCTAAGCTCAGCTCCAACACAGCCCCATCGCCTGCATCATCGGACAGACTCGGCAAGGAGAAGGGAAAAGCCATGGGGAGGAGGGGATGAGGGGAACCAGGGTACCTCATGGAGCTGCACCTGGCTAGATACATTCAGACTTCAAACAGATTCACAAAATCTTTTCATAATCAGAGCTGGGAAGCACAAGGGTAGGACGCACAAGCAAGCCAGAAAACCCAAACGCTGGGAACACAGCTCTGCACAGCTGTGTCTCTGCCCGGGTTCACTTGGGCAGCTGCCCCTCCTCGTGCTGCCTCTTGCTGCTGCTCCCCAAGGAGGTATGATGCTGGCACCTGCTCCAGGATTGATTCAAGCCCTCAAATGGGATAGGATCTCTCACAGGACCAGGAAACGCATTGGAGCGACCAGTCTGTCCGGGGTTAGGAAATCAATGACACACCAACAAAAGCTTAAGCAAGCAGAGTCCTTGGGCACTCTACATGTACTGTGGGGGTTGTATTTTGCAGCTGACACATCATTTGGGGTCACCGTGGAAAGGGTGGTCACAGCTCAACCTGGATGGGAAGGCAGTGGGGCACCTGTCCTGGGGCTCCAGGTCAGTTTTATCTAACCCTCAGTTTCAGGATTAACTAAAACCCAACCACTGAAAAGGCAGCAAGTATCAGTGACCCCATCTGAGAGAGGGAAGAGGCCCTGCCAGCTCATGAGTAGTTTGCTGAAATGGTAGCAGAGGCAAAGTCCAGAGTCATCATTAATTAAGTCATATGCTTCAGCCTTGGCTTCACTTTCTCCCTTGGGTCTAGGAAACCAGAGGAGAGGGCAAGCAGGCCTCTATCATTCGATTTCTTTGGCATGCTAATGCATTCCTAAATTAATCATCATCAAGTGACAATCTCTCCTTCATCTTAACAGTCTGAGCAGTGGCCTGAGCAAACCTGCTGGCTTATGCAAGGCAGCTGGAGCCTCAGAACAGCCTCTGATGAAAACCAAAGCACTTCCCATATGGAAAAACTCCCCCATCTCTTACTGTCTCTAATCCAAACCAGCTGCATTCCTGCTTTGCTCCCAGAACCACAAATCAGGGGATTTTGTGGGGTGAGAACCTGAATTAAAGAGATGCATCACCCTGTGAGCCAGCCTAATGCCTGACACCACTGGATCTGGCATCTGGCTACACAGAAAAGATAAATTCAGCTCAGGAGAACACAGGGCTCTGTAAAGTTCAAAGGCCTTTCGTGGGTTGCAATAATTAACAGCCACCTAGACTGCTCCAGAAGGAAGGTTATCTGACCTACCTAAAAATCCTTCACTGAGAGAGGTGCCTCAGGAATGAGAAGGCAAATATCCCAGTGGTGGAGGCAAGGAAGGCGCCAGGACAGCCACAGCACCACACAAACAGGCATTTGTCTCACTCGGAGCCTGCACTAGGAAACCTTTCCCTCAGGGAACAGGTCCTCATAAAAAGTCTCTATGCATTTATACTGTTCTTAGAAGTATACATCAATGTCTACGTTTGTGTTTCTCCCTCCCATTAACTCCTCAGGAAAATATTCCCAGAGGGCTATTGTTCCTTTATTTGGAGATAATCTAAACAGGCACCTTCTGGAGTCTAAATATAGAATGTCTCTACCCTTCTTTGCTCCTATTTGAGAATCTAAACCAAGTTCTATGCACTGGGCACCTGAGTCTCATTTCTTTTGTTGCTATTTTCACCAGGGAGGGAAGAGGAGGCCAAGAGTTTAAACCTGAATTTCCTGAGTGGGAAAGCTGGAGTCTATTTAAATGATAGTTGCAATCTCGTGGCACAAAAATAGCTTCTACATGTTCCCCTGTGCAGATTTAGGACACTAAGTGATCACCTAGAAATTAAAAATAAACACTTAACTCCCATCAAACATAATTAGCCAGTATTTCAGCCTAGTATAATAGCTCCATCCAGGTATTGGCGTATGTCTGCACTCAAAATAAGCCAAACACACCTATCAACCACTAAAACAGCAGCAGGAAACACTCTTTTTTTTCCAGTTCAATAGTCTCTCAGATCAAAGTCATTAGCAAAATGAACATGGACTTCAGAGCACATGGAAATGGCATCAATGTAAACACTTCCCTGCTGGCTTTAGTCCTGTGCCAAGCCCTGCCTGCCCCATCCCACAGATCCCAAGTGGGAGCAGCTGAAGTCACTGACACCTCGTGCAGGAAAACAAGGGCAGCTCCTTGCTCTGCTCAAGGTGTCAGTGACGTCAGCCCCGGAGCAAGGAAAAGCCATAGTGAACGCTTGGATCTCCAAGAGGGAAAAAGTTTCCAGGTCACCTCTAGCTGAAAAGTGTAACAAAGGAATCATTCTGGTCTGGAGCAGGGATTTTTGGATTGCTGCCAGGAAGAGAAGGAAATGAGCCCAGAATGTACTCTGAGGAGGGGCAAGACGTGCAAAGCTCAACTGGAAATCCTGAGATTTCAGAGGGATCTCCAGGCACCAGGCAACCAGAGCTGAGTTCAGGAAGCAGCTCCTGCTGCAGTTCCCTGCAAACAGAGCAAGTGACACTGGACACCTGGGCTGGACCCCCCTACCTGAACACAACTTCTGCTGCCAGAGCAGCTCCAAGTCAAAGATCACAGCTCTGAGCAGTAAAATGTGCCGTAAATAACCTCTGTCTGGAAGAATTGCTTTATTTTCCACATGGGAAAGAGACCCAGAGGAGCAGATTTAACTAGCTCACGCAACAGGCGGCATAACTGGGATCAGGGTACCTGACGTGCCACTGATCCTAATCCCAAGGACATCTCTACCCTTCCTCTGCTCCCTGCCAGCTCCAGCACTCCAGATCTTGTTCCATTATCACTTCCCACACGTCCACAGGATCTGCAAACCATCTCAACAGCGTCAGTCAGGCCTCAAATGCTGCAGGTAGGGCAGAGGAAGGTAGGACCGCCCCCTCTCAGCAGTGATGAAAGGCCAGGCTTACATGTGCAGTAAAAATGTAGATAAATAACCCCTCCCTGGTCATAATGCAAGAGCTCTGGCAGGGAATGGGTCTGATTCTGCTGGGGCAGTGTTGCTTAATTTTGGTTTTTTGAGCACAAGTGTAAAAAAAACAAAATTTAAATGAGGATAATGATAGAAAAATACCAGCGGGGTGCCACAACATCTTCATTAGCAACCCGAGAGAGGATGCAAACAGCAGGGAAATTAAATCTGCAGACAGTGCTAAACAGGGAGTGGGTGACAGCAGTGAAAGGACTGAGAGGTAATGGGAGAGTCACATTGGAGACAGACCACAAAACCACGGAATCACACACTGGATTAAATTGGAAAGGACCTTAAAGCTCATCTCAGTCTACTCCCTGCTATGGGCAGGGCCACCCTCCACTATCCCAGGTTGCTTCAAGCCCTGTCCAACCTGGCCTGGAACACTTCCAGGGATGGGACAGCCACAGCTTCTCTGGGAAACCTGTGCCAGGGCCTTAACACCCTCACGATGAAGAACTCTTTCCCAATATTCCATCTAACCCAGCCCTCTGGAAGTGGGAAGCCGTTTTGCTGCGTCCTGGCACTCCTTGTCCCAAGTCCCTCTCCAGCCCTCCTGGATCCCCCTTAGGCATTGGAGGGGACTCTAAGGCCTCTTTGGAGCCTTCTCATCCCCAGGATGAACATCCCCAGGATGAAGAAAAACAGACCTAAGACCAGAGTCTCCCTTGCCTATGGGAACAAATAGTCACAAGAGTCAAACCAAGCTTCTGTGGCTGCCAAAAAACACTGGATCACCATCAAAACACCATGAGCAAGCCAGGAACTATTTCATCCTCGGGAGGTTGGTATAACCTGCAAGCAAGGCTCGCCCTGCACTTGTGAAGTGATTTCTTCTGGAACATGCAGGAGCCTCAAACAGGAGGTGGTGAGGAGGAGAGGTGTGAGTCAAAGCACAGCGCCTGGAAAAGCTCTACGAGAGCTCAATCCCCGAGAGGTCTCTGCTCTGCATCACCTCCCCTCGCCTGCTCACACATTCCTTGAAAATACCCAATGTTTCTGCAAGCCCTAAGCGGTGAAAAAACATCATGTTCCTTGCCTTTTTCCCTGAGCTGCAAGGAATCTTTGCACATCAGGAAATGGCTGGATCACAGTGCTGACACTGCTGATGAACCTGGGCTGAAACACCCACGTGAGCAACAGGAATTTCTTACTGCCAGAGAGACCCAACTCAGATTTCTGTGCTGGTGCTGCACACTGTCATCTTGCTGACATCTGCAATTAAATTCAGCTCAGCTTCCTACAGATGCACTTGCTGCTCCTGAGAGCCCAAAAAACCAGACATTTCCTCAGAAAGCAACTGCAGAAAGGCTCACAACTCTGGATTTTAGCTCACAAGCGAGGGAAATTACCGCTGCTTAAAGGAATCTTGGGAAAAACAGACAAAATCACTATAAAAAGACAGGAAATTAGGAATTGTAAGTAGTTTGCAATACGGGAGCAGCAAAATGCCAGAGAAATGTAACCCGGGAAATGCCACAGCATCGAGAAGAAAGAGAAATCTGTCATTAACAGGTTGGATAATAGGGCTCCTGAATATACTGCTCTGCCTCCAGTGCCTCTGCAGCCAAGCAGTGCCCACAAACTGGGAGGGATTTCCAGACAATGTGGCTAATTGTGAAAGTCCTCCATGGGAAGATTAAAGTTAGTTACCCACAGCACAATTCCCAGATTGGAGATGCTGTCACAGCCATTCTACCAATGCCTGAAGAACACATCTACAAAGGAAGAGGAGGGATTGTGACAAACAGAAAAGTACTTGTAAGAGACCAAGATCTATTTTTCCACCACTGTTAGAGACAGCAGGAGACGGACAGGCATCTCCACTGAAGCCCAAACTGCAAATTAGTGGATGCTACAAAAGAAAATCCCTACACAGGCCTTGGTGCCTCTTCCTCTCTCTCCCCCAAGGCTTGTTCCCACACAAAGCCAAATACTCCTGTAGGTTTCCAGACCCAAAGCTCCCTCTGCTGCTCACAGTCTAACTTCTCTGCCTTCCTGTTGTGATTAAGAGACACAACCTCACCAGAACTACTACTCCCTGTCTTTCCAGGCATCTCTCCCAGTTGGGAAAGCCAGAGGAGCACTTCCTGAAAAACAGCCCCAACTCCTGCTGCCTCTCCAGCTCTTCACAGCAAGATCATCCTGGTGGATTCCTTTCCAAGGAACCCATCTATTCCACCTCACAAGATGGTCATGGTCCACTATCAAGCCCTACATGGTTGGGTGATTCCCAGCAGACCAAAGCTGATGTGCACAAGGGGCTGTGGAGTGAACAGGGATCAAATGGGATCAGGAACAGCCATGTTATACTTGGTGCTATGTGCAGGTTTTATAAGTCCATAAAACACACCCCAAGGAAAGCTCCTGCTCCAGATTTTGGAGATGGAATCAGTCACAGCATCAGACTCAGGTCTCAGAAGGTCTCTAGTCCAACCTCCCAACCAAACCAGGGCCAACACTGAATTCAGGTGAGGCTGCCCACAGCTTTGTCCTCTTGAAAATCTTCCCAGATGAAAATGGTTCAACCCCTCGGGCAATGCCTGCCCCACTGCTGGGCCATCCTTACAGTAAATTGTTTCCTTAAGCCACATTGAACCCTTTTCATTTTATGACCCTCTGCTGTCTATGTCAGCACAGAGCCTGGCTCTGTCTCCCAATAATCTCCTTGCAGGGAGTGGAAGATCTCTCTGTCTCCTGCCTCTCCTCACAGGGCTCCAGCCCCTAAGCACCCTTGTGGTCTCCATAGGATTTGCTCCAGTTTATCAACAATTTTATGGTGGCCCAAGTATTCCAGATGTGGTTTAACCAACGCAAAGAGGAATAATACTTCTACTGGTTATGACTCCTCTGGGATTCATGCCTGCTCCAGGACAGCAGGTTAATAGATACTCTCCATTCTATCTACTCGATCCAAGAAGGTCATCAGGTTAGTCGAGCATGAGTTTATTCTTAGGTAAATCCACACTGGCTATTCCTAATGTTCTCTTTCTCCATGTGCCCAAAACTGGCTTCCAAGAGCAATCTCTCTACCAGTTTCCCAGAGACTATGGTGAAGCTGACTGGCCTGAAGTGTCCAGATCATCCTTCCTTCCCTTTCTAACCATGGGTGCAACAGTTACAAAGAGTCCTTTCCTGGTTCCCATAACCACCCCAAGCTAAGAGCGGCCTCACAAGGCCACCTGCCAATGCTCTCAGCACATCTGGACACACATCATCATCACCTGTGGACTTTTATAGGTTGAGATTTCTCAAAAGATTCCTGATTCCAGCCTTGCTTCACTACAGGTAGTCCTATGACTCTCCTGTCCATCCTCCCTGGTGGGAAACAGCTCTCCTCCTTCCATGGCTCTGTCTCCAGGTCACTCAGTGCCCCAAACAGAGCACAGCACTCACCAGCTAGGCCAGTATGACATCACCAGAGAAGCCACTGTGACCTCCAGCTCCTGTAAGAAGCACCAAGCAGATCCAGCAGCTACAGACCATGATCCCTCTGCATAGGCCAAGCCACTCTCTCCTACAGCAGGGCAGTCAGTGCCGCTGGCACCACAGGGCAGGGACAAAGTCCCACAGCACTGCACCACAGTACTCCATGTTTCCATGCTGTCCTGAGTTGCCAGGCCCCCTCATGTCTTCTGCCACATAAATCCCTGCAATAGCTTCTGTCTTCTCAACACAATCTGAAATTTCCCCTCAATGTCTCCTGCAGAGGCAAGTTCCACCACCTTAAAAACCCACTGGTTAATGCAAGCATGGAAAGGTTCATTTCTATACTCACCTGCTCCTGAAATTGCTCTTGTGATAAACAATCAGTCACATCCACACAGCCCAGGAGGCATCCTGAGGGATAATCACTTGGAAATTCCACATCTGCAGCAAAAGAAACATCTCTTCAGGAAGCTCATATTCCCACACACAGCTAGGGGTCTTCCAATCCCCAAGTACCCTTCCTTCTCCTCCAGGCACCTCTACTTTTTGAGGCACAAGAACACAAACAGCAATTTTAACAGGTTTTTTTGTGCCTTTTCCAGGTCAGGATCTTCCCCGTGAAGGACCAGAGCTGGGAAATTTAATTTTATATATAGCTTTTCCTGCTCAGCAGAGAGTGATTTCTGATATTGCTCATTACATGGCTCAGTGTACCAAATCACTCCAAGAACCAAAGAGAGGAGTTCACCTTTCTGGAGCAGGATTCTGTAGGTGGCCTCCAATTCAGAGATTTCCTGAGGGGAAGGTTTTTTAGCAGTAGCTGCAATCCATAACCTCCCTCGATGAGATGTGTACCAGGTCCTGCCCTCCACCCTAAAGAACAGAGGAAAATGTAGGACTAAAACTTCAGCAGAAATCACCCACATGAACAGACTTTTCATTCAAACATAGTCAATTCCTGCTGCTAAGCTTTGACCTGATTATCCCAACTCAAGCAATGTGTCAGGACCACAAGGAAAAGCTGAGATAGGCAAAAAATAACGTCACAAATAAAGCAGGGGTGCCCTCAGGGCTTTAGAGGATATCAATCCCCAGCAGGGCCAGCAGAACACATATGCAGGAGAATCTGCTCACAAAAGTCCCTTACAAGCTCCCAAAGTCACACAGAACAATCAAGGGAGCAATAAGGGATTAGGTCTCTGCTTGGAACAGTTGTCTGGAGATCCTGGAATTCTGCACCTGCACCAGAGTGGCTGGAGCATCCCCAGAACACCTGGATGAAGAATCCAGGCACATTAAGATTTACAGCATATTTAGCTTGGGAAGTGAAAAAGCTTTGGTCTCCAAAATGAGAAATGTGGTGAAAGGAAAAAAAAAGGCTAAAGAAGATTCTTTGTTCACTATTAACAGTAGCAGCTTCTTTTTGTAACCCAATTCCTAGCCCAGGGGGAGAAGGTACTGGCAAGGGTTGGGCTTCTTTGAAACAAAGCCTGGTGCTACTGTTGCCTTCTTTATGCTGATCAAACCCAGAAGAACATATTTCAAGTGATTACCTTACTTGCTTTTCTAAATTTCACACAGGAACGCCCCAACTATAGCAGTGAAATCTCAGTCTCTGTCTACATTCACACACTGTGAACAAACTCGTCCCTAACAGGTTAGGTACTATGCTAAAAAAAAAAAAAAAAATTCTCCAGCTCATCAATTCACTGGAAGAGGAAGCACAGCTTCCACACCTGGAGCTCTCACAGGCAGCAGTCACTGAACAGAGCCAGCGGGTTCACAGAGATCCTCTGAGAAAAATAACCTCCCCCCTCCCCTGTAGAGCAGGAGCTGCCTGGGATGCCCTCACCTTTTGACTCCTCTCACGAGCAAGGAAGCCCAAGGCTGATGGAGGCTGAGGCACCAGCCATCATCCGAGATCTCCTGCAGCTCTCGGTCCTGAATCCGCAGCCTGCTCCGCTCCAAGCCAGACTCGCTTCCAGCCTCCATGGAATGAACAGTTTTCCTTTGTGGGAGCAAACCAGTTTGGTCCACCCACTTGAGAGCGTTCAAAAGAAACAGGGAAAAGGTTAGCACCTCTCCAGGAGTAGTATGTATCAAGTGCAAATCCTATTTGAAGTTTTCCTTCATTGCTCTTATGCCCTTTGGAAAATGGGAATCTGGCAGAAAAGGCTTCATAAAATAGAGCTGCAAGGGTGAGATGGCTTTAGGCTGACTCTCAGAAACTCTTCTGCATTCCTGAAAAGGAGGCAAGATGCTAAAACTCCAGTAAACCAACCCACCAGGAGCAGGGCATTGTCAAACCTACTCTGTCCCAAATTGAGATGACCAGTGAGGGACGCAGGGGAGGAAAGAGGGGCTGAGAAACAAGGCAAAATAGGGGGAATGGCTTCCCACTGGCAGAGGGCAAGGTTAGATTGGATATTAGGGAGAAATCCTTTACTGTGAGAGTTGTGAGACGCTGAAACAGGTTGTCTAGAGAAGTCACCTCACTTCTGAAAGTGTTCTTTCCCAGGTTGGATGGAGCAACCTGGTCTAGTGAAAGGTGTCCCTGCCCATGGTGGGACAGGTGAGATGGTCTTTACAGTCCCTTTCAACTCAAACCATCCTGTGATCTTTTGGGGTCCTACAGATGTGCTGGAATTGACAATTCTCAACTCTCCCAAAATTAGCCACTGCTCTGGAATAAACCACTGAAGCCCCACTAACCAAAGGAGCAGGCTGGAGGAGCCGAGGATTCACCAAAATCCCAGAGTTTGGTGTCATCTCAGTCCCAGGACTCCTCGTTGGCTCACTCAGTGCACCACACCTCATGGCCTCAATGGTCTCATCCAGTCTGCAAGCACAAATGAGAGGGATGAACATTCCCTGCTTCCCCTGGGAACATCTCACTTCTCCCTACACCCTCTGACTCAAAGCATTTTTTGTCCCATTCTCCCCAGCTAAATGGCTTCCTTGCTCGGTCTGATTTCCAATTTGAGCAGTCACTGCTTTCTAGTGCAGAAATTCAGCTTGGTGTGAATTTGAGCTGAATTGGTTCTGTTGAGGCAGGCCTTCTGCAACACCTCTTTCCCAGGCAGCTTTAACAGGCATGTCAGACCACTCTCCATAAGGATTTGCACCTCCTTGCTCTCGGGCACGCTGCCAGCCCTCACTCACTTGCTGTGGTACTCAGCCATGCTGTTGTCTTCCTCCAAGATCTGCCTGCCAGCGAAGTCGATGGTGATTTTCTTGGCAAGCCTGGAGGCATGGCGCAGCTCCCGCAGCTCCTGCTCCCTCTTCTGGAGTGCTTCCCTTTCCTGCTTGGAGAGCCATTGGTTGGAGTCCGTGGCAAAGTAATCCGACTCGTCATCAATGACCTGGGTCCGACGCACGCTGGGAAAGCAACGCCCACAGGAGACGATGAGCACAGTGGGACCACAGCAGAGCCTCAAACCCACCCGCCAACCTGCTCCTTTCCCATCTCTCTGGAGAGCTGGACTGTCAGGGACAAAAAGCAAGGACACCCAAATGGGATCCATTCCAGAGACTCACTCCTGTCCCATCAAATGCTATAGTTAAGGCATCTGTGGCTGCAATCTAGGTTTCAGAAGGAATTCCCAATGTTTCTGCTAAAGGCATCTCATCTGCCAGATCATTTATGCTATCCATAACAGTCTCCCACCTAGTATCTTACCTTGTCCTGTCAAATTCCAACAGCTTGTCTTTGTGCTTCACAGCCATCTCTAGGCCTGATTTGAGTCTCGCTTCCTGGCGAGGCAGCAAACCTTTGCTTATGGCATCCAAAGTCCCTGAATTTTCGGCACCTGAGACACAAAACAAACCACAGCTCAGCAGTCAGTGTGTCAAAGCCATTTGGGTGGACCAGGCTGCAGAAATGCCCTCTAAAACTAAATGCTATGCCAGGAACTAAAACTACAGCTTTGCAGTAAGATGAGCATCTTTCCAGGGAGGTTGAAGCCACAATTTTCTCTCAAGCTCATTTCACAGACTCCTTCCTCCAAAGAGGAGGAATGACTCAAATATCAGAGAAGAAGTCAGGGTAGAGTTCAGGGAGAAGCTCTTGGTCTTTGGTTCTCCTTCACTCTTCCCTAACAATTCAGGCAGCCAAAATTCCTCCCATCACCAACCACAGGCCTCAGGTCATAGAATCATGGAATGGTTTGGATTGAAAAGGACTTTAAAGCTCATCTCATTCCATTCCCTGCCATGGTGGAACACCAAGGACACCTTCCACTATCCCAGGGTGCTCCAAGCCGTAACCAACCTTGTCTGGAACACTTCCAGAGACAGGACAGCCACAGTTTCTTTGCAAAATCTGTGCCAGAGCCTCACCACCCTCATAGAGAAGGATTTCTTCCCAATATCCAATTTAAATTTCTTGTCTTTTAGTTTAAAACCATTCCTTCTTGTCCTATCACTATCTGCCCATTTAAGCAGTCCCTCTCCCTCCTGTTCATAAGCCCCTCTAGGCACTGGGAGGGGCTCTAAGGTCTGCAGGCTTTCCTTCCTCAGTAACAACCCCAGCTTTTTTAAGAGTCCTCTCCTAAAAGCCAAACCCTTTCCACATGTTGTTACTCCCACAAAGAGCCTCTTGCCCAGGACAGATTCCAGGGAGACACAGAGCCTTCTGCTGCTGTTTGTGCCTCCCACAAACAATATCCTGACACACCACACCACACTAGATTCCTCAAAGCAGCTGTTTCCAGAGATGGAGAAATCTATTCCCAGGAAATGCTCTTCCTTCTTACCCCTACTGGCCTAAACCCAACCAACCAACAGGGAACAACCAAAAAGCTCATAAAAGGTTTAACCCAAAGCCATGATGGAAGAACACCAGAGTATTTCACCACACTGGGAAATGCTTTCATTTCAGGGAAACAACTGCCTGTATTTCCCTTTGGTCACTGATCCACAGTTTTCACTCCCAAGACAAACAGCAAACCACATTCCAGCTTTTACCTACACAGACAACAAGAGCTGGCAGGGGCAGAAGGGAAAAGAGATAAAACAGATCTAAAAAGGGATCCTGAAGTACTCCAGCATCTGTATTGGAAGGTTAGAACAGACTGGCTGGTGCTCTCAAGGACTTCCATCTCCCTGCTATCTCCACAGCTCTAAGAAGAAGCCCAGATCTGGAGTAAATATTTCCCCCAGTTCTTCAGCAAAGTGTATTTTCCAACCAAGAACACCATGACCTTGGCTGCAGTTCAGCTAAACTCAGACAAACATCCCCACAATGCACAGGTCTTTGCTGGGACACTGGGTAATATTTCCCCTTGCCTTCCTTGGCTCTGTTCCTATTTTTAGCTCCCAAGGTAAGTGTGAGACAAGAAGAGCCATTAGAAAATATTAACCACCACCTCTCTGAGCCCAGCAAATCAGACGGCAGCACTTCATCTTCCACAGCACAAATTCCACAGGAGACTTATCCTAATTTTCAAGGACTGCTACAATGATCCAGTTCACGTGATTGATTCTGGAATGCTGAATGAGCAGCCTTGGGGCCTCAGGGAAAGGACACCACACGCTGCCATTTGACACTCGCCACTGTCACCTCTGCTGAAGCCCAGCAATGCTGCCTGGAGCTTGCAGGAGGATCCAAGGAACCAACTTCCAATCTATCCCTTTAATGCCTACCACAGACAAAGGGCAAGTGGCTCAGTGAAGTCTGAAAGAAATAACGCACACAAATCATTTGGAGTCATTCTCTTCCAGGTATGGAATAGCTACTCACCTGCCATGAGCTTCTTCAGCAGCTTCTGGCTCTTGTTGGAGTCCCGCTGAAGAATGTCCTGCTCTTCTTTAGTGCACACCTGAGGAAAAGGAGGAAAGAAGGAAATGAAAGTTTGGGAAAGACATCACATGGAAAGAATGTCACAGCTTTGACCAGTTTCAGAGCCCCGGACAACAGTTCAGGCTGTTTAAAGTGGCAGTGATAATCCACACCTCCTTCTCTTCCCCACTGACAGGGGGAGAACCCTGGAAGCTTGTTCTTTACTAGAAGAGAAACACAGAGTTTGGTCTCTTCCTGTTCTGTGGGTGGACATGTTGCTGACTGAGCTCAAAGGACAAGAGATGAGCTCAGAACCATCCCAGGAAGAACCACAACCCTTAACTCGGAGCTTTTCTCTCCTTCTTGGCCACTGGGAGTTAAACTGATCTTTCAAAACAGCAACCAATCTGCTTTAAAACATTTTGCTCTACCCAACTAATATCTTCCTCTCACATGAAGAAGAATTTCCTCTGCCATCAATAACTTGTCCCCTTTGTCCAAAAGGTGCTCTTTGAATTGAATCTGGGTGCTAACAGGTATCCCAAAGGATCCATATTGTGCAAGAGTTGAAGGAAAAGCAGGACAAGGTGACCAGGGCTGTGCCTGGGATGGGGCTGAAGCCTTGCAGAGATTTTGGACACTGGTGTGACACACAAGAGACTGTCAGAAACCGGACAAACTCCAAAGCCACGTAAATTAGGGGGGAAACCTCCTAACAGGTTCTTTCCTTCCCTGCTTTAGAACTTTGCAAGAGGAACTTCTATCTAAAAGGCTAATTCAGCCAACTTCTCCAGGTCCAAGAGGGGCAGTAAGTCCGTGGTTACTCACCAGGGCCCCACAGAACAGGCAGGGCCCCGAGCCCTCCTGCTCACAGACGATGCGCCCACACTCCAGGCAGTTGTTGATGAGCTTGTGCTTCTGGCCCAGGCATTCACAGGCGTGGCGGCCTGGGATGAGCACAGCCAGCCTGTCCTGCCCCTCCCTTGTGTACAGGCTGACATATTTGGGCTTCTTCTTGGAGGAAATGCTACTGCTGCTGATTGCACTGCTGCTCTCCTGGGCCTGGGAAGGAAAAAACAAACAAACAAACAAACAAACAAACTGTGCTCTCAGTGCAGCACTGGCAGCAGAGAGCAAGCACTGACCCCTGGCCAGGCAGGGAGGCTCAGACAAGTGTTATTCTGCTTCACTGGAATGAAACTTGGACCAGACCCCAGACTGAGCGGAAAGACAAGCTCAGGCCTGCCAGAAAAGCTCCAAGGAATCCAAAGCAAGGACACCCAGGATGCGCTCAAAGTTTGCCACCCATGCCAGCTGGAGCTGCTGGGATTTGGGCAGCAAGGGCTGCCTTCTGTGCTGTGCACAGCACCACGCCTGTTTAACAGCTCCAAACTGCAGCTCAGCTACTCCCAAATTCATTTCTAAGGATTATTTAGACTCCATGTTTGTAGCTGTGCACCGTGTGTGCCGGTCCCCAGACACAGCTGGTGGTGGCAGCAGGGCTGCTGCATCCACAGCCATGTCACCTCCCAGCAGCTTCCCCAAGTCCCACCTGGCACAGCCACCTCAGAGGAGGTTTTCCACTCAGGAGGGTTCAAGTGCTGAGTTGTAAAATAAATTCTGCTCCTCCTTCTATGATCTGGCCTCAGTGATTTTATGATTCACCTCTGGCGAATTTGGTTTCGTGACAAGCACATGCAGCATTTCAGTCCCTCCCAGTAAAGTCCAGCTGGTTTTAGTGCCACTGCCAGATTCAACCACTGGCACCGTGAAAAAAACCCAAAGCAAGATAAAGTGACTTTGGCAGATCTTTCTCACTTGTTTTTTAAATTTTAATTAAGTTAGAAGGTAACTAGAAGGAAATGGAACATCACTATCCACTTTTAGCCCACCAGTTCAAAAATGTTGTCTTTTACCCTATAAACACTTTTACAAACTCTTTCAGCCTTTGCAGCCTCCCTGCTCCAAAAAGTTCCATTTAAAAACATGAATTCAAGTTCCAATCCTTACTCAGGAATAGCAGCATTTCTTGGGTTTTAGTGTTGCTATGCTCTTATTCTAGTTTCTTTCTGAAGTATTTCAGTTGCTAATTAAAGCTTTAATCAGTGTGACTGAGACAGTTTAAACACAGCAGGAAAGGATGTTCTGACCACTTGGTGGCTTAAATTCCCCACCCCCATGTCTGATTTAAAGAAATCCCTTTTATTCCTAATTACAGCCTCAACTTCCTTCACCTGCTTTCTCCTCTCAGGCTTTCTGGGGGAGAAAAATCCACACTGGCATATTTGCTACCTGATGATTATTTTACTCCCAGTTATAGACACAAACACACACAACCCTTCTCCCCAGCCTGGATATCACAGAAACATGAAAATGATTAGGTTGGAAAAGCTCTCCAAGATTACAGAGACCCATCATTAACTCTCCCTCCTTTCCTCTCTCTCCCCTCTCTCCTTTTCTCTCTCCCTCCTTCCTCTCTCTCTCCCTTCCTTCCTCCCCAAGTGCCACATCCACACGTTTTTTCAATCCCTCCAGGGATGGTGACTCCACCACTGTCCTAGACATTCCAATCCATTCCAGTATCTGATCACTGTTTCCACGATTTTTTTCCCCTAACATCCAGCCTAAACCTCCCCTGGCACAGCTTGAGGCCATTTCCTCTCATCCTGTCCCTTGTTTCCAAGGAACAGATGCCAATCCCCACCCAGCTGCCCCCTCCTGTCAGGGAGTTGTGCAGAGCCAGAAGGTCTCCCCTGAGCCTCCTTTTCTTCAGGCTGAGCCACCCAGCTCCCTCAGCCACTCCTGGAGCTCCAGACCCTTCCCCAGCTCTGTTCCCCTCTCTGGACATGCTCCAGCACCTCTCTCTTTCTTATGGGGGGCCCGAAACTGAATTGAGGATTTGAGGTGTGGCCTCAGAAGTACCCATCTGGGCACCTGTATTGATTTTATACTTGTTGAATCTTGTTTTGTTTAATTTAGTGTAGTGCTTTGAGTGTTCATTTTTTCTTTTTCCTTATTCCCCAGTCTGACACATCCCAGACACTCATTCCCACTTCCCAATCACATCTTTACCAGTGTCTGACACCCAGGCTCCAGGTTCCAAGCCTTCCCAGAGACCTGCAGCCTCCCTGGCACGCCCCCCACACTCACCTTGGCCAGGTCCAGTGGGGTTTTCACCTCCTCCCCATGAGCACTGGGCTCTGCATATGCCGGTGTCTCCTGCTTGTTCCTCCCTTTGCGTTTCCCTTTCTTCCCTTGGTCCCCAGCCCGCAGCACTTCCAAAGCCTCTGGAAGCGTGAGCAAGCAGAGAGAGAGAGGCTGGGTAAGTGCCAGCAGGAGAAAGGTGGCCCTGGATTCTGCTTCATGACCGAAAATGGGCTTTAAACTGTCCCAACCACCAGGAATGGGACCAGCGTCCATACGGGGATTCACGGCATGGAATTGTTTGTAACCACAATGACCAGGTTTATTCGAGAGTTTTCTGCTCTGCACCACTCACCGTCCTTTTTCCGATAGGCTGGGAAAGGCTCGGAGGGCAGCTGGGCAGATTTCCTCCACCTGCTCAGCAGCTCTTCCACAAACCAGCCCTTCTTCCCGTCCGTGCCCTGAACCAGGTCAACAACGTACTCCCGGATCTCATCCTCGTTGGTGATCGACAGTATGTACCTGCGAGGGGCCGGGGTGGACAAAAACGGGTCAGGGTGTGGATGTTCCGAGGTCTAATCCGCTGCTCTCATCCCACAGATTTATCTTTCCTTTTCGGATCAGCTTTTTGTAGAGACCGTGGTAAGACCATGGCAAGACGCGGAACGATATGACCTTTAAGATCCCCCTCAGCTAAGAGCAATCCGTGATTCTGTGACTTCCCCTCCCCAAATGTCCACTCGAGCGACAGCCCCGGGCACAGATTCCCGACAGCTGCTCTGACACACCCTGTTTCCTCCATGCCGGACCGAGGAGCCCCAGCCAGAGGGCAGGAGGGCCCCGCCCGGCCCCGACCCCGCTCACCTCACCACCTCCTCGCCCACGTCCAGCCCGAAGTCCCCGCGCAGGTGTTGGACACACCAGGCCAGGAGCCCGCTGGGCGCCGCCATCTTCCGCGGGGGACGGGAAACGGCGCCGCACCGCCCGACACCCTCCCCTTCCCTTCCCCCCGGGAACGCGGCCGCGGAGCGACCGTTCCGGGAGCGGTTCATAGAGTCCGGGAATAGTTTGGGTTGGAAGGGACCGTAAATCCAATCCAATCCAATCCCATCCCATCCCAACCCCGTGCCATGGGGCAGGGACACCTCCCACTAGACCAGATTATGCCAAACCCCGTTCAAAGCGTGGCTTCGAACACTTTACGGGGCAGCCACAGACGCTCTGCGCAACCTGTGCCAGTGCCTCAGTCCCCTCACAGGGAATTTTCCCTCCCAGGGAATTTCTTCCCAATATCCCGCCCGTGCCGAGGAGAGCGGGAAGGGGAGCGGAAGGAGGGCGGCCCCGCGCTGCATTGGCGGGCTGTGGCGCTGCCGGGGCGGGGCGGTGCCGGCCCGGGATGGCGCGGACCAAGGTGGACCAGCGCGGACGGGCCTTTCGCAAGGGTGAGAGAGCGGGAATGGGAGAGCGGCGGCGAGTGGGAAGGGAAGGGGACGGGGCGAGGCTGGCAGGGCTGAGCGGGTTCCGATGCTGACCCCTCGCTGTCCCCTTGTCCCCGCAGTGTTGGTTGCCCGCGCTCCGCGGAAGGCGCTGGGCTCCAGCAGCATCAACGCGAGGCCGCCGCTGCCCAGCAGGAAAGGTGAGCGCGGCGGGGCTCGGCCCCTTCTCCTTCCCTCTCTCCTTCTCTCCCTCACTACATTCTTCTTTCTTCTTTACTACCCTCCTTCTCTTTCCTCCTCCTCTCTCCTTCCTTCCTTCCTCCCTCCTTCATTTCATCCCTCTCTTTCCCTCCCTCCTTCATTTCATCCCTCTCTTTCCCTCCCTCCTTCCCTCCTCCCTCCCCAGGACTGATGTCCCGCTCCTCGCAGGTGACAGGCGCCCTGTGGGGCTGAACCGGGTCTGTCTGAGGCCGGTGCCCGCCTGGCAAAGGGGCATCAGCGACTTCCTGAAGCTCCCATCCAAGGAGAACCGGGTTCCCGACGGAGAGATGCCTGGGCCCAGCAGTCTGGAGTGAGTGTTGGGGCAAGGGCAGGCATAAGTTAGGGGAAGCGAGTTGTGATTATTTTTTTTCTCTGTGACCCTGTGAAACTCCACTTCATCCTTGAAGGGGCGAGTGACTGCTGACAAGTTGACAGTGTGTCTCCTGACCTCTGTATTCTCATGGAAATTATGTTTCTCAGCAAAGTCTGGCAAAGTTTTCAGGGACCTCGTCGAGGTTCCTGAAAATGGGTGGAGTAACTGGTAGTTGAGGCAAGTTCTCACTGCTCAGACATCATATCAGCAGAGCAAAGCTTTGCAAAAAGCTTGGGAGAGCACTAATAACTTCCATGTGCCAGGAATTGAATGGCTTTTCCAAGCTGAAACCTCAAAGATTAACCTGAGTAGGCTGCACTACTAACTGAAAAGGCAGCAGTATAAAATACTGTCTTACAGACACACTGTTTTCCATCGAGAATTCTGGGTTGAACCTCCATTTTTCCACTAAATGTAGGTATTCCTAAACTGCCAGGGGGAACCTATAAGAATCAGCCCCAAACTGTCCTGCAGGACAAGCAGACAAAGGCTTTTAAGCGCATCCCACTTGTTAGTGAAACAGAAAACGTTGGCTGTAGCACAGGAAAACTTTCATCCCTTTAATTTGGGGTTTGTTGGGCTGAGTAAGAACAAGGTGGTGAGAAGAAAACACAGAATTTCCCCGAAACAATTTGCGGCTTCCCAGCATGTTCTGGAAGAAGCAAGAACTGTACTCGCTCAACTGCACAAGCTTTTTGGTCCGTAAGTTAGTCAGGTGGAAACTCCGGCCTGAGACGGGATTATGCAGCTTGCAAAGAAAAATGTGGAACCTGCTTGTGGTCCTTGGGGTCCAGGACACGCAGAGACCATCCAGGGATGTGTGGGTGTGGAATGTTATCTTGCCAGTTTGGAAGGAATGTTTCTGCAGCTGCCTCTGGGCTCGGAGCACTCGGGATAAAGCAGCCCCTGTCAGTGGTGATGCCTCAAGGTGCTGTCTGAGGTTATCTAAGTTACTTGGGTCACACGGGCTTTGGGAAAAGGTCTTTGTTAGCCTTTCAAACCAGAGCTGGTTTCTACTAATACTTCTGAAATAATGCTCCTTACAGAGCTCAGCCCCTGCCACTGGATCCTGCCGAAGATGGAGAGTGCTTGGAGGAAGAGTAGATGTGATCTCACCTCAATTTTCCTGTTAAAATGCTCCTACTCAAGCTGGGTTTTGTACATTTGTATAGTTTTTTACTATTTTTATGGCCTCCTTTCAGCTTTTCTACAAGACTAAAAGTCTGAGAGATGGCACAAACACTGGAGAAACTAATTAATTTTTACTGTTTGGCACTTAATGTTCGTCGCAAACCACTGGTCTTGGTTTGCTTAAGTTCCTTCTGCATGGTGGGCAGCTTTTGTCATTCATCTTCTGACTGCTTCGTGCTTTTCCAAGACTTGCATGATGGTGGTGGTTCTGCCTCTGAAAAGCAGATCTTCATTGTTTTAATAAACTGAAGCCTTCTGAGCACACACCTGTGTTGTGTCTTTATTTGTAGTAAAAGCTGTTAATGAAGATTTCTTTGTCCCAAGATGGGAAACTGGATTTGGAAAGACACTGGAGAGGTGGGTGGGCAGCTGAAACTTATTCTGATTAGAGGTAAAGTTTCATTAAAACAAACTGGTTCTTTTAAAGAATCAGAACTCTGAAAGCTGGGAGAGGAATAAATGGCTAAAACCAAATAAAACATGTTATTGTGGCTGTTATAATGTCAGCACATATCTTTTGGGGTAATTCGTAGGAAAAAAGCAAGTGGGGCTTTGTGATAGGCCTTAATGTCAGGAGTTCTGCTTCTGCTCTCCCCCAGAAGCTCCCTGAAATATCAGAGTATTGTTGAGCAGATGAAAAGGGGAATATAGGAGGAGATTAAATTTTAAAGTTTAGCGTATCAGGAGAGTTCAGTGACAGCTTTTGTAGGTCAGCCTGGTGGGGAAAGCAGTGAATGCTGTAAAAACCTCTTCCCAAAAAGTCTATTGGTAAAAAGGACAGTTGTTACAGAAAAGCAGTTCCAATTTGAGTGAGAAGTAGCAATTGATTTCTCCTTAATACACTTTTTTAAAAGATTTTGTAAATTAAGGGGGAAAATCCAAATAAGCCACAGACTTCTTTGCCCCGACACCACACAAAACATCATCACAGTGACAGGTGGCACTGTTGGCAGCTCTTTCCTGTCCCTTTGACCTGCAAAACTGGCATATCCTCAGTTCCATTCCTCCTCTAAAAATGCCTGGGAGACAGCAAACACCTCTGGGCTCTATCAGATCTCATCACCTGCATCCCCTCAGCTGTCACCCACAATCAGCTGCTCCATGAGGGCTGTGCAGCTGCCAGGTGGGAAGGGGGAAGGATGAGGAGCTGCTCCTGACAGTGGAATCCAAGCTGCTCACCAAAGAGCAGTGGCTCATAGAGACCCGAATCACGGATCCTGGAGGGGTTTGGCTTGGAAGGGACCTCAAAGCTCATCCCGTGCCATCCCCTGCCATGGGCAGCAACACCTTTCACTATCCCAGGTTGCTCCAAGCCACATCCAATCTGGCCTGGAACACTTCCAGGGATCCAGGGGCAGGCACAGCTTCTCTGGGCAGCTTGTGCTAGGGCCTCACCACCCTCACAGGGAAAAATTCCTTCCCAGTATCCTATCTAACCCAGCCCTCTGGCAGTGGGAAGTCATTCTCCCCCGTCCTGGCACTCCAGGCCTTTGTAAACAGTCTCCCTACATGTTTCTTGCTGGCTTCTTCAGGCACTGGAAGGCCACAGTTAGGTCACCCTGAAGATTCTCTTCTCCAGGCTGAACAATCCCAATTTTCCCAGCCTTTCCTCCCAGCAGAGCTGCTCCATTCTCTGAACATTTTGATGCCTCCTCTGGACTCACTCCAACAGCTCCATGTCCTTGCTGTGTTGGATTGCTCTCACACATCATTAAACAGATAAAATCTGATGGAGCTGGAACACAGGAGGCTGTGGAGGGATGTGAGGTGCACAGAAGGAGCTTGGGACCAAATATCTCTGTGGTCCACACCCACCCTGCTGGGATCCCCAGGAAAGAGCAACTTGGTATTAAGGAGAAGCTAAACTGTTTTTGCCTCTAATAAACAAATAAATATGCTCCCTCTTCACAGATAAAATCCAAATGTTTACATCAGGACCTGCAGCCGTAAAGCTGAGTTTTCAGTAGGAGCAAAAAGCAGGAGAAGGTGATTACTTGGCTGCTTTCCTGCCCCAATGGGAATATGGGAGGGTGACCTTCAACCCACACTCCCTGGGGCTGGAGCTGATTTAGCTCCAGCTGTGTCCCTCCTGCTAATCTTTGAGCCTGTAAGGAAACAGGAATAGCACCCAGCTCTTCTGAAAATGAGGGAAAAAATAAGAAAGAGAGAGACTGCTAAAGCTCAGGAGCTGCAGACAGCCCAAAATAAAATTTATAGCTAAGACCAGATGTGTAGGAGGTTTCCATGTCCAAAAGCTTGCCTAGTTGGTTTTCTTGGGGTTTTGGGGGTTTTTTGTTTGTTTTTTTTCCCCCAACTACTGTTGTTCCAATAAAAATCTCCTTAAAATGGCACTGTGTGGGTCTTAGAATGCTGAGAGAGTTGCACCTCTGCTGACACCTGTGCTGAAGGATTTCCATCAATCTCAAGAAGAGCTTCAGTCCAACGATGTACTTAAAAGTGAACTTTAATGTGGTAAAGAGGGGCCATGCACAGTGTTAAAAATTATTTTGTGGATAAATTGGCTGTACCACTGTACTGGGTGTAATGTTACAGCATCTAACAGGTTTTCCCTGTGAAAGAGGATTCCTACAGGCTTAGGGCAAGAGGGGTGGTCCAGAAAACCTCCTAAGGGGAACAATCAGCTGGAAATCCAGTCAGTATTACCTTTACATCTTCAGAGTAGTTTTCACTTCTGAGGTAATTTCCTATGATTTGAAGGGATTATTCTACAATAACGATATTTTGGTTAAATCCGTATGAACACCACAACCCTTTGACAGCCCCTTCCAGTGCCTAAAGGGACTTCAGGAGAGCTGGAGAGGGACTTGGGACAAGGGACGGAGGGACAGGACACAGGGAATGGCTTCCCACTGCCAGAGGCAGGGTTAGATGGGATATTGGGAAAGAATTGTTCCCTGTGAGAGTGGGGAAATCCAGGCACGGGTTGCCCTGAGCAGCTGTGGCTGCCCCATCCCTGGAAATGTCCAAAGCCAGGCTGGATTGGGCTTGGAGCACCCTGGGATAGTAGAAAGTGTCCCTGTCCATGGCAGGGGGTGGATTGAGAGGAATTTAAAGATGTTTTCCAACTCAATCCAGCCTGTGATTCCAGCACTTTGAAACACCAGTACCCCAGGCTGACCATAGATGTCAGCAGCATCTTCAGCTACAAACACTGGGCTGTGCCAGGGACCAGACAAGGAGCCTTCTGCCGTGGACCAGTTTATTTACGAAACGTGAAAGGAATATATAAATCTATGGATGAGAGACTGGAATCGCTCATTTCCTGAGTCTGTGTTATCTTGCCAAGGAAGAAAATGGCTTCAACAAAATCACCAGCTGTGTCACCGGCTGAATGCCCGTGGCTGCCTCAAACCCAGCGGTGCTGGAGGGTCAGGGATGGGCAGTGGGGGCAACCCACTCCCCCCAGCAGATTTTATTTCCATCCCAAGACGTGGAATTTTCTTCCAATGGTCCAAATGATTTATCTGACCCTGACCTTGAGACCATCACAGCCCTGAGAGCATTAATGAGCAATAAACTGTTCTCAGCTGAGCCTGCTATCCATGCCTGAAGGTCCAAGAGCTTCTTTTGACCCGAGCTGGGGCACCCACACTCTTCTCCAGGGGATGTTGGATGTACCTACATCACAAATGAGAGCTCAGGGGTTCACTGCCAGCACAACTGGGCAAGTATTTCAGCAGAAGCTCTTGGATGCTCCAAAAGCTGGAAAGTGAGCAAACAAAATGTTTAGGAGAGGAGATGGAAGTGTTTAGGAAATAAGAATTTCCTGAGGGCCTAATGTATTGAATTTTAAATCTTAGGGGGCAACACGATCTTTGTTTGGACAAGAGAGAGTGGTGGAACAGACACCACCCTATCTCACCCCCATAGCCTAAGGCTTTTCCTTCTTCTCATAGGGATAATTACAAATTGCTGCTGCTCCAGAGCACTTTTGAGCTTTCCCTGGCAGACCCCCTTCTCCCTTCATGTCCGAAACGGGACAGACGGCACATTTCTGCTGGATTTAGCTGGAAGGAGGGATCTCCTGCTGCTGTCCTGCAGCCGGGGCTGCACAGGGGGGCAGCTGGCTGGCGGGGACAGCAGATGTCTGAGCCATGGGGACACAGATGGAGGGGAGGGGAACGGGACCATCAGCTGTCAGGCTGCCGACCTCTTACCCCACCATGGGAAATCCAGTGCCGAATCCCAGGCACCTCATCCCCACATGAGGGGGTTTCATAGGTTTTTTCTGATTTTCAAGGCTTTTTCTAGAAAAAAAAATCTGTTACCAGACCGCGTCCAATTCATAGCCATGACTGTTGGCTTCCCAGTCTTCGAAGTGCACCCTCCCTGTGGTTTGGAGTTCAGGTGTTCCCTGCTTGTGTTGAGGGAGATTCTTAGAGCACTACTAATTTTGGTAAATTCCAAACCTGTTCATGTATATTCCTGCTCTGGATTGAGTGGTTACAGGGCTGTTTCTATTGGAAGAGAGAAGGGTGAGACCCTGGTACCTTCTCTCTCTGAGTAGTTGCTCCTCTGCTTTCACCTCTCTGCCAAAACCTGCACTTTTAAGCTTTGGGTTTTTTTCCTTTACCTTACTCAGAAGGATCTGAGGTCTGTGTCTGCAGGGTCCCCCTTCCCAGGCTGGCCTGTCGGGGTGGTGCCTCCCTGTGCCTGATCCTCAACAGGAGCTTCATTGTCCTTCCAGCTTCTCCAGACAAAGGGGAATTGTCCTTCCCAGCAGCTCCAGCCGCCCTGCGGCCACGAGCCGCTTCATCCCAACCGGAGACGCAAGAAAAAAAGCAGGATGTTTCCCTTCTCTTCAGAACAAGGCGTTTGGGAATTGGGCTGGAATCTCACCTGTCTGGGCTGAGGATGAGGAGGCAAAGGACCTCCTCACCCACCCCAAACGTTTTTGGGTCAGCTTTGACCCCCTTCATTCAACGCACAGGCTGGTGTTCAGACAAACTCCCAAGGGATTATCACAGGGCTAATGGGAATCCACACGTTTAATAGGATTTAGCAGAAGAACTGCTCAGGCTAAAATTGATGATAGATAATTTTTCAGAATTAAGATGCTCCTTGGGAGTGCCAAGATGGTTCGGAGTGGAAAAAACAGGACTCAAATTGCAAAAATGCCTCTCCTTTTGATCAAAGATATTGTCAATGTTATTATATCTACATTACTATTCTTTTCCCCAGATAATAGCACAAAGAATAAGCAAAATAAACTCATTGTGGAGCAGAGGCTCAGGGTAAGGTTTGACAGGATGCTGCCAGTTCAGGCTTTTCAGGTGGCTGGATTGAGACATTCTACTTTTGATATTGACAACTTGAAAGATTTAATAAGAAATATTAAGCCTTTGTTAAACCTATACCGAGTCAGCCGAGTGCATATAGCTCTTAAAAGAGACAGCAAAAACCTAAAGTGAAATGTCCGTTTTTATTAGAACTGGGCTTTGTTTCCAAGTTAACCGTGGCATCAGGGAAAAATTTCCAAGCTCAGCCTCAGGATTATGAGGTAATAGGGGAAATAAATAATTTTAATGCCTAAATTCTGGATCTCAACGCATTTTCCAAAGAAACCTGTGGTTCATCCTTGGTGGGGCCCATATGCCAGCGAGCTGTTACGTGTGTGGCTGGATAATGGGATTGTCCCCAGGCTGGAGGCCTGCATGCCAGTGAGGAAGGTTTTCCTCCTGGTGTTTTTAACCACTTTCAAGGAATGAGCAACCTGGTTGGGTGGAAGGTGTCCCTGCCCATGGCAGGGAGGGAGCAAGGTGGTCTTTAAGGTCCCTTCCAACCCAAAGCAGTCCGTGATTCTACAAATACGACAGTTTAAAACATCCATCTGGAAAATGCCACGTTCTTCGCCAGAATCAGCCTGAGAGCATCCAGGTGAGAACCCCAGTGGGTTTCTGCTCCTCTTCCACACAATCAAGGAATGGTTTGGGTTGGAACGGACCATCCCAGTGGGTGCTGAACTCCGGAGAATGAGCCCCAATGGGGTGCTGAGCTGATGCCGAGCCCCAGAGGATGCAGACCCCCGGTTTGTGCTGAGCCGGGTTGATGCTGAGCCCTGGTGAGTGCTGAGCCGGGTTGATGCTGAGCCCTGGTGAGTGCTGAGCCCCGGAGGACGCTGAGTCCCGGCTGACACTGAACCCCGGCGGGTGCTGAGCCGCAGTGCGGTGCTGGGCCCGGCTGATGCTGAGCCCCGCGGGGAGCGGAGCCGGCCGCCGTCCCGCCGCCCTTCCCTCCCTCCCGCAGTTCCTCCTGGCAACGCCACGCGGTTTCCAGGGCCCGCGGTGCCCCGGAAGCGGCGCGGGCGCGGCGAGGCCATAGGGCGGAGCCGCGCGGGGCGGTGCCGGCGCCGAGCGCTGCCGGGTCGGGCCGTGCCCGTCGAGTGCCGTGAGGGAGGAGCTGCGGCGGGCGCGGGGAGAGCAGCGGCGGCTCCGGCCCGGCCCAGCCCGGCCCGGCCCGCCCGGGGAGCGCAGCGCCGGCGGAGCAGGTACGGCCGCGGGGCCCGGGCGGGGGGCGGTTCTCGCGTCCCGCCCGCGGCGGAGGCTCCGCCGGGCTCGGCGCTCCAGCGCTCCCGGTGCGGAGGGAACGGCTCCGGCCGAGCGGGCGGAGGAGCCGCCGTGGGGCGGCCCGAGGGAGCCCGCGGGGCGGAGGCGGTGGCGGTCGGGGGTCGCAGTTCCCCGCGGGGCGTGGGCGAGGGGAACTGGGGCGGGTTCGCGGTGCTGGGCTGGTGCTGCCCGGCGGGGCGGAACGGCCGGGTTGAGTCGGGGGAACGTGGCAGCCCGAGCTGAGGGGCTGTCCCGGGAGTGCGGGACAGGGACCTGCCGGGGCAGGAACTGGAGGTGCCTTGGGAGCCGCTGAACCCGGTGGTGTTCCCAGTCTGAGGAAGCGAAGTGCTCTGTGTAACTGGAGGTGTATCAGCAACTTATTTGTGTGAAGAAGTTGTGTATCTCTCCTACGTCTGGGAAGTATTTCCATACGCTGTTTGGCACAGCGTGGAACTCTAAGGGTTGGGGTTTGTTGTCTTATCCAAATCATGGAATTGGAATGCTTTGGGTTGGTAGGATTCTAAAGTTCATTTCATTCCACCCCCTGCCATGGGCAGGGACACCTTTCCCTAGACCAAGCTGCTCCAAACCACGTCCAAGCTGGCCTTGGACACTTTCAGGGATGGGTCAACCTCAGCTGCCTCAGGAGGGTGACATCTTCCCTTCCAAAGGTTTCACTACTACCAACAGTCCCCTTCAGCCTTTCTCGACAGCGACTTCTCTGTTCGTGGAAAGTCTTCTGAGCAGAGTCCAAGCTCTGTTGAGCCACCCTCTGTGCCTGACCTCGTGTGACATTTTCTGCCTACCTCATTTTTGGTTTCTGGGCTCACTGTGACCTGCCTGAAGTCCCACTCTCACGGGTGTGATGTCAGACTTGACTTTTGTTTCACTAGTGACCTAATGACTGTCAGCTTGTGCAGCCACTCCCCAAGTTCTTCAAGACCTGCCTGCTCCTTCTCTCTGCTTCCCAGCTGCTGGCTGTGATTTACCCAGGTGAACCATCTCGACATCCCTGGTTCAGTGCTGTGTTGGTAACTCAGTCTCTGTTGGGAGAAGATGATGGGTGAACTGGGTCTCATGAGCTTTGTTCCTGTTGAGAAGTTCTTATTGAATATTAGCAGCATTTTCCCACAGATACATTCCAAAAAAACCCCAAAGAGCGCCTTTGAGTTATGAGTTTGCAGAGATTCAGGCTGCGAAATTCCTCAATGCGTGCTAGTGGCTCAAGTTTTGGAAGTGCCGCCTGGGTGGTGAAGTGTTACTGATGGGAGAATTTCATGACATTGCTGTTGTAGAGGGATGCACACACTGGTTATTTCCACGTGACACTGGGCTCACACTGGAGCTCTGGGAGTCAGGGATGAGCTGGAGCTGCTGCCAATGATAAATATCAGCAGGAGTTCTTGTTCAGGGAAGGTCACCGCTGGCAAGGTGTGACCAGATAAGAAAAGGATTTAAATATCATGATGTGTACTAAAAATAAAAATTATTATTAGTAAAAAAAACATGCAGATGTACTTAGGAAGAGTGGAGGATGGAGGTGAGGGCTGCCAGGGAAATCTCAGTTTCCATGTTGAAGTTCTGGCTGCCGGTGTAGCGGCACCGCTGATATTCCAGCCTTTTGGCAAAAATTTTGCCGACTCCAGTGAAATTTTAGACTATTGGCTTGATAAAATCAGGGCTTTATGCTCACACTCTGCACAAGCACCTAAGCTTTTTTCAGATACAGGTGTTTCTTGAAACAGTTCCTGCCCTGAAATCACTTTTTCTGGACTCGACTGGTGCCTTTTTTATTCTTTAAGAGCTGTTGGGTGGTGAGGAAGAGGAGTCTCATCTCTCTGCTTTCCTCTACAAGTGTGTAACTCTGTGTTTTCAACTGCTGGCCAAAAGTCCTCACAAGTTTGGGCCAGTTTTGCTGTGTTTTGTGTAAGTTCTGTTTTCTGGACATGAGGGCTGGAAACTTGCATCAGATTCTCACGATAAATTTATGTGTGGCTGGTACATATCCGCCTGTGTTTATGCCATAGTTGCATCCTATAAATCAGCTCTTCTCTCTGTTGGTGCTTTCCCAAGCTTTGGGAAAGCTTGGCCCAACTGTTGCCTCCTTATTTTCAAACCACATAGTCACTCTTTTCCATGTTCTCTGTCGCTCTCTTCCCTGCATGTGTTTGCTCAGAGCTAATCCCTGAGGGGAGCAGGGCACAGAATGGCAGGGGAGGGCTCTCTGGGATGCTGTGCAGTGCCATGGAGAATTCCTTTGTGCTGGTATCTTTCATGTGTGAGACAGGTTGGTGGCTCACAGGTCATGGCAACAAGCTAATATACTGTCTCTTTCTTTTTCCTTGGATTAAAGGGCTTTCCAGTTCATAGTACTGTTTTTTTTGTGAAGTGTGTGACTTTGCCTCATTCCAGCCCATCTATTTCGCTCTTCCATAGGAGTTTTCATGCTGTTGCAATTCTCTGTATTGGCAACAACTTGGTTTGCTGTGCCAGAGTCACCAATGGAAAATATTCAGGCAGATTCAGAACTCCACTGTGAGGGGAGCTGTGAGCTGGTCAAGATCCTAAGTCCGTCCTAGTCCACAGCCACTTGCTGTTTTCCCTGCCCTAACACTGCTCCCTTTTCCAGCTCTTAGGAAGCAATCAGCTGCTGTGTATTTTCAGGTTAACAGATGAAATCCTGTGTAATGCCTTAAAAAGTGCTACCAGATGAGACCAGGAATCCATCTGGCCTGGTATCCTGCTCACTGGTAACCAGGAGCAGATGCCTGGGGAGGGGAGAACACAATCACAGCAGATCTAATCCAGGGAAATAGTGCTTTATTTTTCTCTCTCCAGCAGTTCATGACCTCCCTGAGCCAGGTGTTGAATTTAGAAACCTTCACACATCTCTTCATGATATTCATGATTTTAGGAAAATACTTTTTCCATTCCTGATAGTCTCTTGGCTGAATTGTCCTCATATGTTCAGACTTTCTGTGGCTCTTGTTTTTCATGTCGTTGCCAGCTCTGCTCCAGCCTCCTTGAGACAGGTAACGTAGGAGGGGTGGGGCACAGGACAACAGGGGACGTTGACAGCGGTGCTGGGTTATATTTATGGTGCAGGTACCTCTTTAGAGGTATTTTATCCTATATTATCATTTCTGTAATTACAAATGTTGTGGTCATTAGTGATATCTTAAAACCATGGACCCATGTTTTTTGTGGAATACTGTGGTGTAGTCCTGCTTCCTAGGGTTGGCTTGAGTTCAGTCTGTCATGTTTCTTGAAGTTGACGTTAGGGTGGTTCTTCCTGATGTGCTGCTCTGTGAATTGTATCACCCACTCATATCACGAGATTTTACTGCAATTCCTTGGAGTCATGGCTCTTATTTACTTCTCATCCTGAATTATTCAGAGTAGCAAATGTTGTCATCTGAGTAACACAGCTCAGTGTCAAGCAGAATCCTTTGGTGAGTCCCTTCTGCTGCAAAACAGACCAGTGATACGTTCTTCCCCCTTTTTTACCCCCTTAGTTATTTATGTACACGAAGGATTTTTCTTTTCATCCTGTAGTTTTTCTCTCCAGAGACTTTGATGGATTCTGCCATGCGATATTCTTGCTTTTTCTCAATGGAATATATCAGCTGCTTTTCCCTTATTGATGTGCTCTGTCCACTGCAAAAGGAAGAAGGAAAAGGTTAAAAAAGACAACAGCCTCAGACTCCTGAGACATGGCTTCATTTTGTACAATATAATTAGCCCTGCAGCAATTTAGACTGGTCTTTAGGCCAGCTCTGGTTTGCCCAGCATGGCTGCCTGGGCTGTGATTGCCTGGATGCTGCTGAATCGTTCTGTGAAAGCTGGGCCAAGAGACTTTCAGGTACCAGCTTTAAACAAGGGCACTTCCCCATCTCCTCCTGTGTAACTTTGGAGTAAAGTGAGGCTGTTGCTATCACCTCATTGTCTTTTGCCACGAAAAGCCTGATTTCTGGTGTCAAGCAGGGAGAGAGGAGATGGCCAAGCTCAGCAGAGTGCATGTAAAACACAATTTTAATTTCTGGGAGATGTTGTCTGATGATTCATTAACACAATAATAGATCATGTGGCTTCTAAATTCTTTTTCTTATTAAAAGGTTGTAAATTTAGCTTTCGTTTCCTTCTTGGACATTTAAACTTACTCTACAGATCGGTTGGCTTTGATTACTTGGTCAGATCACATTGGAGGGCTCCCACCAATATTCCAACTGCCATCCAAAGTGAAGGCAGGAATTAGTTTAGGTGAGATGTTAAAATGAAATTCTTCTCTGTGAGGGTGGTGAAGGCCTGGCACAGGTTTCCCAGAGAAGCTGTGGCTGCCCCATTCCTGGAAGTGTCCACAGCCAAGTTGAACAGAATTTGGAGCACCCTGGGATTGTGGAAAATGTCCCTGCCCGTGGCACAAGGTGGAACAGGATGAACTTTAAGGTCCCCTCCCATCCACATATTCCATGGTTGTATGAGTTGCTGCTTCTCTCAACCACTCCTGGGGTGAAATCACTTTATGCTGTTTGAGAACTTGGTCCTGGTGTCACACACTGCCCTAGCATTTGCTCTGGTGACGTGGAGGGATGTGGGGCCTGGTTAATGCCGGGTGTCCAGCTTGTGCAGCCCCCTGGAGACAGTGTGACAGCTGCTCCTGCTGCTTCCGGTGTCTGAGACTCTGTTTTTCTGTTTTAAACTTGTAATTCTGATTTACAAGGGATTTCTTGTTGACACAAAAAACTTGAGTTGCTCAAATGATAGTGTCAGCTTTGGTCCTCTAAATGTTTGCTTAGTCCTTGTGGGTTTTTTTTAATGTCTAGTGGCTCCTCTACTCTCCACTGTGTTTTGAATGAACTTGCTATGTCCACTTGCAAACCAGACGCTTGAGTTTTTCCATCGTACTTTCAGACTTCCAGCATTTGTGAAGAAACACTCCTGACCCTTGTTTTTGTCTTTCCATCAGACTTGCACTGTATTGATTTATTTTTTTTCTAGCTGTGGATTTTCACATGGCTAGTTCTTGTCCTGTCTGTAGGAGTTCTTGAGGAGATGAGGCTCTTATGAATCACCTTCTTTTCCCCCCAAAGATGAATCCTCGTCAAATACAGTCTTCTCTGGATCTGCTGGCTTTCTCTACTCCTCTTCTGCAACGTGAGAGGAGCCTTTGGTTTTGATTGCACGGGCCACTGTCATGGTGCTGTTTTAAACCATTCAGTCCTTGTTCTTGTACAGGCTTCCAATTGTCCCAAAACCTTCTCAAATCCTAATTAATCCAAGCCCCAGTGTGGGAGCCATTCTTTGAGATGCTGTCACACAACTCTTACTCACTGCCTTCCTATTCTCAGCCTGAATTTTTCCTCTGGACACTTCCCTCCTCTTTTGCTGGCTGTACCTTGCAGACAAGAGCCTGGACATGGGGAAATGGCTTCCCACTGCCAGAGGGTGGGGTAATACGGGTTACTGTGAAGAAATTGTTCCCTGTGAGGGTGTTAAGGCCTTGGCACAGGTTTCCCAGAGCATCTATGGCTGCCCCATCCTGAAAGTGTCCAGGGCCAGGCTGGATGGGGCTTGGAGCAACCTGAGATAGTGGAAGGTGTCCCTGCCCGTGACAAGGGGATGGAATGGGATAGGCTTTAAGATCCTTCCACCCATCCCATTCTGGGATTCTACAAAGTGGTAAAATCTCAGAATTATTGTACCTACTTCATCTTTGTTCCATATTAACACCCCCCGCCCCCCACCTTTGTTTTTGATTTGAGGGAGGAGATATTTGAACTCCTTGTTAAATGGCCCATTTAATTTCTGGTTCATCAGACTCTCCTTACCTTTTAAACAATCCCTTTTTCCCCCCCTAGAAATTGGTAAAAGCAACAATGAAACTCAATAGGGATGAAATTACCATTTTCTCCTGGCTTTTTGTATGTTCTTCCTTCCTGTCAGATCCATTTGGAGCAGCCCGTCTCCTGCAATGGATAGGTGTCTCTTACCTGTCTGAATCTTCTGGTTTGCTTTGCTCGTCCTTTTTTGAGAAATCTCTTGCAAAGAACAGCTTAATAGCCTGAAAAGTTGACAGTGATTCCACCCTCAAGATCAGCCTGACAGTTTCAGTGTTGTGGAAGACAATTGAATAGCTTGGATTTGCTACTCTGAGCATTTAATGCAGGAATTGGGGATATTCACTGGGGAGATGGGAAAATTGTTTTCCTGTCTGCCTCTACTCTCCTGCTCTTTTTAATTTTTTTTTTTTCTTTTCTTTTTTTTCTTTTCTTTTTTTTTTTTTCCTCCTCTTCTTATAGTTATATTATGACATTCCTTTAGGCTGGGAATATTGTGGCTGTTTGGGTGTTTACAGGGATATGAAGGTTTCTCTGCAGTCCCAACTATTTTTCTTGAGGTCATTGTGTCTCTGTAGCTCTCTTAGATGAGTTGGCCATGTTGTATGGGGTGCATTAGAGGAGGCTGCATCATTTATTAAATATCCTGAGTAGCTCCTGTCCTATATACATGTTTTAATGTCTATAGTGATAAAGCCTGGGGAATTCGTGCAGTTTGTGCTGAGGTTAAGAAAACTCTGAAATACCTGCTTCCTACAGAGCTACTTCTTTTTCGCAGCCCACATGGAATCACTGTGCATCAGTGCCAAAGGTAGTTAAATCAAGTTGTAGGAGAAACCTACTTGAACTCTGTCAAACCAACCTGTCTGACATGTTTCCTGGAGCTATTTTATGTTAGAAAAGATGGTCTCTTCCATCTTACTGATTTGCTGCAGAGCTCAGTTCGTGATTTAACCCATGCTGTGCCCTGGGCTGATCCCCCAATGTGGGCAGTGGGATGGGGGTTTCTGTCCTTCTGCCCTGCTCAGGTGAGACCTCACCTGCAGAGCTGCCTCCAGCTCTGGGATCCAGCATCAGAAGGATGTGGAGCTGCTACAGCCAGTCCAGAGGAGGCCGAGGACTCCGAGGGCTGGAGTCCTCCTGCTCTGGGGCCAAGCTGGGGGAGCTGGGAGTGTTCATTAAGAGAAGGCTCCAGGGAGACCTCAGAGCCCCTGCCAGTGCCTAAAGGGGCTCGAAGAAAATGGAAGAGGGAATCGGGACAAGAGTCTGGAGTGCCAGGACAAGGCAGAATGGTTTCCCACTGCCAGAGGCCAGGATTAGGACTTAATACTGGGAAAAAAACATTCTCTGTGAGGATGATGAGGCCCTGGTACAGGTAATACCTTGTTTGTAGAGATAGGCCAAACTCAGTCTTCCTTTGTTTTGCACATTCATTTCTGAGTTACAAGTCAGAGGATAGATTCAGATCATTTCAGTTGTCATCCTTCACATTAATGGAGAGCTCACAACAGGGAAAATAACACAGGAAATCTGTCTGCATCTGTCTAGCTCAGCAGGTATATAAATCAGGTATATAAATTGACCGTAGACTCATTGACTTGTTCAGGTTGGCATCGCCTTTAAGATCATTGAGCCCAGCCATTAAAGGTTACTTCTCTCATATAAAATTCTTTAAGTGGGTTTTGGAAGAGTAGCAAGTTTGAAGTCTCTCAGACTTGCTGGATCTTCAAGCTTTCCTTCCTCACTCAAAATTCCTTCCAGATCTGACTGCTGTTTGTTTGCATCTCTTACAACAAGTGAGAGGAAGTTTTCTAAAATGCAGCTTTAATATTGTTCATCGACAGTGGCAATTCTGGCGAGTGTAACACAAGAGTTTGACTCTTCTCGAGGTTGGAACAAGCTGCTTCATTGTGCAGCAATCCCATCCTGCCCAGTCTTGGCTGTCCTTAGTTACCTTCTAACTGTCTTCCTTTGTAATGCACAAGGCCAGTTTAGTTTCTGCAGCTTATTTTTATTTCCTAGATCTTAAAAGAACAAGTTTCAATGAGCAAATGAAATTTAAGAACGTTGAACATCTTATTCTAATGAAGCAGAGGCCACAGGCTTTGTAGTTGTCTCTTTTCAAGTCCGGGTTAGACTTCAAAGGTCTCGCCTTTAGGAGTTTCATGCAGACTCATTCTGGCTGTCGCTTTTTGGCAGGTCACAGCACTCTGGTTTGTGCTGGGGGAAGGGACTGGGGCAGCACGTGTTTTAAGTAACTTCTTAGATGGAAATTAATGCTTCCAAAATACCTGCTATGTGTGTCATTCCTCCAGGTAGTGACATTCTTGAAAATGTTCAGGGCCATGTTGGATGGGGCTTGGAGCAACCCAGTGTAGAGGAAGGTGTCCCTGCCCATGGCAGGAGGTGGAACAAGGTGGTCTTTAATGTCCATTCCAACCCAAATCAGTCTATGATTTTATGATTCTTCCCCACCCTGAATAATTTTCATTCCCTGGTTGCTCTCTCATTACTCTAGCCATGGCCTACCTCAGCTGGCTTGCCTTCAGTGCTGGGTTGGATGCTTTGGAGGCCCTCAGCTTCTCCAAATGACCATCCTGCAGCTGACATCAGGCCTTTGGCGTCTGACACTGCTTCCCAGCTGTCCTCTCTTTGGAAAGGTTTTGACCAGTTTCCTCTTCTGAAGCAGCTCTGTTCAGTGTTGGCAGCGCTGAGGCTTCAGTTTGACTTGTGATAGATGCAATGCCAGTGTGGTAAATCATTGCTGGGCACCTCTGGGGGGAACATCTCTGCTCAGATCCCTGATGTTCTGTGATTAAAATCCAAGACTGATATTAGGCTCCAACAAAAGTCGTAGCTCTTTGGTTTTGTGTGGATTTGCTGGGTAGAGCGCTCGTACTTGGTGGTTTTTATCCCTTCTAAATGTTAGGAATTACTGGGAATGCCAGAGAAAGGCCTGTCAAGATCCACAACTGGGCGGGGAAGTTTTGGAACCACTTGTTCTGTTGTTCCTGGTGCTTTGACTTTAAGGAGGCAAAGTGATTGAAGACAGGAGTTTGGGGGGAACTTGGCTGCTGCAGTGATAGCTACAGGGTTTGGCTGGGGGACCTAGGGATTGTGACATGCTCCTGGCTGGGGCCTCTGCAGGGACAGGTTTGGTAAGAGCAGTGATGTGCAGGGTGCCTGCTGGATGTTCAGGTAGCTTTCTGTGTCACCATCTGTTTGCAGAGGCATTAAGGGACGGAGCATGACTTTTAGATGCCTCTTGGAATATATACACTCAATATCTAATGTGAGAAACTTTGTGCCTGGTTGCACTTGATGCAGTCATCCTAGCAATATTGGCTTTACAGGCTTGAGCTAATGCTCGTGTTTGGGTTTCTGGCATCAAAATAGGTTCTTGAGCATCTCTGAAGCCCTGTAGGGCTGAGGCAGATAGTTCAGAAATTCCTCTGTGGTGTCTTGAAACTAGATTCTTTAACTTGTTTTTTCCTGTGTGTAAATTCTTGCAATGATCCTGGACGTCAAACTTCAGTCGACTGCTGCAGTCCTTCCGTAGGCTCGTGGCTGATAGTGATCCTAAGACCTAACACAGTTGAAGAACCCTTGCCTCTTTGGCTTGGAAAATTATTAAACATTTGACAAAACTGTTGGCTGAGACACTTTTTGGTAAAGCAGGGCTTGTCTTCCCAAACTGTTCAATCAGCCTGTGCTAACATTTACAAAAGCTTGGAATAATCCCTGAGTTCTTGTCTATCCACTCTTGTGTAGCTGTTAGAACTGTAGTGTGAGGTGAGGTAGAGGGGGAAATGTGCTTGCTAAAGAGGTGTTCTAAAATATATTTGCGCTCAAACCTCGTCTGTTAAATCTTCTTGAGCTCCTCCTGCTGTCTCTGAACATAGTGGTTTGCACATTGAAGCAAACCAGCCCTAACAGGATCAGAGTGTCCCAGTGCCGAGTTTGTGGGATATTCAGAGGCAGCACCTCTTTGATGGATTGGGATCAGGCTCCCCATTAATACCTTCAAGATCATTTGCAATTAAATGGAAGTCTTCCGTGGGATTTACCCAGGACCAGAGCTCCACACCAGTATCCGAGCTTCCCATAACTAACAGACTTGCCTGAGGCACAGGTGGCTAAATTTAGTCTTCCAGCGAGCTTGGTGTGACCTTGTGCTGCAAGGACTTTCTACTTGTATCTCTCTCAACACGTAAACACTGTTTTTGTGTGGTGGACAGAGCTTTGAGGCTTGATGATGCCAAACAGCTTTTTGTGTTTGTCATTGGCCAACGCTTCCAGTGTGGCTGTTGGCAGGGAATTAACTCCGGATCTGAATGCAGTGCAAAAGGTTCATGAGTGATCCACTGGTACAAAGCCATCCTCAACAGTGGGTATTAAGGCTTCAAAGGAGACAGACACGACGTGGTGTGCAGAGCAGATTACTTGGTAACAAACATTTCTAATTGACAGCTACGCTGAAGATTAGGGCTTGAAAGTGGAAGTTGAATCAGAGCAGCTTCATACGGATGCAATTTCTGAACTGTGGGAAATGTAACGTTGGCCTTCAAGGTAACATGAAGCTTATCCGTGCAAAATAGCGCTTCACTTCAGCTTCTGGGAGAAGTTTGTAGTATGTGTGAGATGGTGCACAGAGGTGGCCAGTTCTGGCATGTGCTTCCTTGTGTGGGTTTGCCTCCTTGTGTGAAGTGAGACTTATCCTCCATGTTCAACTTTAGCAACTTCTCATTGAAGCTGTTTCTAATTAAATATGTAGTTCAACCTACAAGCATAATGAAGAAGAAGCCTTCAATGTGTACTCAGAAGTACTCTGAGTACTTCTGGAGCTCTTCTGCCATCCTCCAAAAATGCCAGACTCCTCCGAAGTTGGCAGCATGCTGCCAGCTGAGTGGGAAAAGTTGCTGGGAATTCAAACAAGATTTTTGGGTGTCTGCCATGCTGTTCAGGAGCACAGTGAGTGGTGTGAGGTTTTTTGCCTTGTGGAAGAAACTCTTTTGCAGGTGAGTAGACAAAACCCTTTTGGTTGGCATGAGCATGGCTTGGAGCTGTTAGGATTCATCCCTCTGGCACTGACTCGGTGGTTGTTGTTGGTGCACTGGTAGTACTCATTGTTTTATTTTTTGGAAGGCTGAAATATTAATCTGATTAAGGATTAGGGTTGGTGAGTAATACACTGACTGAATTGCAGTGGGTGAGTGTGTGAATACTCCTATTGTGTTGTGCCTTTCTGGTCATTGCATCTTTACCAGGGTTGGAAAACATATGGAGAGAGAAAGTAGAGTTTAAGGTGGATGAGAAGCTGCCTGTCCTGGGCAGTCTGAAATGCCTGAGACTTGGGATTGGGACGATTTCTTTAAAAAGCAGGCAGCAAACTTCTGAATGTTGTTCTAGAGCTGTGTAGAAGCTGTTGGTTTAGGAAGTTGGACAAACAACAAAAAAAAAAAGTGATTGGACAAACCCAGGATCAACATGTCCATAAAATGAATGCTGGTAGGACTGGGCACTTGTGTTCATGCCAACATCTGTAATCCAGCAGTGGTAGATCCTGGAGCTGACTGCAGAAGTTTGCTGCTCCCTGGATAATCCTCAATTGTTGTGGACAGAATTAACACAAGTGTTCTCCTACTATAAATTCCACCTTTATGAACCTCCTGCTTTCTAGAATCCTGGGGCAGCCTGAGGAGGTGGTATTTCTGAAGAGCTCTGGAGGATGCCTTAGGGATTCTTACAGGAGAGGAAATCTCCAGCTGTTTCCAGGATACTGTCCATATCTACAGGTCTCCCATGCTGTGCAGTTCAAAGGAGATTTGCAGTACCGTGTACTGAGGATTATGAGTAAAAGCATTCCAGGGGAGATTGGTGGAAGTGGAAAGGAGGGAAATAAAATTAGAAATTAGAAATGAAGAAAGGAATTGAACATAAAGTTCTCGGTCCCTTTAAAAGAGAAAAATTATTGAAATTCCACCTTTCTATGCAGAAAGTGGGAGGAGGTGATCATAATGCCTCTCTTCAGCTTTCTCAGCGTGGGATCCAGTAAGCAGCTGGGCTGGCAATCAGCTGATAGCCCAGAATGGGGTAGGGACAGCCAAGAGTGAAGCAGCACAAGTTAATGTCCTCTGTGTCATACTAATTACATGCAGTGTACATATATATATATAGGCGATCCCAGTATGTCCCTTATGTTTGTGTCATGGCTGACCAACTGTGGGTTGCTTTTTTAGCTTCTGAATTTGTGCCTGCTAAAAATCTAGTTTTAACCAGACATTGACCTATTAAACTAGTAATTTTAAGCATGAATGAGGAGCTGCTAATGTAGTTTCATACTTAAACATGAAACTTGGTGTTTCAGTACTTTCCTGGGATTGAAACATCCCATTGTGGAATGCTTACGGCTTGAAATCTCTTTTTGTTACCTCTGCAGAGGTACCTGCTGTGCCCAAAAGGGGAGATTTTGCCCTGCCTTTCCCATATACTGCTCGTCAAACCTGTTCCTGAACTGCCCTGAGTTTCTAACCTGGCACAGAGCTCTCTAAGTATTGTTGGTTTGGTTTTCTCCTGTTGCTATAATGACTTAGACTTGCTCGGCAGTGGGGTCTGATAAGGGGAGAAACCACTGGGTTCCTGCAGCTCTTTGGTTACTCCCTGTTACAGAGAGCACATGTGGGCTTTCCTTCAGAGATGCTGTTTCGTCCTGGTGTCAGTTCTAGGCTGCAGGCATCTTCCCAACTTTTGTGGATTGTCGTGGGGTTTGCACATGCAGAGGGAGAACCAGAAGCAGCAAAAACCCTGAGATCTCCTAAAAACTTGAGGAGCAGCAGCAGAGGCCCTGAGGAATGGAGACCACTCAACTTGATTTAGTGTTGCTCCCTCTCTTTAGAGAGCCGTGGTGTCCTGAGCATGTGATGAGATTTCTGAATCTCTCGAGTAAGGAAAAAGGATCTTAAACATCTGCATTTGGGTTACTGACTTGTGCTTAGGTCTGAAGAGGGCTATAAGCTGAGCTGGCTGTTTGAAAGAGCATTAAATCAAGAGTCTGTTAATGATTGAGTAAACCCATGTAGTAAGGGAGCAATGTGGAGCAAATCATCATTGCTGTGCAGGTTGGGAGCAGCAAGTGCTCCAACAGCTCTTGTTATCATTCCTTCAAAAGGATGTGAAGAACTGAAGCAGCTCATCTTCAGATGTGAATCAAAGAGGTCTTGCAAGAAAACTCCTTAGACTAGATGGGATTTTTTTTTTTCCTTTTATTATTATTTTTTAAAGTATTACTGCATTATGGTTGAGATTGACACCTGGAGCGTGAACTTGGCCGTGTCTGACAGCAAATGCCATTTAGTACAACTTCAAACTTAGGAGGGCTTTATCCCTCTTCCCAGAGGCACTGGGAGTGGCAACATTTCTTGTACAGATGCTAGAAGGATATTAACTGTGTGATTCATGTAACCCATAAAGAAAAGAAGAAAATAATAAGAAATATGAGCAAAGTTCAATGTGATAATGGTAATAGAGAGTGTGTGAGCTACGTACTGTACGCTTCACAGGGGGTAATAAGGTGAGTGAATCCTGTGTAGAGGCAGATTGTGATCAGAGTCTTCCCCAAAGCCTTTTTCCATAAGATAATGAGAGTTCGAAATCCCACTTATAAATATTTTTCATAACTCAATGTTTAGTCAAGGTGGATGCTCTGTTTCAACACTTCTCCGTGAACTCAGGGCACCCAGACCCTTACTGGCTGCTGTCATGGGATACCGTCTGCTCTTGCTGCAGGGGAAGCTAAAAGGGAAAAAACTCTATTTCTTTGCAATAAAAAAGAGTAAAAAGCAGATGTTTCATATTAAGATATGTGCTTGTTTTTCCCTGAGCCACACGCTCGCTTTCTTCCAGACTACTGTTCCTTGCACAGTATCAGCAGCTGCTGCAGGGGAAAAGGTTAAATCATCTCAAAGTGAAAATCAAAATACTCCTTGGGTGGGCTTTCCCTCTTTGAGTTTCAGGCTCTGAAAGCTGTACCAGACTGGTCAGGGTTTGGGAGCAGAGGCTCATGTTGAAAGGGTAAATTAGAGTTGTCTTCATGAGCGTCCTTGGTCGAGCTGTCACATCTTTGTGCTCCCAGGCTGAGGTGTCAGCAAACCACATCATATGGAATGATTGCAGCTCGATGCTGGGAATACCTCAGGTATAGTCAGGGAAAACATATCACAAAATTTAATTTAGAATAAGCAGGCCTCTCTTCCTGACGAGTCAAAAGATTAGAAGAATCTCATTCCATGATGTTCCTGTGTTGCAAGTAAACTCTACCTGAAGTTGCCTTCATGTTTTCTCTAAATTTTTTATTCTTGTATTATTTGAGCAACTGTTCTGTTCCCTTTCATCGTGAAGATGGTTGGCATCAGTTTTGAAGCCTTCAATATTTTGCTGTTAATAAAGTGTAGGCCCCTGTTACATGTTAGGGACAGGCTGCTTACTGGGAATGTCAAACCTTCGTGTGCTGGGATTGCATTGAGCATGGCATTAGGTAACGCCAAAAAATTTTTGCTGTTTTCCTTTTGTAAATACAGAATTGAGATCTAGACCTATTTGCAGCATTCCCTTGCTGTGTTAGAGGTATGCAGGCTATTCATGAGTTAAGGGAATTGGGACAGAGATGCCAAATGGGTTTTGTAAGCCACGAATTTTATTTTTTTTACCTTATAATTTTATTTTTTTACCTTGGTGTGAGATGATAAAGGCTGTTCTGAGCAGTTTTCAAGTACAGTGTGGGATAAAGGCTGACTCTTTTTTTTCAGCTGAGCAGAATGAATGTAGATATCAGCTTTGGGGTGTATTCAGGGAGGAATTTGCAAATTACTGAGTCCAGGCAGGAGCTTTGTTTCAAGTGCAGTCATGAAGGCATTCATGTCTCTGTCCAGCTCTTCCTCAGGCATTGAATGTGTTTGGTTTTAGCAAAATAGGCAGCAGAATCTACTCAACAATGTATGACTTCTCCCCTTTTGACCCTGCTACATTCTATGTTTTGTGGGCAGACAGCCTTAATGTGTCATTGAGGTCCTTTCTGCTTCACTGCTGCTCTTCTGGTTTTGATATGTACCGATAATCAGCAGGTAATATTGCTGATTTATTCACAGCAAAATGCTGTTTATTGAGTCTGTGCAGTCACAGTTGGTGTCTCTTCCTCTTCAAAGTGCTACCCAGAGTTTTGTGCTGCTAACGGGTAATAAAATAATGAGCTGAGGTACAAAAGATCCAAAAACTGTGTACCAGCTTCCTGGGAGAACTATGGAGAAGTGGATTTGTAGGGTCACCTTCCTTGCTGTGGCAGAAGCCGCGTCCTCCTCGGGGAGCCAAAAAGTGGCTGTGCTGTACTCCCACCTGTGTGCACCTGTGGCTGTGTGTACACCCACTCCCTCCTGGTTCAGGCTGGCCCCTGGAAGGGATGAAAGACCTCCTTGTGTACTCCAGGTAGCAAATAATAGCTTTTCACACAATGCCTTCAAGGACATCAATTTTTACTCTGAAGCTGAAACAAACTTCTCATCCGCTGCTTGCTTTGAAAAGTAATGTGGAAAACAATCATCAAGGCTTAAAGCTTCTGGTGGAGGCTTGTTCTCTCACACTGACAGCTCAAAGAATTTTTGGGGGTCTTTGTGGCTTCTCCAGCAGGGGTGGTGGTGTTTCTGTGATATTCAGATTAAGGTTTGAGTGGGCCCTCAAAGCTCATCTCGTTTTGGCTCCTATCATGGGCAGGAACACCTTCCACTAGACCAGAGCCCTGTCCAACCTGGTCTTGAATACTTACAAGAGTGGAGAGTCCACAGTCTCTCTGTTCCAGTGCCTCACCTGGAAGAAGTAAAAAACTTCTCGAAGTGGCCTTTGAGGGCTGACCAACATGCTGCTTGTTGGCTGTGTGCTGGGAAGAGACAGCTTTGCTGTGGTTCTGCTCATCGATGCGGAGGGGTTTGTCCTGAATACAGGTGTGTGGGACCCATGCCCGGTTCCACATGCCTGAATGCTTCATGTCCTCCAGCCTTTGGCACTCTGGAAAATAAGTAGCTCTTCTTGCTGAGGTGCCTGGTACAAAGAAGAGCATCCTCATGGAAGGATCCTGTGTGACTCCTGCATGGTTGTAAAACATCCAGGTGTGTTCAGCCCCAGGTGTCTCTGGGCCTAAGGCCTTACTGCAGCCAGCCATGCTAGGACATGTCACAGGAAATGGGCTCTGTGTCTGAAGATGCTAATTAAGTGCAAAAAGAGTTAATTATTTGTCAAGAGCTAGAAAGGGTCCCACTTGCTAGTCATAGTTTCAGACTTCCTCTTTTGCTGTCATTCTTCATTCTGCCTTATTCTTCCCTTCACCCAGGGACATGGTCCCTGGGTTCTCCATGATGTCAGGCTTTGGGCATCAAGACTGGATTGAAAGGGAGAGGCTGGAGCTCATTACCGTGATAAACTCATGCTCTAACCGGGCTGTCCACATATTCTCACTTGCTAATAACCACTGATTTCTGCTGCTGCCAGAGGTGCCTTTCTGCTCCATGCCGTACTTACAGCTAAACGAGGTTCCTGGCTTCCTGGCCATGTTTAACATGGACAAGATTTCTGGGTGTATGGCCAGGGAAAGGATGGAGACAAAGCACTGTGTTTTGAACCTTAGGTTCTCTCAAGATGCTGAAGTCACATCCGTGTGAACGTGGGAGTCATGTTTGCTGTGCTTCAGGTCAAAAGCTCTGTTAAAAAAGGTCTTGAAAGAGGTGGGGATGGGGTTTGTCACTTGGCCTTGCCAGTAGGAAGTGGCAGAATCTGAGCAGTGCACGGATTTTCCCACATTACACTTTGATCCTCTGTAACGTGCTGGTTGTCTTGCTCTTTGAGCAGAACATGAATAATGCTTAACGCATGGTTCAGACCTGAACCTTAGGATGGCATGAGACGATTTATGTACCTTTATTCCTAAAGTGAATCACTGTGCCATGGAGTGTATTATAAATAGTCTTCTGTTTCACTTCCTTGTTTGGAGTCACCACCAAACAGTGGGATTGGCATAAGGAAACTGAGTAAGTTTCTGGCTAATGAACCCATACAGAATTTTTTTGCAGAGCTTTTGGTTTTCTTTCTAAGTTCAAATAGGGCATGCTCCAAGTGGCAAGAGAGCAGAGCTGAAAGGGTGTTCAGTATTTAAGTATGTGGACTGTCATGTTAGTGGGACGCTCCAGTTTTTTGCCCAGGAGTGGATGACAAGTGACTAAATAAAGCTGCAATCCCTGTTTTCCTGTGAATAGGTGCTTGTGTTTTCCCTTTCTTTTCAGTTCTGGTTTGATACAAGTTTGGCTGGTTCTTCCTTGCTGCAGCCTCTGACCCGGTCAAATAACTTGAAATTACTTAAGTATCATGTAGAACAAAAGTTGGCCTTAAATGCTTCACAGTAGATTTTATATTGAGGGCTACATTCAGCTCCCTAATGCCTTTTCATTTGAGAGGAATGACTGTCACTGCTTGTACACTGGAGTAGTGGTGTGTGTTCCTCACACTGGTGGTTGGCTTCGTTCCGAAGCTGATGCTGGATAATTGTAGAGGAGGATTAATTAATGATAGCTGTTGGGAGCTGTCAGGACTTTCAAAGTCTGCTACAACGCCACTGAGCAATCCTCCAGGCTTCTTGAGGACAGAAACCATGGACAACATCAGGAGAGCATGGATGTGACTTGGACTGGACTGACCACAAGCGCCTGAAAGGACAGGGCAGAGGTGGACACCAAATTCCCACGTACTTCTGTCAAAGTAGCGTCACTGAGCACCACAGCCACAGTGGATTCGGTCTGTCTTGCACTTCATGTTGGAGAAAGCAAAAATACCCTCTGGTTTAAGATATTAGTACAGACCTTTACTGTTACTTTGCTGTAACAGTTGCAAAAATAAGGATAAAGTGCTCACTTGGCTTTGAATACCCATTGGGGAGCTGGTTGCTTGTAGCCCGTGTAAGAGAGTCTCCCATGGTGTTTCAGAAGAATCTTTAGATGACAGTCAGAGCTTCTCAGAACATAAAGTTGCTTTTTAAATTTTTCATTGTTGTTAGAACTATCCATGTATTTTCTTCCAAAGGACAGTACATGCCCAGGTTTTGAGTGCAGAATAGGCTGTTGCTGGTCAGAGTTATCCAGAAATAGTTTCATTTTGGTCTGACTTCCCTACCTGTCTTACAGTGCACTCCCCTTCAGAAATTGCTGTTTGGACCCTGTTCTATGGAGGGTGTTTTTTAAGGAAGAAAGTCACAAACAAACAAAAAACTCCCTTGTGCTTTCTTTTGACCAAAGTGCCTGGAGCACAGCAGGAGATGGAGCCAGCCCAGGAATACTGCATCAAGGGAGTTCAGGTTTGGGAACCTGTTTCCCAAGGTGGGGAGACACAGTTTACCAAAAACCAAACCTCCAATTCCTGAAGAGAGAGAAATACCTATTTTTTTAAAGAAAAAACTGTCTTCTGAACTAAAGTTCACATTATTTGTTGCATGGAAAGCTATGAGTTTCCCCTGACATAGGGTAAGGAGAATGATTTTCCAATGAGCAGTGGGGTTTGGCTCTGTTTCGTCTGCAGTACTTGAACACTGCCATATCCAGCAGAAACCAAACGATGCCTTTTTGTTTTTTAAGCAGAATACAGTAAGATTGGAAGTCACTGGTGTGAACTGTTGCACAGAGACTTCCTAAGATGTGCTTTCTTCCTTACCAGGTTCAGTACAGATATGAGTGCCTGGCTGCTCTGCTGCTCCTGTGCCCCAGCAGTCACTGCCCTGTGATTTTGGATAACAAGCCCAAGAAGTGAGATAGACATCGTGTGGTGAGTGTCACATGCCTTTGGTATTATGGATTGTCTTAGCTTGGATCTCAAATATTTCTTCCTAAAAAACCCAAACTCACCTGCATTTGATAAGAGGCACCTCCCTTGTGGAAGTAGGGAGAACCGAGACTGTTCAATCTGGAGAAGGGAAGGTTGCATGGAGACCTCAGAGCACCTTCTGGGATCTGAAGGGGCTAGAGGGAAGCTGGAGGGGAACTGTTCGTCCAGAATTGTGACAGGACAAGGGAGAATGGCTTCAAACTGAAATGAGAGATTTAGGCTAAATACAAGTAAGAAATGGTTCCCTGTGAGGGTGGTGAGACCCTGGCACAGGTTGCCCAGAGCAGCTGTGGCTGCCCCATCCCTGGAAGTGTCCAAGGCCAGGACATGGCTTGGAGCAACCTGGGCTAATGGAAAGTGTCCCTGCTCATGGCAAGGGGTGAAACAAGCTGATCTTTAAGGTCCCCTTAACCCTAACCCAACCCCAACCATTCCGTGATTCTTTGATTTTCTATATAAGGCAAGGCACTAAAAATCCAGTATCTTATCTGGATTATCAATGAAATATCTGCTGAGCCTATGGAAGGATGGTTAGAGACCCAAATGTAAGTTGTTTAATTCTTACTCCTTATTTCCATTTTGATTTCTTTTTTCACCTCTCAGTTTTGTCAGCATTTTTCATCTGAAGTAACTTATCTGGGAAATTACATTCCTGATTTCCTTTCCCTGGCATTATTTTTAGAAAGACAGGTGTAGAGCTGAGAAGTAGGTAGCTGCAGTGTTGCTGGTCAGTGATGAACAAGGAAATTGGGCAGGATTAAAGGCAGGGAGAGTCCAGAGTCTTTTGTGGTGAACTGATAGCACTGTTGTTGTGTTCTGTGTATAATTGTTTGTGTGACAAACAAAATAAGGGCCAGGTTACCTATTCTGTAACAGCTCACCTATGGAAGGAGCAGAAAACTCAAAACTGAAGTTGTTGGGAAAATTTTCCTCTCCAGAAATCAAATGGACTAGTATTTGTAGGTGAGAGTGTTGGATGGATTCCAGTGGGGGTAGATACCTTGATTTAATGAAAATACACCAGTGGGTGTTCTGGTTTGGTGAGGGTGGTGACCTTTAGAGAGTGCAAGTCTCTGCTTGGCACAAAGGTTTTTGGAGTGTATATAAAGGCTGAAACTGGTGCTAGAGATCTCTTTCTGGGCTTCTGAAAATGCATTTATGGAGCGATAAACAATTTTTTTTTCTGTGCAGAAAGTCATTTGATTAAGTCATTGGGTTGTTTTGTTTTAGGGCCATAATTGTGCAGCATCCTTTGGGAATGTTGTTTCTATTTTTGGCCAAAGTGATGTGACAAAACAAAATCTTTTAAAACTGTAATTTCCACTTAGAATTTTCTCTGTAGAAGGCTTCATGAGCTCTTGCCTTTTGGTAATTTCAGCTGGGGGTTGGGGGCACAATGGATGGGCCACAGTTTCATCCTCTCAGCAGCTTCCAGCCTGGAGGAGAAATCTGGTTCCATTTTTGCTTGATATTGTATCTCAAATTATTTTTGCAGCTTCATTCCCTAAAACCAATTTGTCTATTTTTGGTGACAGTAGTAGGAGTGTCATTAATTGTTGAAAAGTGTTTAGTTTGAGCAGTTCAGACTGGTGCAGTACAGTGCTTTAATATCTTCTATGAGCCCAGTAGAAGCTATGTCATCTGCCTGGGCCTTTTTTCACATTATTTTTTTCTCAAAGAGAAGCTCCTTTGGTCTAAAGCTTTGCTGTTGTGGTGTTGTGGAGGGTTTCTTCTAGAACTGAAGTCACTGGCTTGTTTTTTTATATCCTGCCTGTAAGATGTCTGGGATCTTGGGTAGTTTTTTTGACTCAGATCTACCTATTTCCCGAGGTTTGCGTTCGTAGCATGCTTTTTCACTTGGGTGAAGCTCGTTTCCTGTTCCTGCCTCCTTTTATCTTTCTGTATATTTTAATTTAATATTTAAAGACGTGCTGGTTTTCCCATTCTGACTTCCACAGGTACTGCTGTGAGCCAGCACTCTGCCTCATGCCATTACTTGTCTGTGTGTGTCCTCACCTGCGTATTCCCTGCCTCAGGATGCCCAAGGTGCACTGGCCCGACTTCTTCCCAGCTCCAGTGAAACCAGTGCCAGATGCTTCCCTCCCACATTTGTGCTGCAGAGCCAGAAGTTATCCGTGTGAGCGAGGAGCTGGCTCTTGGCACTGCCATAGTGACCTCAGTGTGCTCAGTCAGCCACGTCCAGCTTGAGGAATTTGGCCTTAGGTGCAAATTTTTTTCCCTGGATGGCATAAATGAACAAGAGCAACAGCAGCTGCAGCTTCAAGCTGATGTCCAAAACCAGGGAGACAGCTGTGAGGACTGTGGGTGCCTCCCCTGTACCCTGCTTGCATCCTGAGAGCAGCTCTGGTAATGTGGGGAAGCTTAAATTTCTTTTTGTACACGGAGCTTTCTAGTTGTATTAGTCATCCATCAGGCTTCTGGATTATTTAAGTGCTTAAGCACTCCTCAAAAAACAGCAATATCTATTTGTAGAAAGGTACATCATGTGAAGTGCAATATATTAGAGCTGCCTGCTGGAGATGTTCTTGGGAATTTTGCCTCTCCAGTTATGGGACTTCAGGAGCTGGAGGGCCCTCATCAAAGATCTGAAATCTTGAAGGCTTCTGGTTGGTCTTGTGGACGTGTATGGTGATACATCAGAGCTCCTTTCATCTTCTCCCGTGAAATCACTCCTCCTGTTCAGCCCAATGCAGCCTCAGCTGGTCCATGTTGGTCACCAGACACTGAGAAACCCTGAGGAAAAATCTGTAGCATTAAGGGAAAATACTCTTCCATTAGGCATGGGAGAACTCAAATAGTGAAAGATGAAAACTCTGTTCTCTAACTCTTGAACTTGTTCTGTCTTGAACTAAGTCTGAAAGTGCCTAAAGCTGAAGTGGTCCATTTTTAAGCTGTCATCTGTCAGTGCTGTTTGCAGAAAATCTTTAGGACAGTTGCTAGCTAGAAAGTTAATTCCAATACAGCACGATTATATCCTTGTAAACTGAAACAAAACTTAAATCTTCATGAGTTTTGTGATGCGTGTGAATTGACTTCATTGTATTCTTACTCTGAAATTAAACATGATGTTTCATGTAAGGTTTTGAGATTCACAGACTGGCAAAACACTTGTCCTTGCTTATGCAGTCTGGCTTTTATGTAACTCATTATTTTTTGCTCCAATGTTGCAGATAGTCGGTTTCCTCTAGCAACAGCCACCAGATGTTTCACTGAACAAGACTTAATTCTTTAAAATTGACCTGTGAGAAATGTGTGAAGGCGAACAGGGAGGCGGAACAATTGTATGCCAGTGTGATTTCCATTTCCTTGCTAAAATCCCACTGCAAGCCTTGCAGTTTGATTCCAGCAATGATGGATCCTGATTTTTGTGGTACACTACGAGGCCTCGTCTGTGGTTTTTAGTGTTTCCATAACCATGGTGTTGGGAGCAGGGGCATGGGATTAAGCTGTTTTACAACAGTTAGTGTTACTTGGGCAATTAGCACTGTATAGATTAATTGTATTTGGTGGATATGCCAGTGTGGGAATCTTGCTGTCCATAGGTTTTCTGTGATCAGCCTTGTGCTTTGCTAGACTATTTCTCTATTTCATATTTCCATGGGAAACCAACTCCTACCTCAGCTTTCCAGCTGGGAGAAGAGAGTGACCCAATGGGGTGAGTGGTCCTGGTGGTCACTGCAAGAAGTTCCCAGCAGCTCCTATCTCTGAAACATCCCCGTTCTGGGGATTTGTCCTGTACATCCAGGACTGCTTTGTGTGGGAGAAGATTGCACAGGGATTCTTTGCTGGGGTGAATTATCTGCAACCTGGATTTTTGGGTCTGTTGTTCTCTTGTCCGTGTCTGCAGAAACGACATCAATCAAAGCAGAGCTCTGCCATTTCCCTTCACCACAAGGATATCTCGCTCCCATTGTGCTGCTTCTTGTGCAGTTTGGATGTGGAGGTGTGCACTGGACAGATGATCTTCAAGAGGAAGTTTACTGGTCTGTGACTGGGGGTGCTGGTGATAGCTCTGTATCTGAGAAGTAAGGATTGGGTAGAGCAGTTCAGCTTTGCAGATGTTTTCAAGGTTTTGGAGATCAAAGTGCCAGCTGTTTTAGGCTAAAGGTGCTTCTGCTGGAAATAAGATTTCTCCAGTGCTGGAAATGCTTCAGGACACGGTGTGGATGCTCCAGTCTTCAAAATTAGGGATTTTGGTACTTGTTGGACTTTGTTTTGGTCATTTTTGAGAAGTTCTAGATGTCTGCCACAAAATTTTGGTACCATTTAAGCCAAATGTAATTCAAATATCCTTTTCTTGTAGTAAGATATGCAACTGCTACTTGAAGTAGCATACTGAACTAGCATTCCCTTGTGCTGCTTCTTCCAGTTTTGAAATTCAGCATTTCCTGTCCTGTTTTCTCCTGATGGGATGGCGTACAGAGGGTGTGCTACATCCCAGTGTTCTTCTGTGAGGGTAGAAGATGTGGCCGCAGTTTGAGGGAAAGCTGTCGCTGCTTAACACAACCAGTGTATTAAGCATAACACAGATGAGAGCCTTTATGTTTGGGCATAGTTATACAGAGCTACTGGGCTGGAGTTGCCTTGTCTTTGCCTAATTTTGGCTTTTAGCTGGTCTCAGCCTGGCTGCTGAACTACCAGTGCTCTGTTCATGGTCTGTTACATCCCTGGAATGGGCTGGAGGAGTCTGATCTGTTCTGTGCTGTAGAAGCAATATTTCAGGCCTGTGGGATGCTGTGGGGCCATTTGGGGGTTCATCTGAAGGCAGCTGCTGAGGAGTGCTTGTAGATTTGGATAAAGATGTTGTTGGGATAAACTGATTTTCATCTGGGAAGATTTCCTTGCTGCTCATTTCCTCTGGGTCATGGGTCTGGAGGCGTAAACACTTAATTACTTCAATTCTAAGGATTTGGAGCTTTTTCTCCTCGTGTCAACCCCCCTTTCTGAGCTTCAGCACTTCAGATGATTATGAAACACTTCCCTGCATGTCTGAAAGACTAAGATCAAATCTAGAAGGGACCTGTCATAGTGAGAGCCATCCCTGTCCATGGTGTAGGGTTGGAACGAGATGAGCTTTAAGGGCCCTTCTCACCCAAACCATTCCATGATTCCACAAGTATGTGGATTGCTGTACATGTGGAGCTTTGACTCACACCCAAACTCTGTGGTTGTGCTGTTGTAAACAGAGCTGAGAAGGCTGGTTTTGAGCTGTGGTGGAGGCTTGGTCTCACCGATTGCTTTCCTGGGGGAAAAAAAAAAAAAACCAACACTACCAGGAAAACTAAAGCTTGTTTGCTAAGTTTTGTGCCTGATCAGGTAGAAGCAGCAGGTGCTTTTTGTATATGTATGTGAATTGAGAAAATTGTCATACAGTACCACTGACCTTTCCTTAGAACAAAGAAACCCGACTGCTAACATGCACCTATCACAGTAATCCGGGGAATAATCCCTGGAAAAGACTGTAAATATTAATCCTTTCACTTTCTCAGCATGCAGTTGTGTAAGAGATCTCAGAGGATACTTGGGCATCTTCACCTGTATCTGGTAGTGTTTCAGGGGACCCCAGAAGAGCTTGGCTCCTGGAAGTGGCATCTCCTGTTTCCTGTCAAATGTGCTTTGGTGTGAGTGGTCTCAGGTTGTGCTGTGCAGCATTTGCAGCCTGTGGAAGAAGAGAGATCAGCTACAAGCAGGCACCATCCAACCTCCATCCTGGCCAGCTGGCAGGTGATGTGATTTCTACAGGCAAATACATGGTGGTTGTAATTTTCTCTTCCTCAAGCAGCAGCAGAGGTTTGCAGAGCTATAAATCACTTCAGAGAGTGCAGGTAACTAAGCCAGGTCCCTTGGGGACAACAGACTGGTGCTTTATAGATGTGGTCGAGCGATGATCCATCACAAACAAGGGGTCAGTTATGTTTAGGTAGGTTGTTCCCTTTTCCATGTGCAGCTTCACCTTGTCCTGAGATGCAGCCTAGGAGGGATGATGACCAGACCAGCATGGCTGAGAGTTTTTCCATTGTAAAGTTGCCCTCAGATGCTGGGAGGTCTGATTTTTAGGAGGCAGATGGCCCTCAGTTTACTTCTCACCTAAACACTTCTCCAGGTGAATGAGAATCAAATCTGGGCAGTTTCTGTGACAAAACAGTATTCTTCCAATTCTTGTTGTCTTGCCTGTCGAAGGAAATGAAAAATTGATTAAAAAGACCTTTCTGATGCAGATGTCTACATTGGCCATGGTGAAATTTTATCAAGGTTTTCTTTTTCTGGGATGCCATCTTTGGGGACACGGGGCTGCTGCTGTAAACAAGGATGGTGGTTGACCTCAAATGAGCTCTGAAGGTCACAGGTTCAAGAAGGGATGAGATACCTTGCATGGCCCAAGCTGTAGGGCACTGTTCCATGAGCTGTGGGAACAGGAGGCTGCACAGATTGACCCAGAGCAGGGTGAGTTCAGTCAAGTGGGGAAAACCAGTCCAGCACCATTGCATTAATGATATTACAGGTTCTGAGATAGTCTTTCAGTCCTTTGCCCCAACATGGAGCATCCTTGTGCTCTTCCTTGTGCACCCAGGGGCTTGGCTGGCTGGTACTTGTCCATCCCACCTGCACTGTCATGGCATCAGTTTCTCACAAGTAATCTGAAATGCCCTTGTGTCACCTGCCTGTTTTCATGGTCTGAGAAGACTCAGCTAGAAATAGCCTGAATTTTCTTCCGCATGTGGTGATTCAAAAGGGTATTTTGTGGCTGAGTGCAGAGCCATTTTTGGGCTTCAAACCACAAAAGATGATGTTTGAAAAGGTGCCTGAAGTACTGGGCTGTTGTCTAGAGATGCGATCAGGAGGTGCTGTCTTTCCTTGTGGAAGAACTGCCTTGTGGGCAGAAGAATTGGGCTTGTTTTTCCAGCTTTCTCAAGGTCATGTTGGCATGGGGTGGGGAACGGGTGCTGTAATGGGGTAATTAATCTTGGAAATGCAGTTTAAGATAGCACCTAAAGGGGATCTGTGGTTGAGAGAGGCAGGGTTCCAGCAAAGGATTCTTAGAGCTCAGCTTGTATTTAAGTGAAGATTTGGTGGTGGGGGCGGATGTAGATGGGAGGTTGGTGCCTCTCAAAGGGCAAAGAGGCTCAGTAGGAAGTGACTTCTCCCAGGGTTTGGGGGCAAGTCCTGCATGGGACAACTCCCCATGTCTTGTTGTAGATGATGGTGTTAAAACTAATAGGGTGGAAAAAGGTGGTGTGTCTCTGCTCAGTGAGATAACTTGTGAAATATGTGCTGAAAATCAGTGTGAAGAAATGTGCCAGCCATGATTAGTCTGGGGCTGTGCAGTGCAGGATAAAGGAATGTTATCATCAGGATGTGCGTCCCTTGGCTACAGATCTCTGTGAGTACCTGTGTGGCATCTCTGCTTTGTTTTAAAAGATAAACTTAACTCTGAAGTCCAGATGAGTGTGAAAGGTAGAATAAACACTTTTCTCCTCCAGCTCCAGAGATTTCCTCTGATTATCACTCCTTGTTTAGTGTTTTCTTGCAGGGCATTGGCTTCAGTTTCTCCCACTGCTAATCCAAGGAGCCCATAAGATATTTTCCAATCTCTTTGCACCAAACTGTTGCTGTATCACAGTTTTGGTTCTTGAGGAACCTTTAGGCTTCTCTCTGCAGTGTCACTAATTTTTAAGTCATTCTGGGATGGGAAATAGAGTTTCATGGAGCTGCACACGCTTCCTATAGCTTCTGCTGCTGGAGTAAGTGAATTCAAGGATGTCTTAGGAAATGCAGTTTCAGTTTTTGGATAATCCATTGTCTAATAATGCCCAAGTGCTGCAGCTTTTTCTGTGGACAGGGATGAGCAACTCCACTCCCATGTGGATTCCTTTGTGTTATGCTGCACAGCTGAGCTGGTGCTTCATTATTTTCCTCACTGAGGGAATGTGTGGATAGGTCTCCTTTATCATAACGATGGAGAAATTCAGGGTCTTTGTATTCTTTGTTAAGTGGGATTGATGCCAACTCTTATCTTGTGGTCAGCTGGCTGGTGGGAAGGGATGGCATGCAGAGGGATCTGGAGACTGTGGGAAACGCATGGAGCTCAACAAGGCCAAGTGCAATGTCACGTCCCTGGGCCAGGGCCATCCCAAGCACAAACACAGGCTGGGTGGAAAAGGGATTGAGCACAGCCCTGGCAGCCCCAGTGCCCTGGGTGATTCCCCAGCTTGGGCAGCAGGACGTGGGGGGATTCTGCCCCATTCAGGTGAGACCCACCTGCAGCTCAGGGGTCCCAGCAAAGAAAGGATGTGGAGCTCCTGAAACAAGTCCAGAGGAGGTCACAGAGATGCTCCAAGGGCTGGAGCCCCTCTGCTCTGGA
>VZSR01003798.1:15773631-15830908 GCA_013398615.1 Brachypodius melanocephalos
GTCAGAATTTGAAATAAAGGCACAGGGAACATTCCTGCTGACCTCAAACCTCGTCCCTGCCTCTCCTTTCGTGTCCTATTGCAACAGGATAGGGCTTGGAGCAACCTGAGAAGTGTCCCTGCCCATGGCAGGGGGTGGAACAAGCTGAGCTTCCAACCCAAACCAGTCTATAAACACAGGAAAGGGTTAGAAACTTCTGAAACAGGAGTGTGAACACATAAGTCTAATGCCTTGAGGAATGCAGCAAAATCCTTCTTTTTGTTAACCACAGGCCTTCCCTCTTGTCCATACTAGCGGGTATTTATAGTTTTAGTGGTGTGTGCCTTGTCTTTCCTTCCTAATGGATTGCTGGACTACAAGTGGGTGGAAGATTTGTTTGTTTTGGCACAATGTTCCCTTTACATAGGCACTTCTGGAGTTTAGAGCAAACGAAGCCAGGCTGTGAACTGTGCAAAGTCCTTAACGAGAGGGAAAGGAGAGAAGCAGGAAGAGTTGTCATGTAAAATTACCTCTCTGAAATGGAACCATCTCTTCAGTTTATTTCCCTGCTGGTTTACAGGCTGCTTCCTTGAGGTGACGTTGCTCCATCGGATGCACTGTGAGCCTGAGTGTTTGTGTCAGCGCTGCCTGTTCCTGCCACTTGCCCTCACTCAGATGTGCTGTGGGTTGGTAATCCAGTATCCCTCCTTTAGGGCACTGAGTAGCTCCAGTGGTAATGCTTTTCTGGCACAAATTGTAGTGGATGTAACCAGAACAGCAAGGTGACCTCAGAAAGGGAGCTCAGGTGTTCACTCACTGTTGGAGTGCCTTTGACTGACCTGTCTGATAACCATCAGGTGGTGACACAGTGCTGAGATGCACATAAAGGGTTATCAGTGTCAGTGGCAGAAGCTGACATGAATTAAATCCACTGCCGTGACCTTAACACAGCAGCATTTCCAAATATTTGGCTTAATAATGAAAAGAAATGTGCTGTGGAAGCTGGATATGGCTTTGGAGTTGTTGCTTGTGACTTGAAAAATCACAGCTTATGGGATATCCTGAGTTGGAAGGGACCCACAGGGATCAAGTCCAACACCTGGACCTGCACAGGACAGCCCATGTCCCTGAGAGCATTGTCCAAATACACCTTGAGCTCTAGCAGCCTTGGGGCCAAGACTACTCCCTGAGGAGCCTGTTTGGTGCTCTACCACCCTCTGAGTGAAGAATGTTTTCCTAATACCCTACCTAACCCACCTCTACCACAGCTCCATAGTATTTTTCTTGGTATGCAGGGATTTTGGGGATTGCAGATGTCCTTGTAGGCATTAACACTCTCCTGGTCAAATCATTGTCCATCCCCTGGTGCAAAGGCATGTGATGTCTGACCACCCGTTTGTCAATCTGTATTCAGAAAAGCCAGGAATGGATGGTGATGTCTCAACCAGGCTGATCCATCACAAATTTAAATTTGTCCCTTTACTGTCAGCTTGAGGGGGGAAGTTTGATGGCTTGGTGATGCCCATGTGAGAGCTGGATGGGTACTGGCAGAAAACATCTCTGAAACTTCTCCAGACTGTCACTGTGAGAAGCCAGAGTATGTTTGTTGGCATCTCTGGTGCTGCATGTGCCACTCAGACGTGTTCTGGTGTGCAGGATGGCCTTACAGGAGTGCTAATGCAGAGACTCCATCTCTGCTGATGCTGCTCCACCTGGAGCATGTGGACCTCATCTTGGTGTCATTTTACAAAGAAGCTGCACCCGTGAAAGCACAGGTAGAAAAAGGAGAGGTGTGGAATGGTGCTTCCTAATACACCTGGAAGGAGCTAAAATACCCATCCAGTGTGTGACAAGTTTTAAGGAGCTGACAACTTCAAATTTGAGGAAGAAAAAACCCAGATAACTAACCAACAGCGCAAACCTTCAAGTATTATGATTTTTTAAAGCCATGTGGCTGCTCTTGGAGTGTTGGTGGCTCTTACTTGGCTTCCTCCGTGTGCCCATGCCGCAGATTGAGGAAGGAACTCGGCACAAACATTTGCTTTCTGTGCGCGAGCGCAACTGTCTGACTGTGTATTTTGGGATTATGGTGCCTAATTGCCCTACTGAGGAAGTGCAGAGTTTTATGGAGCTGATGGTGTTTGTGTAGGTGTAGCCACAGGCACAGAATTAGACCAGTAACCAAGAGTGGACCTTGCACTGGGGAGGAGGTGCCGCAACTGCCAACAAACTGAGTGACCTTTGCTTCATTTAGAAATAAAGAAAGAAAAATAAATTGTAAGAAATGAAAATTTAAAATGCAAGATACAGGATCTAAACATCTTCTGGCCTGCCTGCAAGGGGTTTGTGCTTTTCCAGCAGGTATTTTGCTTGGTCTGGATGTAATTCCTAGCACCTTTCAGTTGCATAGATAATCCAAATCCTTCTGGCAGCTGAACTGCTTCATCAGGACACAGAGTTGGGAGATCTGGGAGATTTAGGGAGTCTTACATCTCAGAGAGGAAGGAAATTATGGCTCTTTATGTGCTATGAGGATGCTGCCTTGTGGGATAAGGTGGGGTTTGGGGTGAGACAGCTTGGTCTGGGGCTGCAGTGTTGACATAATGGAGTTTTTATAATCCCATACTGGGAAAGGGAGGCAAATTGGTTCAGGCTTTGAGTGTAACAGTGCCATAAATATCAAACTCTGGCAGTTTTTAATGGACCTTATGTATCCCAGTAAAAACCTTCCTCTCCCAAAACAGAGGTGGCAAGGAATCAGGATACTGGCAACGGCATTGGGTTGCTTAGGCTGAAGCACCATATTAGCAGGATTTATTACTTAGGGGTTGTGGTTGTTACCTTTCCATCTCCCTTGTGCTTTCTAAGCCTCATAAGCAGGTGAATGGTTAGTCACCTGTCTGACAGCAATTCTCCTCCAGAAAAGCAGCCCATTAAAGGCTGGGGCAGGTTTCTCTCCCTATGTAGGTCTCAGGTACCTAGTTTCCTCTTCAAGATATGCTGTAGTTGCAAACAAAGTAAGTAGGTGATGTCAGTCAAATTCCTGCCAAATGTCTCATTATGTGAAGAAACAGCGTGATCCACTCCTCTCTCCATGACTGCTAGAAAAGGCAGTATCTTCATGAAAGGAAAAGGTAAAAGCTCAGGCATTAAAAGGAAAAAACATGTACATTAAATCATGGACTATCGGGATTTCTTATGTTTTCCCTTAATACACTCTATCTCTCTCCTGTTGGCATCACCATTACTATTTTTTTAAGAAGTGCTGCTGTTCCAGTTCTTACATCACCATGTTTCCAGTTTATTACCCAGCTCTTACAAGGAGTTTTTAGTGATGAGCAACCTCGAATGAAATCTGTTGGGCACCGTCAAGAGTCTGTGGGATGGAGTGACGCAGACTTGGCAGAGTTCTCTTCCCCATTTGCTGTGGGGCGTTTGGCCTTTGCCTGCCAGGCCAGGTCTTAAAGTTCAGCTGAACAGAGTGCACTTGAGACTTCTACGCGCTCCACTGTTCTTGGGCATGTTCCCTTCTTATCTTTTCATCCTATCTTCATTCGAGGCTGTGTGGTGGTGAAGAACAGCTGCGTTATTGTGGGTCACACTTGGAATGACAGAAGGACGTGGATGCAGTCCCTTACAGCCACACGAGCTCTGGCTGGTGACTGCTGTTCATCCTGCAGGACACACCTGAGCCAGGCTGAATCATGCCCAATTCGTGGTGTGTTTGGCACTCTGTGACTAAATCATCTCACTGAATTAGGTACTTCATTCCTGTTGCATGGAAGTGGAATTTTCTCCAAGGCTTTGCTGCTCTGTGGTGGACACTTGGACACTGAGGGAGCCCTTACACCTGTGCTGTGAGAGTCCAGATGTTTTCCTGTCTCCTGTGCCATCAGGTACAAACACTGATCACCAGGAGGCTGATCCTGAATCTGACCAGTGGTTTCTGAAGATCATTTTGGGAGCTGATATGAGACTTAGCAGAAGTTTGGTGTCATTTTGAGCTGAGGCAATAAAGAACCCATTCTGCTTGTTTGTCCTCAGCTTTTGGAAGTGCTCTAGGTATTGGTGGGACAAAGAGGAGACAACCTGTTCCCATCAGGTAACCACAAGTCAAGCCTGGGGACCTGGAGCTTTCTTAAGTTGGAATACAAAGACCCTGCATCAGAACCCCTCCTTACTGCTGTTGTGTTATGACACCTTTTATGGATGCTGGATGGCACTTGACAGGAATGTGTCCTTCCATAGGGAAAACACATACCTGTTGCGTGCTGGATTCACCTTGGGACAGGGCTAAAAGGCGCTCAGCACCTCGAGGCTCCCTCTTATCCCAAGTTGGGTTCCACTAATGCAGCTTCTACCCACCCTTGCCATCGAGGTGTCTTCACACCATCTCCACAACTTCACAAGGACTTTTCTCTGGTGAGAGGCTTTTCCCCACCCCACACACACTCTGAAAGCTGCCTTGGCTCTAAACTCGATACTTACATTCCTTTCTGAAGCAGAAGAAAGCACTTCATGGTTTGGAGGTTTTTGGGGGCAGGGGGAAGTTGTGTTTGGCTGCCGAGTTCACCAGTCTTTTCAAGCTGTCTGAGCCTGTCCGCAATTTATCCTTTGTGCTGGTTTTCCTTGCCAGACAGAGTGCAGATAAAACAGTCGTAGATGATTGAGGTGTATCTGTGTTAAATTAGGCTGTAAATCTGTAAAAGTGTTGTTGCTGCCAGTAATCCAAGGCTGCTCTAGAGCCCAGGCTCCCGTGGTGGTCTTGTCGAGGACTTTGATACTGTTAACTGCAAACTACATCCATCAACCACCATGGATGCACCTGAATCCATGTGCTGTGAATTTTTCCTGGATGATGGATGCACATGGCTGTCTAGAAGTCATCTTTGCCCTTTTGTTCTTCAAATCCATTGCCTGGAAGGAAGGGGATCGTACAGGCGCATCTGGACCTCTCATTTTGCTGTTAAACAACCTGGTATTTTAAGAGGAAAAATAACCTACAGGTTTATAATGCCTGTATATCAGAGAAGAGAACTTTTGCAGAGTCTGTTGGAGAGCTCTTCTGCTGGCAGGTTTTTCCTCATTTCCTCTGTAGCATCCCCATAAATACATATTTCTTCTGAAACCTGATCTTATGTGGTCTTATGCAGCCTGTTTTGTGAGCAGGGGTGATATCCTGACCACCAGGCTTTTGAGAAGCTGTTCAAAGATTTGACTTGATGATCTTGGAGATCTTTTCCAACCTTAGTGATTCCAAACTCTGGATTGTAAAACTGGGGTCAGTTGCTATACTGTCAGGAGGTAGATCCCAAAAGTGCTGTTGGTGTGAGGGTCCCCTCCAGGCAGGGACAGCAGGATGCAGGACTCCCAGGATGTGGGGAATGCAGCACTGGGGCTGGTGAGGTGTATCGATCACAGGAATGTGCTGCTCACAGCCAGGCGTTGGCATTTGGATAGGATTTCTACAGAGGAATATGAATCTGACATCTAGTCAAGCCTCAGAAGATACAGGAGTGCTGATCTGGCAGCTGCACTTAAGCTTTTTCTCTGCCCAGCCTAGAAAAACCCCAAATATATGTAGAACTCAGGTTTCATGAGTGGAATTTTTCATTTTATTCCCGCATTCAGCTGTTCCTTTAGCTGTTCTAGTATAATGTACCTCTTCATAAACAGTACTGACCCTCCTTTTCTGACAAATTATGGTCTCTAGTCCTTTTTACATCTACAGGAATGTGCATCCCTGGCTGCTGGCACATGTTTGGCTGAGACTCAGTTGGGAGAGAGAAGTCGATGAATTGATCTCACATCACACAAACCGCTTCCCTGGAAAATGCTCTGTGCTTTGTTTTGACTTTGCTGGGTTTTTTTACTCTGCTCATGTGGAAGAACTGAATTTCCAACTAAATTAGTTTTTCCCTTCCAGACATTCCTGGCTTTCGTGCTGAGCTTCTGTAGAGGGGATTGGGAGCAAAGTTCAGGAATGAACTTAGAGAGTGGGTGCTTGGATCACTCTCTGTGAAACAATCAACTGAGATCACTTGGAAAACTAACTTGCCAATGTATTTAGTTGGGGATAATTCAATTAATGTGTTTTAGCATGTTCACGAGATCTTCAAGGAAAAGAGCTCTTGGAAGTTCACTTCACTCAGATGGAAAAAGGCACAATTTCGTTTGGATTCATCCCTGTTTGTAAAAACTGTAATTAGAGGATGCAAACTTGACATACTCATGAGAATTCATGCGTAATGAATGAGTGTAGTGATCTGCAGTTGTCCATCCTTCTCCCTTCCCAGCAATATAGACTTAAATATTGTTTGTGTGCCGCCTTATTTTCGGCCTGTGAAGCACTGAACAAAACTAACTGCACAAGCTGAAGATTAAATTGTTGGGTCAAATTTTTCAGCAGAAGCAATCCATAATGTTTAAAATGCAGCCTCCAAGGTTGGGAAAAATCTCCCAAGTGAGGGGCATCCGACGTGATGTGCACCTGCTTGCTGTACTTTGCAGCCAGCATTGTCACTGCTGTTCCCAGCTGTAAATTGCAACAGAGAATTTTGACCTACTTTTTCAGTTTTTCTGTTGTTTTGCACAACACTGAGGACACTGAAACCAGGTCAGTGTAGTGCTGACTGGAGAAGCACAGATAAATGCTGATTTCTGTGTAGAGGTGCTTCTGGGGTGCAGCACGGGAGTTGGAATACATCTAGTGGAAGATCCTCAAAGTAACCAGAAAGCTCTTAAGTGGGAGACAAAAAGGAAAAAAAAAAAAAAAAAAAAAACAACAACAACAAAAAAACCACCAAACCAACAAAAAGGATATTTCTCGTGTCTGGGTGGAGAAAGTACAAATACTTTCCATCAAGTAGAAGTACAAAGTACAACTACCTTCCATCTTCCCTTCCTTGGCTTGGGTAATAGCCAAGAACCATAGCAGGGCCCTTTCCCAGGTAACACCAAGAGTGTGGATCTCCTGGAGGGCAGGAAGGCTCTGCAGAGGAATCTGGACAGGCTGGAGCCATGGGACAGGGCCAGAGGTGTGAGGGTCAATGGGGAGGCGTGCTGGGTCCAGCACTGAGGTCACAACAACCCCGTGGAGCACTCCAGGCTTGGAGTTGGTGTCTGGGAGGCTGCCTGGTGGGAAAGGACCTGTAATGGTCAACGTGAGCTCAGGTGTGTCCAGGTGGCCAAAAAACCAGCAGCGTTCTGGCTTGCGTCAGCAATAGTGTGACCAGCAGGACCAGGGTAAGGATTGACCACCTGTACTGGGCACTGCTGAGGCCACCTGGAATCCTCTCACAGCAAGAAAGACATTTGAGGGGCTGTGATGTGTCCAGGGAAAGGGCTGGAGCACCAGGAGCAGCTGAAGGAGCTGGCAAGGCTCAGCCTGAAGTAGGGGAGGCTTGGGGGAACCTTCTGGCTCTGCACAACTCCCTGGCAGGGGGGGCAGCTGGAGAGGTGGGGGTCAGGCTCTGCTCTAAGGGAACAAACAACAGCACAAGAGGAAACAGCCTCAAGCTGTGCCAGGTGAGAGTTCATTTGGATACTGGGGAAAAGTTCTTCATAGAGCGGGTTGTCAAAGATTGGAACAGGCTGCCCAGTACCATGATAGAGTCATCATCTCTGAAAGCATTCAAAATGTGTGGATGTGGCACTTGGGGATATGGCATTGGCAGTGCTCGGTTAATGGTTGGACTTCATGACCCTAGAAAGCCTTTCCAACCTTACAGATTCTGTGATGCTAAGATAGGATACTCGGTAATCTGTTCATTTGTCTCCTCAGGAGCAGGGCAAATCTGAAAACTCTTATTTCCTCATTATTAGTGACTTTATTTCTCATTATTACTGACTTTGCCAGGAGTAAGTAATGGGATGGCTGCAGAAGAAGAAAATTTTGTTGTGGCCAGCTGGAAGGACAGAAGCAGGATAAGAAATGCAACATCATGAAAGTGGGGAGATAAAGGCAGTGGGATGAGAAGGATTTAAGGGATGTGAAGCCTGTGGAGATGTGTGTCCATGCAGAAGAGAGCAGAGCTGGGAACAAAGGCTTTACTAATTGCACTTTATTAAAGGCAGAGCATTGACACCTTGGAAGCTGTGAGGCAGAGTATGCAAAGCCAACTTGATCCTCTAAACTTAGGAGTGTAAGCTCATAAAATGAGTTGGTAGATGCTAAAAATATGAGCAAACACATCATGTATGTCCTGGTTTCAAAATGTTTCTCCTTACCTCTAGCTTGGCTGCTCTCCCTTTTCCAGAGGGTGAGTGCTTTGTCCCAATCTGTGGCAAAGCCAGTGAAATTTTCTGCTGCTGAAGGCTCTACTTTTTACACAGTGTGAGGGTGGAAGCTGGTGAGCTCATATCTTTATGTTTGTAACAAGTCAGTTGGGAGCCCTGGAGGATTTTCTAGTCTTTGAAGTCATGTGGGAAGTAGCAGATCTTGTCTGGAAAGTGCTCTCCACATCAGGAGACTTATCAGACATACTTACACAGGCATGTGTGGTAGATGTTGGAAAACCCAGTGGGAAGGCATGTGCCTTGTCCTAAAGCAATGATTGGAGCTGCTTTGAGGAATTGTGGTCCTGTGTCTGTAGACAGCAGGGTGAGATCACCCATCCGAACACAAAACGGGGCTTTCTTGGACGTCTCTTCTTAAAAGATTTTAAAAGGAATTATTGGACTGAATTCCCGCTTTTTAGAGTGTTGTTTCATCCACCAGGCATTTGCAGTTTTATTTCTGGCATGTAGTGACTCCTTCAGGGATCAAAACCACTCACAGACCTGGACCAGGCCTGCTTGCTTCAATTTGAAGAAGGGGGCGTTCATTGACCATCTCAGTTCAACAGAGTTCTGAAATTGTGCTGCAAACCAAGACTTTGACAAAACTTGTTCCTATCATGGAAGGGTCTCCAGAATAACTCAAGGAGGTCAAAGAAGTTTGAGTTCAAGGGAAGTGAACTTTTCCTTTGAAAAGGGGGAACAAGGATGGCTTGGGCTTCTTTACACCAACCTCTCGTTTGCGATGTCCTTTGCTATGTCTGAAGGGCTCCCTTGCAGAACTGTGTGGCTGTGAGCAGTGTCTCTGTGCCATTTATTAAACTCTCCTTTACGCTGGATTGTGGATATCAACACAAACAGCAGCTGCCCTCTAGGGCTGCCTGGAACTGTTCCAGTCCAGGTTGGACTAGGTTAGACCACTGGTCGAGTGGAAGGTGTCCCTGCCCATGTTAGGGGGTGGAAACAAGATGAGCTTTAAGGTACCTTCCAACCTAAACCATTCTGTGATTTAACAGCACCTGGAAGCTGGTTTCTAGCTGTAGTGCTGCAGGTTTATTGATGGAGGAGAGGTTGTGACATAGATTGGGGTCTCAGTGTTTGGAAGCATGTAGGATACAGTGCTGTTGTTTTTTACTTAGCTAACCGTGCTGCAAGTAATTTCCTTTCAAGCCTGTGTCTTTCATTAACTATCTGTTCCTGTGTCTCCAATTGTATTGTAGTGAAATCAATCCTGGAATCGGGCTGATTCACCATTAGGGAAATATCTTTATGCAGCTCCGTTCAGATGGAAGTAACTTTGAGGAGCAATCTTGCTGAGTGGGTGGAAAGGTAGGAAGGAATCATTATAAAAAAGTTTGAATCATGGCAGGAAGTCATCCTGGTGTTCTGAGCAGCCTTTAAATATTAATGTGACTGACAGCCTGGTCTTCATTCTTCTGCCACTTCTCCTCAAAGCCAAGTGCTCTGCGGATCCTCAAAGGCCATATTTGATGCCATATTTGCTACTTACACTTTTAATAGGCGGTGATGATGGTGTCAGATCTTTGTGTGATCTGGTGTGCCGGCAGCTGGGCTCTGCTCTTCGGCTTGGCCGTGATAAAGAGCTTCTCAGAGGCGTGGCTCACTTATCTATTGCTGCTCTGAATTCCTGTTTGCAGGAGGCTTTCAGCTGAGAGAGAGGATGGTTAGTGTTTACAGACTGTCAGGCATGACCTTTCCATCCTTCTCCCCAGGGAGACCTGATCCAGATGGGGAGCGGGGGGAGGACGGAGGCGTAGGAGCTCATAACCGTTAACATCTTACTTTGTGAGCCAGAAAATGTGTGGTGGGACTTGTGCTTAATTTGCCTGAGGATAATGGGGTTGCTTGTCCCATCTGAGATGTGCTGAGCAAGGTATAAACTGGGCAGGGTTTGTGCTCTTGCTGGAGATTTCTTTCTGTTTCCATTTCTGAGGTTGTAGGTAGTTCTTGGTCATAAATTATTCAGTCTTGATTAAAATAATGACTTTGGTCTCCAGGGGAAAAAATTCTTCTCTGACTTTTGGTGGGTTGAAGTGTGTTTTCCAAAATGTTACTGGTTTTTTACTCAGAAAATTCCTGTGTCCTGCTCATCTTTCTTGGTGATCCAACCCTAGGAACACTCCAGAATCATGGAATCATTTAGGTGGGAAAAGCCCTGTGAGATCACTGAGTCCAGACATTCTCCCAGCACTGCCAAGCCCATCATTAAGCCATGTCCCCAAGTACTAGACCCATATGTTGTATTACATGGAAGATGATAGCTTTAAGTGGAAATACAACATTTGGCTGGAATATTCTGTGTCTACTTCTCTTGCCATAGCAGAGTTAGACCAAATAGAGAGATAGATTAAAACTTCCCATGCTTCAGTTTTATCTTTCCGAAATTTTATCAGAAAGACCTGTGTGAGTAAATCCACCTAATGCTAGACGTCATTCTCATGTTTTGTTTGAGTTCAGCAGTAAAACTCTGTAGTTTCACTGATGATTCTTTTCCATGTTATTTGTTTTGAAGCCAGTCTCTCCTCCCAGGACAGCCTGGGGTGGGGTCCAGTCAAAGTGATTTTCTGATGTCTGATAGAGCCTCGTCACTGCTCCTGCTGACTGATTTCACAGGGCAAAAACACCTCTGCTGTGTCTGTGCCAAGCATGGCAGCTGAGAGTACGTGGGGATGTCTGTGATGAAAAACCAGTTCAGCCAGTTCATCAGTAACGGATGCTCCCTGCTTATCCATATTCAGTTCTAGTATTAAATCTGGAATTAATTTGAGGGGCAAGTAAAGCTTGGTTGTGGTAAATAATTCCTTGTACATTAATGTCTCCAGCTCTTTTGTGCAGGCCAGAGGTGCTGAATCACAAATGATGTTTCACACATTGCTTGGGAGCGTGTTGGGAGCTTGTCATTTTGGTTTATGGCCAAAATGGTGATGTGGCTGAGACAAGGAGGTTCTCTGGTGATTGTCAGACCTCCTGGATATGCTGCAGACATGCTGTGGGACATTTTCTGCGGGGATGCACGACTGCCCCAAGTGACAAGGAGAATTCCAGTACCTAAGGGAGATGGATGTACAGGAAGGCTGAGGAGGGACTTGTTACAAGAGCAAGAAATGATAGGGCAAGGGGGCTTTAAGCTGAAAGGATGTGTTTAGAATGGATATTAGGGAGAAATTCTTCCCTGTGAGGGTGGTGAGGCTCTGGCACGGGTTGCCCAGAGCAGCTGTGGCTGCCACTGAATCCCTGGAAGTGTCCAAGGCCAGGCTGGATGGGGCTTGGAGCAGCCTGGGCTAGTGGGAGGTTTCCCTGCCCATAGCAGAGGGTGAAATGGAATGAGATGGACTTTAAGGTCTCTTCCAACCAAATCATTCTGGGATTCTGTGATTCTATAAATACTCAAAAACTGCAATTTCCAACTGGTAGTTCCCTGCATTTTGTGGATCCAGCACTATTGACTTCTGCCTTCTGTCCAGGTGCCTTAGGTCAAACAAAAAGTCTCCAGAAACAGAAGTGTTCCACAGCTGGAGGCCAGGAATGGAACTATGCTTTAGTCAGATTTCAGAAGGGCTTGTGCTTCTGTTCTTTGTGGATGGGTAATAATCCTTGTCTTTTATTTTTGGATAACTGGAAGTAGGTAGCTTAGCTTCATCCTCTAGAGGACCAGAGGATCATCACTGAATGGGCCAATGCCAGGTTAATGGTTGGACTTGATCAGTATGGAGTTCTTTTCCAGCCTTAATGATTTCATGGCAAAATGAACAGAAGGAACTCTTCCTAAACCCTCTACAGAGGTGTTGATGCAGGAGAACTGAGACAGTTGCCTGAGTAAAGTAACTTCTGAGCCCTCGTTTACGTGGTTGTGTTTCTGGGTGTCCTTCCCCAGGACTCTTGGTTGGGTGGTCTCATTGAGCACATCTGTGATTGCTTTGGAGGCATCAGAAGTGGGACACAAACCTTGTTAAAATTCTACAGTAACTGTTCTATTCACATCTGGAAAATCTGAATGCAGCAGTGTTCCTGTAGGGCTACAATCCAGTACCTTTATATCCTGGGGTATGGGGGGTAGTTCCAGGTGTGTTTATTCTAATTCTTTCTTGAGAACTGCACCCCTGAAGTGCCTGATACCATCTCCTGATGCAGCACCTGTGCAGACAAGACATCCTACAGCCTTTCCCTTTATCATGCTGATTTCTTGGGAAGTGAGGGGAAGCTCAACCACCACGTTACTACCTCTGGACTGTCATTTTGGGCCAGGACCTCCTGTTTCCTTGCAGCTCCTGCCAGTCTCATTTGGTCTTGTTCCTGAGCACAGAAGAACCATTTGGCCTGCAAGGGTTGAGAAACATCTATGTTTTGTCCCCTTTTGACTGAGTTATCAGCTTTTAAAAAATAATTAATTGTGCTTTAGCTCCTCATTTTGGTCATCTCTGTAGGACAGCAGTTTGAATCAGGAAATATATCTGAGGTCAATTTGAAGTTGGACTTCAGTGATCCTTGTGGGTCCCTTCCAACTCTAGGTTATTCAGGATAATCTAGATCAACTTGAAAAGAGGTAAAAGCAAGGAGAACTTTATTTAAGAGTACTACAAAATTTTCTTCTCTTGGCATCTTTCATTGGCCCCTTTACATTTTTTTGTCTGGCTTTTCTGTGATACTTGATACATGTATGAAGTGAGGAAAACCCAAACCTACACTTTACAGGGGCTTTAAAGGTGGGATGTGGTTTCCTTGCAGTGTCCATCTGACATGCTGGTGCAGTTGGAATGGCTTTGGTTACTGCATGTGGTGTCAGTCCTGATAACTCCGGTGGAATCATGGAATTACAGACTGGTTTGGATTGGAAGGGACCTGAAAGCTCAGACGGATCCACCCACAGCCATGGGCAGGGTGTTCCACTAGACAGGTTGCTCCAAGCCCCATCCAATCTGGCCTGAGACACTACCAAGAATGGGACAAGCAGCAACAGTGGATGGTCTGCACTTACATGTCTTCATGACATCAGGGCTTTTTATCAGAAAGTTGTTAAGAAAATGATAAAGTTTTCATATAGCTGTTAAATTCCTCGAGGCCAGGAATGTTCTGGACAGTGGCCCTGTTGTACCTTTCTCACCTGGTGTTTTAAAATAATGATTTTTATTTCATGTATCTCTTCTTTTCCCCAGGTAAGAAACCAAAAGCAACCTGCCTTTATTGAATTCTCAAGAACACAGTCGGCCCTCTGGTACATTATCAAGATGCATTAGGAAACTGGATCTGGTGCCAAAAGAACTCCATGAGTTTCCATGACTCTCTTGAACTCCAACGCAGATACTTTTGGATGTAAATTTCTGTTCTAAGGAGAAGAGTGTGTACTCCAACTCCTTTCTGTCAGCTTGCTGGCAGAGGTATTTCACTAAGATCATGGACCATCCTAATAGGGATAAGGATGAAAGGCAGCGGACAACGAAAGGAATGCCGGGAAGGAGTGGGCACGGTTCTCGGCCAGGCTCATCAACGTCTTCCGGCGTTCTTATGGTGGGACCCAACTTCAGAGTGGGCAAGAAGATTGGGTGTGGGAACTTTGGAGAACTCAGACTAGGTAAGAAGCAAGCATTTTAGTGGCCTGCATTATGCAAATTAGCCTTTCACCAGTGGAATATAAATACATAAAACTTAATCTGGCTCAAGAAACACGTACGCTGTCTTGTTTCCCAAGTGTTGAGCTGCCTTATCCGAAGCTTCTGACTCAGAAGATGTAACTCTTAGCATGATTTTGATTTGCATAGTCAAAGGGAATACATTGGAGAGGCCAAAGATGCAAATTTTGAACAATCGCAACAAATGACAACTGTTCACAGCGCTGAATGTCTTGCCTAAGGTGAAAAAAAATCTTAACTCTGAATTAAGTCTCGGTCTCAACATTTTGTTTATAAGCTAGAACACCCATTTAAAGGGATGGGTGACACTCTTTCCTAGCACTCAGTCTCAGTTCCACATTCTTCTCTCACCTCACTGCCCTAATTTCATCCCAGTTCCTCTCTCCCTGCTCTGTCTGTGTGTTGGACCTGCTGGCGAGGAGCGGGATGTGCCGAGTGGCCCATCTGGCTCCCCCAGCCAGCCCGGCAGCCCAACATTTGTTCATGGTCTGTTGGTTTCCTAACCACGTCTTGCAGCTGGTTGCCCAAAACAGATGGTTCCACTGATGCATTGTTTGTTTAGGACTACTTGAGAGATCAATGCAGAGCAGTGCACTGGGCTCTTAAGTCATCCTAAAAAAACAATGGTTGTGTTTTAAATGAGGTGGGGGAAGCAGCTGGTGTTGCCTCACATAACTCAAGGATCATAACACTACTGGTAGTGTCTTGGTAGATTCCTGCTCAGATTCTGTCATCTTACATAAATCTTTGTGATTTCTGAGGTTGGGTTATTGCATCAATACATGTGCTGCTGTTCCATGGGGTGAAGATCAACCAGATCACTTATGGTGTGTCGCAGTAAATGCGTATTTTGGTTTCAGCATTGCATCAGAGAAGTTTTATTGATTCACCTGAGCAGAAATAACACTCCTAAGGTGGAGAGAAACCAAGGGCAAGGGTGGAAATTCCCACCTTCCTGCACGAGTATAATTGCCAGCTAAAGATAAATTTGGATCCTTACAGTGACATAACACGAATTGCTCTATTGGATTCTCAAAGCCCCCCCAACAGCAAACGCCATGATCTCAGGATCCCCAGGGAGATGTTGAATTGCTTTGCAATTCAAGCTCTGCTCTGAGGTTTAGCAGCTGTAGTGAATCTCTCTGGTTATATGGCTCTTGAGTTTATTCAGCTGCTGCCCAAATCATAGAATCACAAACTGGTTTGGGTTGAAAGGCATCTTAAAGCTCATCCCATCCCACCCCTGCCATGGGCAGGGGCACTGTCCACTGTCCCAGGATGCTCCAAGCTCCATCCAGCCTGGCCTTGGACATTTCCAGGGATGGGGCAGACGTAGCTGCTCAGGGCAACCTGTGCCTGAGTCTCCCCACTCTCACAGGGAAGAACTCCTTCCCAACATCCCATCTAACCCTGCGCTCTGGCAGTGGGAAGCCATTCCCCCTTTGTCCTTTCACTCCAGGCCCTTGTCCCAAGCCCCTCTCCAGGTCTCCTGGAGTCCCTTTAGGCCCTGGCAGGGGCTCTGAGCTCTCCCTGGAGCCTTGTCCTCTCCAGGTGAGCACCCCCAGCTCTCCCAGCCTGGCTCCAGAGCAGAGGGGCTCCAGCCCTCAAAGCATCTCTGTGGCCTCCCCTGGACTTGTTCCAGCAGCTCCGTGTCCTTCTGCTGTTGGACCCTGGGCTGAAGGCAGCTCTGCAGGTGAGGTCTCACCTGAGGGCAGAGGGGCATAATCCCCCCCTCCCCTGCTGCCCACATTGTGGGGTGGCAACTCCTGTTTCCGTGATTCTTTTTCACATTTCTCAAAATTTGAGAGGTATTGTGTTTGTGTCTCATGTACAGTTTCATGGCATGGACTTTACAGAAGAGATTTCACTTCTAAAAGGTCAATTTAGAGAGAAATTCAGTTTGAAATTGCAACACCTGCTAATTGAGTTGTTTGGGGTTTTTTTTAATAATACATGCATTGTTAATGCTAGTTTACAATATTACAAAATTTTAGGCAATGAGCCACACATACCAATAACAATTTGTTGTAAGGTTCTTACAGAAGCTGTATTACTCTTTTCTTTTTTTTTCATTTCTCTTGCTTTTTGCCAGACACTTTCACTTTAAGAGCTCCTGTTTGCTCAAATAGCAGCTATTTCTCTTGCACAGCCCATGGTAATTGTCGCTGGGGGGAAGGAGACGCAGCAGCTGAAATGCGAGCACACAATTCTCTGATAACAGTTTTGTCCTGTGAAGATGAATGATGTGCCCTCTGCTTTTTGCCTATTTTTTTACGTGGTTTCAGAGCAGTTAAGCACCAATCACAGGCAGAACAAAGTCAAAAGGAAAACAGGCTTTTCCAATTCCCTGAAGAATTTCTCTTTTTCGAGGTGTTGTGTTTTCAGTTTAAGCCGCTCTTGTTCGATTCTTCAGGGAGGAGATGGCACTTACCTAATGAAGCTGTTTGCTGTATATATCCAGCTCAGTGCTCAGGGTTGTTCTTTCTTCCTGAAAATACAGATCACACAAGGATATGACTTTTTTGGAGCATGTGGGAGCAGCACAGTTGGATTCCAGCCCTCAAGGAGCTGAGATGGGGAGATGAACACAAAACGTAGCATTTGATAGGACATGGGAAATGGCCACAATTTGTAGTGGGGGGAGTCAGGCTGGATATTAGGAAAAAACTTCCTCACTGAAAGGGTGGCTGAACATTGGAACAGGCTCCTCAGGGAAGCACCACACCTGGAAGTGTTCAGAAAAGGAGGAGATGTACCACTGCACAGTGGGGTTTAGTGGGAACGGTGGGATTTGTTTGAATGTTGGCCTTGATGATCTTGGACGTCTTTTACAAATGCAATGATTCTGTGACCTGGCCCAGAGTAATTCACTGAAATGGGGTAAAGCAGTGGCTGTTTCTCTAGACAGGCTGTGCAGTAGGGGGTCTGCAAGAGCTTTGGTTTCCAAACTGGCTGAACGTACCAGCAGGAATATAGGGCCAGTGCTCACATCAGACTCTGCGTGGATTTGGGGGTTCTTGGGGATTTCACCTTTTGCAGGAGTTGAATGAGATGGGCTTTAAGGTCCCTTCCAACCAAACCATTCTGGGATTTTGATCCAATGGGAAGAGGCAGTTCAGGGAGCTAGATAAAGCTGGAGCTGCCAATGGGGCTTATTTGCTGGTAGCTAATGCAGAGCAGGCAATCCAAGTGTATTTAGATTTCCTTCCCTTACTGTCCTCACGTCTTCTCCCCACAGCTGGAGCCCTGGTCTGTCTTAGAGGGTGGAGGGGTTTATCTGCCACCTGCTTTTCCATGGATTTGGCCTGTGAGCTATTTCAATGCTTTCTTGTGTTGGCAGGTTCCTTTCTACCCTTAGTTTGCAGTCTGGGTATAATATTATGTCTTTTCCTAAATGATTGAAAAAAATACATGGAAACCCCTCCATGTGTCGGGGGTTAATGTTGGGGCTCAGCTTTCAGCTCTGCTGGCAGAAGACACCCCCTCTGAGGATATTTAACCTCACATTTAAATCCCTGTCCTGTGTTAAAGAGCATCACCAGGTACCTAAACAGGTTGGAGCTACATCTTCTGTTCCTGAGGGGTGTTAAAACAATCTGCTTGGTGCAGACTGGGCATGGGAACACCCAATCACAGATTTAGAGGCAAGAAGTACCCTGAGTAATACAGCGGGGAAAGCATCAGAAGAAGTTAAATGGAGTAAACATGAAGCTGTTATAAAGTAAACTAAATTTCCCCTGATATTTCAGGATTTAAAGATTACTGTGTCCTCTCCCATGTTCATAGTGTCTTTGATTTTATTGAGTCTCCCTGTGCTGTTGTATCCTGTGCTGAGGAGGACATGGCATGTTTTTTTATGCTTTTAATCCATATCCACGTGGATATGTAAGAGCTGCTCCAGCTCCTGCCTGCTCTGAGTGATGTCACTCCTTGTCCTGGGCTTTCTCAGGAGCTGGGCTGTCCAAGCATCAATATCCATTACAGGAATTGGAAAATAAATGAGTAAGAGAGCTGAGCAAAGCTGGTGCTGCAAATAAGCTCTGATAACTTCCATCCTGGATTGCTCCTGCATTTTGGAGTTGCTCAGTAAAAGTATGATTTATGCTGTGACACTGATGAAAAGGTCAACATTTTCCTGAATAAATCCACAGGGAGCTTTCGTGGTGGGGGCTTCCTTCCTCCAAGGGGACAGTGGGACTAGAGGAGGTCAGGAGGGTGTCAGGATGGTGGGACAGAGGGTGTCCAGGCACTGCCCAAGCATCCTTCCCTGTGGTATCTCTTCCAGGAGAGTTTGCTGTCAGGGATGAGCCGGGTGGAGGTGGAGGGGGGTGATTGCTCAAATTCCCTGGCAGAGGAAGCAGAGGACGTTGAGTGATACAATAACTGGCAGTGTCAGAACACAGGGAGAGATGCTCTGTGACACGGAGCTGTGCATCACTGCCTCAGATCACTGAGCAGGGCTTGCTTCAAACACCAGACAGGCTCCTGGAGGAAAATTCCCCTCCAGCTGGAGCACACATGGATCTCAGCTCTGGTTTGGTGCACTGGGAGCTGGATTTGAGCTCGACTAATTGTGTTCATCTCACGCTCCTGCCCTTTGTGCTTCCCAAAGCATGATCAACCTAGTGAAACTCCCTGTACATCCCAGGAGGAAATCGTTCAGTGTCCAGCAGATCCAAGACATTTCCAAAACCAATGACACTCTAACTACTCAGTTTTTGTTCCCTAGACTTTTTTGGCATCATGGATAATAAAGTCTAGTGTGTCTGGGATATCTCCTTCAACACGTGCATGGAGTGAAAGTGCTGCCATCAAATACAATTACCTTGTGCTGAGTGGAAGGTGTTATTTGCCTGCCCTGCTAAACTGCTGCAAACTGTTCATTATTTTGATTATTTTCAGGCTTATGCTTTGTAAAAGGCAGGAACTTCAGGGGGAATTGGGAAAACGGCCCTTTGGCATCAGTGTCACCTATTTCTCATTGTGCCTCCAGCTGCAAGTGTTGAATGTGGAACTAAAAGATTTTTTTTCTCCTCCCTTTGCAGGTAAAAATCTCTACACCAATGAATATGTAGCGATCAAACTGGTAAGTGGTAGCTTCAGGTGCCTTTAAATGACTTGTATTTCATGTTAAAAATTCAGACCAGAAGCAAGTTTTTCAGTCTAGGCTCAGTGCTGCTCTCACCCTCAGCTGAGAATGACTTTTTAAAGCTAAGGTAAGTTCTTAAAAGCACTAAAAGCGAGGGAAAAAAACATCCTTCCACCTGCTGAAGGTTTTTGGTACCTAAAGGATCTGTAGCTGTCTTAGAGCAGTGAGAGCCTTGTTCCTCTGCCCGGGTCCCAGTGAAGGGTACTGGGTTTGCCACCTTCTGCCGCTCCATGGCTCAAGCCTTTCCCTTCAGGATTCCATGAATTCTCCAGTTGTCAGAATGTTTGGTTAGGAGCATGGCGCTGAGCAGCCTGGTGGTTTGTGTTTTTGGAGTCAAGAGGCAGGAAAGAGGGTGTTCCTTCAGTTAAAATACCCTGGGGGAGCAGAGCACGGTTGGGTCTGGTGTGATCCTGAGAGACTGCAGATGCAACAGGCAAAACAAGATCCACTTTGGTGAAGGTCAGTGTTTCCTCTGGCTGCCTTGGATTGCAGAGAAGATACAGTCTCATCATCTGCGGAATCTGGGGGATAGGGAACTCCCTAACTTGCAGCTCTTCCATGTTTATAGACACACAGCCTAGTAGTTTATGTTCAGGCCTTAGCTTTTCCTGTCTGTAAATTCAGACTTTTGTTAATCCCTTGGGGTTTCAGATTCAATGTCTTCACCTGATGCGCTGAATTCTCATGCGAACGTTCTTTAAATATAATCCAAACCATAAAACCTGAAGTTGAAGTTGTGGTGCTAATTTGATACTGCAACAAACCCCCCAGATTGCCCAGGTGATGCTATCTGGCAAAATGACAGGAATCACTGTGGTGACAGAAAATCAGGATGGACTTGGTGCATTAATTGTGATCACGTTTGAGTGCCTCAGATTCGTATCTCTGGCATTCCCTTTATGATGTGTAGTAGATGAAAAATAATTACAGCTTTGCAGGAGGGACTTGTTTTCACACTTGTTGGCAAATGTCAGAAGATGTTCCCTAAACTAAATAAACAAATGCCTGCAGAGGAATTCAAGAACATAGTATTCCAGAGGGCTTTGGGTTTCCTGGAAGAGATCTTAAAGTTCATCTCATTCCACCCCCTGCCATGGTGAAACACCAAGGACACCTCCCACTATCCCAGGTTGCTCCAAGCCCTGTCCAACATGGCCTTGGACATTTCCAAGGATGAGGCAGCCACAGCTTGTCTAAGCAACCTGTGTCAAGGTTTCATTTCCCTCACAGGGAACAATTCCTTCCCAATACCCCATCTAACCCTGCCCTCTGGCAGTGGAAAACCATTCCATCTTGTCCCAAATCCCTCTCCAGCTCTCCTGGAGCCTCTTTAGGCACTGGAAGGGGCTCTAAGGTCTGGATCCTTCTCTTCTCCAGGTGAGCATCCCCAGCTCTCCCAGCCTGGCTCCATAGGAGGTGCCCTTGATATGGATGCACATCAGAAATAATTGTTGCTTTTAGGCCATAGAAAATGTGCTATGTAGACTTGCAAGGTGTTTTATTGAGGCAATTCCTTAATTCTTCTAATTTGCTTCCAAAGATAATCCCACAAAGTTGTTGCATTGGAAACCATAAGGTAAAAACACAGCTATACTAATCCAAAGGGTGCTTTTTTCTCTCAAAAAAGTGGCTGCAGTGACACCTGTCAATAAAGCTGCAGCTTTTCCATATGGCATTGCCTCGTGGCTGCCTCAATCTGACCTGTTTTTCTGGTCATGTTCTTTCTTAATATTTCTTACTATTTTTTTTCCTCAAATAACTGAGTGTTAAAACAGTTACTCTTGCAACGCTTTCCAGTTTCATTTGCCCTGTTGTGATCCAGGCTTAAAAATCTCAGGTCCTTCTTGAGTGAGGGGCTGGAATTGCCATGCAATGGCCATCCAGATGTCCATGTGTGCTCTGTTTTGGAGAAACAAGTTTAAGGAAGGAACAGTAGGAGAAATGGGGGTTTCTTGGTCTCCTAATCTTAGACAAAATTCTACAGGAATAAGAATGACTAAGCCTCCTCAGCAGCAAATACACTTCTCTAACATGTGGACTTAAACTGCTATTTTCTTTATCCTTCAAATAATTTGTGGATTAGTGGTGGAGTAGCTGTAAGATGTACTTAGAGGCAGCATTTTCTTTTATCTTCATTGTTGGACTAAGTCAAAGTACTGCTCCAAGTCCTTCAAGCTGTGAGATCATCTTGTGCCACTGCAGCCCTGCTGTCTCAGTTATTCCTGGCTCCTGTCACAACGTTAGGGCTGGGAAATGAGGGAATTGCGTGATGGATACCAACAGCCCATCAGAAAGTGCTGTGAAATTCCATGCTAATGCCTCATGGTTTCTTTTTGGGACTGAGGCTACACCTTGGAAAACTGCTGGCAGTGGAGATTGGTCCTTGCATTGATTTGTGTGATGTCATCATGTAGCTCCTGGTCCTGCTCTGCAGCTGACTTACTTGGTCAGAGGCATCTGGTTCATTCCTCTGAGGGTTTTCAAAGCTGCATTGTGCACAGTAGAAATTTCTTCCCTGGGAGAAGCCAGCCTGGTCCATCCAGCTGCAGTCAGAGCACAAGGTCCAGGCCATCTCCTCGCAGCAATGATGACGCCGTTGATTCGAGCTGCGGATTTTCTCCATTAAGCAGTAGCAATTCAGTTATTTTTTTCTACAAACACAAAATCTGCCATCATCCCTAAGCCCTTGGCCTACAGGACAGCCATCTGTGCTGGTATGATCTTCTTGGAAGCTGCCACGACTCTAGCAGGTGTCCAGAGCTGTGGCTCCGGCAGCTCCTGATGCAGAAGTGGCTCAGGGCTGCCTCCCCTGGTTTTGTCACGAGCAGCATCATGTCCTGCCACATCAATCCTTCCCCTTTACATGTCTGGATGAATAAACTACTCCCTGAACATGCTGAGTTCCTGTTGCCCTGAATCCCTGTGCTCTGCAGGTGTCTGTAGACTCAAGCCACCAGCAACAATTACCTTAATTTAAATGTGACTTATATAACAAACTTGTTTGTGTATTGCTTTGTATTTGCCTTTGGCGCAGGTTCCGTTTTCCCTCCAGAATATTTTTTCACATTGTTTGCTGGGTATTTGGTCGTATTTGTCTTCTGGATCTTTAAAACATCAGGAACTTGTGACCTTTGAGGCCTTTTCAATGATTCTGTGATTGAGAAGTAACCAGGAGCATTTGTTCCCTTACTGGAACATGGATGGGATGACTTGAGCTGATGAGGAGCAGCTTGGCTGCAAGTCATATTGCCTCAATTCCTGTACAGAATTCCTTCTCCACGCTTAGAAAGAAGCCTTGACTGTGGAGTTCACACCCAGTGTGGACATCAGTCTTGCAGTGTAGATTAGAGGTCAGCAAAAATTGAGGCCAGTATTAATGCCTATCTCCCGACTGCCTGGGCAATTGGTGAACCCACATCCATGTCTATCCCAAGTGCACTGTTTTATTGCAAATGTGATTACTCCAGTCTCTTAATCCTCTTCATATTAACTTTATATTTTTAGAACCTCTGTAATCTTGCACATTAATGCCTTGATGGATCGTAGGCATTAAGTCTTGTATGTGAAGCGCGGATGAGTAGCAGTTGATAAATGGGATGGTTTGGGTGCATTGCAGACTTACCCATTCTAATTTATTTTTTTATTTTGTGGATAAAAATAGAATATTATTGAGTGTTTCAAGGTGTTTGATTGACACCTGCCACAAGAAGGAGGAGACTTCTTCCTTTTTGCCAACTGTCTGACTGCACTGTGGTGCTTGCTGTGAGCAGCTGTGGTCTGATCTAAAACACACTTGTATGACCCAACATTATTCAAAAATACAGACTGGAGACCAGCAAAAGCACTGTGGGCAATCACAATGCCCACAGAGTGAACTGGAGCTTGAGCTTTGCAACCCTGACTTCCCTTTGCCAATGTCCAGGTTGTTCTTCAAGGCCCAGGAGCTTTGTGGAATGATTCTTGAACTTCACTGCAATGTGTGAGCTTTGTATTTAAATGAGGAGGTTATTTCTCCTCCAGAGAGCAAATCTTACTGCTTTTTGTTCTCTTCTTATTTAAATGACGTGTAATGGTGAAGTCTGTTGTTAGAATTTCTGTCTGAGGTGTTTTAATTATGCACAAATCTTCAAGTATAGGACGGAACTTCTTTTAGTCAAACTGATTTTAACCAATTTATTTATTTCTGTTCTAGGAACCAATTAAATCCCGGGCACCACAGCTTCATTTAGAATACAGATTTTATAAACAACTTGGAAGTGCGGGTGAGTAAACCTACCTTAAGCTTATCAAAAGTTGTATTAAATTTCTTTAATAAAGGCATTTCTTTATTAAATCAAACACCACCGTAGTATTTGTTGTGTTACTCTGACTTGAACTTAGGGATCTGGGCCAATTCCTTTTAGCCTCACACAAGTTTTGGAAGCTGTTTGGTGAGAGTGGGATTATAATGATGATATTGGGTAGTTCTGTGGACGTAAAACCTCGAGTTCTTGAGGATTTGCTGATATGGAAATACCCCTGTAAGTGTGATTGTAAAACATAGGACTTGTCAGTGGATGGAAAGTTATTTGTGTATAGAACAACACCCATTAAGCAGGTGATCTGAAGTCTTTAAACCTAGGAAATTGTTTTCATTTTTGCTTGTTAAATCATAAGAGTGTCCACCACCCCCGTGGTTCCTCTGTGCAACCATGGTCTACAGCAAATAGGAGAAAAATAGAGCAAGATCAGCCAAAGGTGGAATTTCTTGCACATTTTTTCCTGACAGTCTCTGATTTCCGTGATACAGAGCTTGAGTTGTGTCTAATAGTGTTTGGATTTTTCTTCCCTGAATTTCTGGTGGTTTTTTTCAAGCCTGAAGAGCCTTGTAGCATGTGCTGTTTCCTATGCCAAGGATTTCCACAGCCTTGTGCAGGGTGTTCCACTGCTCAAGGAAGTCTCTGTGAAGCAACAACCTTCACTGCTCCTTCTGTGCCTTGATCATGTATTGACTTTGGGTTTTGACAAGTTTCTTACATTATTGTAGTTTTTTTATACTTCTGATTTTGTTTTTTCCTGTTTTCCCTGAATGGACCCAGTTTCCACTTGCAGGGTATGTCTGATGGACATCCAGAAATACTTTGGTAATAATATATTACAAAAATACTAAGTTGAAGTTCCTGCTGGAGTTCTGTTGGTGCTTGTGATTTCTGGGATACCCCAGCCCACGTGTCTTGTGACACATGAATGAATCCCAGTCTGCTTTTCCTACAGCACTTGGCTTCCTTCCACTCTTCAAAGATGTTATTAAGGAATTATAAAACTGATGAAAATTTGAAGGAATGGCTTTATTTTGGTCAGATTAAGTATTTTTAGGTTTTCCCCTGTTCCTACAGAATTGAAGCTTTTGATCCTGTCATAATTACCTCCTGAGAGCATTCATGGAATCATGGAATGGTTTGGAAGGGACCTTAAAGCCCATCTCGTTTCACCCTCTGCCATGGGCAGGGACACCTCCCACTAGCCCAGGTTGCTTCCAAGCCCCATCCAAACTGGCCTTGGATCCTTCCAGGGATGAGGCAGCCACAGCTGCTCTGGGCAACCTGTGCCAGGGTCTCACCACTCCCACAGGGAGGAATTCCTTCCTGGTCTTTAATCTGCTGTTTTGGAGCATTTGTCAAGGGACTGTTGAGAAGCCTCCTGACCCTCCTGACTGTTTCTCTCTCTGTGTGGTCCCACGGGTGTTGCACACCCAGCTCTGATGAGCTGTTGGATGCCTTTGGAGGCTCTTGTGCTGCAGTTTTGCTAAAACAATTGGAAACCAGCCAAGACTTGAGTGGAGGACGTGAACTACAATTCTGGTTTCACCATGAAACCTGGAATCCCAACAAAACAAATTTTGGTGGAGTCAGGCTGCCAGGAGCAGGGAGGCTTGATTTGATTGATGCCTGCACCAGGGATTAGGACTGGAAAAACAAAAATAAGTGCCAGCATTGGGGAAACAGAGGGATTTGTTCTCAGTGATATTGCTAGTGCCAGGCTCCCTGTAATGCGTCCTTGCTCTGGAACTGCTCGAACAGCCAGGCTTGAACTTCCAGTAGGGATGTCTGGTTACTTGGAATTATCAGACACTTGCCAAACAGAGACTAGAAGTGTCCGAACACATGGTGTGCATGACTCAGAGAGAGCAACAGTAGCGTTGCATGTGACATTCTGCAAAATAAATTAGCCAATTAATCCTGCCAAATGATGTGGCTGGCTGCAGCTCCCACCTTTAGCTGAAGGAGGGAGAGCAGAGGGAGCCTGGTTGTGACACCACGGGAGCCACCTTGTCCCCTCAGCAGCTCAGTGGCCACATTCAACTGCCTGTGCAGCCAGATGGTCCCAGTGAGCTCTGAGATGTCAAAATTGTCATCACTTGCAGCTTTGGGAGAAAAATGGGGGAAAATTCTTCTAATTTTAGAAGAAATTTTAATTAGAAAAATTCTTCTAATAAGAAGAGTTTTAATGGTGATTTCCTTCTTGGGTGTTCAGCATAAACATTTTTACATGGGGTAGTAGTCAGAGGAAAACTTAAGCTGGAAGGCACCAACCTACTTGGCCAGTGCCTGAAGGATGTATGTGGGTATCAATTGCCTGATTCACTTAGCATCATCAAAAACTATTGAAAATAGTCTTTTTTTTCCCTTTTTCTAAGCTGTTCAGTCAAGTTTTGCATTTCTCTTAGTGCAATTGAACAGAGTAGCAAATAGCCCAGTAATTCAGAAGCTAAATCCTGAGATGAGCTTCCATGTGAGATGTTTTCCACATGAACAGAGGATGTAATAACTGCCTCTTCCTTCAGCAGTGACTCTGTGGCCCCCTGTGCCACGTGCTCCATCACTTTAATGTTCCAAGACTTTCTGACAGGGCACAAAGTTGCATCTGTTTCCTCCCAACAGCACCAGTTTCTCTGCCTGCCACATGGCTCAGATGAGGATGCCTAGTCAGCTTGGATTAGCAAAGGAGCAGACTGGATTTCATGTGTCTCAGACATCTTAAGATGCTTCACACTAGATTAAGTGATGGAGCAGGGAGAAGTTTGTCAGAGGGATCTAAACTGTAGGAATGTGGCTCTTCTTGGTGCTTCTCCGAACAGCTCAATACTGGTGGATGGATCCAGTAGATTCAGAGAAAGTTCTGAGTCAGGGGTAACCAACTAACAGATGTCTCTGATATGCTGCTTTGGATATTTGATGCTGTCTCTGATATTTTTTGTGCCTCCTTGTTTTAGGGAAAACTAACAATTCCCCTGTAATTCCCTTACTCCAACTGGAGGAATGTTTGCGCTTAGAAACAGATTTTCATGATTCTTCCTTGAACTCTTCTCCCCTCAGAAGCTGAGCAAAGCCCTGCTGCACAGTGACCATCTGCTAGCTGCTTCTTTCTCTGTGGAATTAAATATTTATTAACCTAAAATAGTATCTGAGCACTTTACCTTCATGTGAGCAGCAAAACAAAACAGCAAAGCGCGGGCATGGAGTCAGAGACCTGATGGTCAGTCCATAGGGTGTCTCAGGAAAGGACATCTTGCCTTTAGGAAATGTAATTCATTTAGGTTTTAGGTAGTCTGGGATATGATCCATTTGCTCACCAAGATAATTGAAATAGTTTTAAAAATCTCTGTGCAAACTAGTTGCCTTGCTCTCATCAGTCTTCTAATGCCAGTGTTGCGCTGAACCGTTTCATGATTGGTTTTTGTCCTAAGAGCCACATGAGCTTGCACCAGCATCCTGACTGGAATCCTCCTGGCCTGAGTTATCCCCAGGATCTCGCTTTACAGGTGGTGGCACAGTCCTGATGGCAGCACCTACCTGAGCACGAATATGAGTGGCACAGTCCAAGTGTGATAGTTATTGCCCAAAATTAGGCTCTTGCTCTGTGACCCTTCTTGAGGACTGGCTGTACCAGATGTTCCTTCCTCCCCAAAGCTGGTTCCTCAGCTCCTGAGCTTCTCCATACTCTGATGCTTTGTACAGCTGATTGAATCTGCTGCTTCCATACCATGGGGACAAGAGGACCTCCCCCTCCAACTTGACCAGATGCTTTTGCATCTCCAAGTGCAGCCAGAAGCAGTTCAAGTCTCCAACATGTTTCTGCTATTGGATAAGTCACTTGAGCATGTCATTTGTCCCCTGTACTTGAAGTTTGTGGAATAAACGGAGTTATTTGTCCATGGTCAAACGGACCCAGCTCCTGGCTCCTGGAATGGTTCGACTTCCTGGGCAGTTACCAAAGGACAAAGCTCTGGCTTTGCTTGAACTGCCTCCTGCACACCCAGCAGCATCCCAGGACCCTTCTGCTTGGATTGGGATGAGTAAAAGCAACTGCTCTTCCCATGGCTTGTAGGAGTCCTGCAGCAGCTGGGTCCTGCTGGTGGCACACCGGGGTCTCAGTAATTCCATTGGCTCTGTCCTGTGGGCTGTTTGCTTGTGGGTAACAGGAATCTTGTTGTCCTGTGGGTAACAGGAATCTTGTTGCTTTGAGGCTGATTCCAGATTAGAGGAATCTAATCTTCTATTCAGGAGCTTGCTGGAACAAGTCCAGGGGAGGGTACAGAAATGTTTCAGGGGCTGGAACCCCTGTACTCTGGAGCCAGGTTGGGAGAACTAGGGGTGTTCACCTGGAGGAGGGAAGGCTCCAGGGAGACCTTAAAGCCCCTTCTAGTGCCTGAAGGGGCTCAGGAGAGCTGGAGAGGATTTGGTACAAGGACCTGGAGTGCCAGGGCAAGGACTGGATGGATGGCTTCCAACTGCCAGAGAGCAGGGATAGATGGGATGTTGGGAAGGAGTTCTTCCCTGTGAGGGTGGTGAGGCCCTGTCACAGGTTGTCCCATCCCTGGAAGTGTTCAAGGCCAGGTTGGATGTGGCTTGGAGCAATCTGGTCTAGTGGAAGGTGTCCCTGCCTATGGCAGGGGGTGAAATGAGATGGGCTTTATGGTCCCTTCCAACCCCAACCATTCTGGGATTTTTTACCACATTTCAAAGCGCCTCTGGCATCTCTCCCTGTTGAGGCCATATGTAATTCCTTCCCTGTAAGCATCACTTTTGGAAGGTAAACTGGAGCACTGCGTGCTTCTAGGTTTCTTTTGGCTGCACGGAGCCAATGCTCAGTTTGCACATAGTGACAGCTTCTGCCTGTGCACATCGTGTGCAGAAGTCATGCATTTTTGATTCAATAGTAGTTTATTTTTATATCAGCTGGCAGATGAGTCACACCTTCCCCCACCCTTCCCAGTCCCACCTTGGCACGTGTGATTCATTCAGACGCGTGGCACTGTGCACTGAGTTCTGTACCGCCGCTCTGTAGCCAGTGGTCATTCCCAGCACGGGCAGGTGACACTGGCAGGTGGAGTTGGACGTCATGAGCAGCGTGGTGGGGAGCAGAAGAGGAGTCTGATACGCTGGAGAATCCCAGGAAACTGAGATCTCTGCTGTCCCCAGCCCACGCAGTGGATGAGTCACAGTGTAGGAGCAGAATGTTCTGAGTCAGGGAGGGGTATGTCAGTACATATAGAATATTGACGGATTCTGTGGTTTTGTTTTAATTCCTGCTCTGTAAACAAGTTCACCTCTAATGAAGTATGGAGTCTGTGTGTTTACTTTGGGACCTCTCTGTGTTGCACAACTCGCCAGAGCGAAGCAGTCTGTTTACTTGTGAGGAGGTAGGACTGAGGGAAATGAAGGTGGTATAAATAACCAAGCCTTTGCATAGTCTACTCAATATTTGCATATATATTCCTCAGTGTAGCTGAGCTGTCTGCTATCCATGCTGCCTGTGGAGTTCTCCTGTCAGGATTGCCTGCACTGAGCACCTTTTTCTGTGCTGCTCTTGCTTTACCCCCACACACACTTTGTATGTATCAGTGCGCTTTATGAAGAAATTCTTTCCATGCCAGTTGCACAATGCTGTCATTCACATGGCAATTACGGGTCATTTTGGTAAAGCTTGTTATAGGATGGATGTAAACAGGTCGCCTTGGCGGAGCTGCCAACAACACGGTTTTACAGGGAGGTCGTTGTGCAGAACACTCCTCCCCAAGGGAGCAGGAGTAACTCGAGGCTGTGTGAGGCAGGGTTAGTGCAAGAGATCCGCACCCTCTCTAATTAAGAAGTGTGAACATACCCATTAACACTGGCCACAGTCGCTTTAATCTTCAAAATTCCCACTCATATTTGCCACCTGGATGGAAACATTGCTGTGGCCAGGAGCTGAGCCAGGTCACCCCCTCAGCAGGGGGCTGGTTTGGGGGAGATGGAGCTGCTGGGTGGGGATGATAATAAAATCATAAAGCTCATCTTGTGGCCATATGGGCAGGGACGCCTTCCACTAGACCAGCTTGCTCAGAACTCTGTCCAACCTGGCCTTGAACACTTCCAAGGATTGCCCTTCTGCACCCCAAAGTGAGTTTGGATTTGTGTGGAGCAACACCTGGCTGTCATCTGAGGTATTTTGTGTCCTGGTTATTGTATAGAAGAGTTTGTTCATTCCTGTCACACCGCAACACTCTGGGTGAGCACTGCAGCCTCCTCCTTTGAAATATTGGAAATATTTTAGATTACCAGTGTTCAGGGACTCTAAGTGTTTAATAAGTGACTCATCTGTGCAAGGGGATACAAAACTGACATCTCTTTACAAGAAAGGCAGCTTTGGGACACATCTCGTGTCAGTCATTCCCTACCTCAGATGCCTGCAACAGACCTAAATGTTTTAAGATATGTTGGGTTAATTTTCTACCAGCAAGGAAAAGTGTCTGCATTCTCAAATCCTGCACAGACGTGTGCCCTTGGCCATAGGTGGGGGATGTTCAGCAATGGAGATACAGTTTTATTCTACTGAAGATGGGGGGTTTTTTAGGCAAAAAGTGGAGACCCTCACACTGAGCTGCATATTAAGGAATGGTGATCAGCAGCTTCATTGTAAAGTCAGGGTAGTCCAGGGAGCTTGAACTTGAGGGATCCTGGACTTCCAAGCTTTTGAATTACAGAATGAAATGTAGTGGATTACTGTAAAGTGCTCATTTAGACCCTGCTGCGTTCAGGGCTGGCTTGTTGTTGATCTCCAGAGAATTATGTTCACTATTTAAAACTACTTGGCTTTTTTTTCACGTGTCCATTCCCTTGTTAGGAAGGGCTTCCTGAATGTGCACATTGCAGCATCTTATCATCAGAAGTTTTGACTTCCTTGGGCTAAATTTAGGTTTTGTCAGTTGGAAGTTCTCAGATGCTTTTAAAGCAAGGCCATTAATATTTGAAAATGAGATTGAGGCAGTTTCCTTTTTATATTCAGAAAAGCCTTCATGCATCTCGTACTCTTCTGGTATTCATGGCAGTAATCGCAAATCAAATGCCAGCAACTCCAGGCAGCACGTGATGGGGAACAGCAGGATGCTGGGAAGCTGGAAAATGCCTTTCCTGAAGACACTTTTCCTTGAAACCTGACATGGCCATAAACCTGTAGCAGCCAGACTCATCCAGGTCATCCCAGGTGCCTCCCTGGGTTCCCCTCACAATCAGCAATATCCACTAAGAGCGGGTTGTGGGTTGTGGGATGTGGGATGTGCTGCTGCTCTGAGGATCCAGCAGGGCTCGAGGAGAGGGACAGACATTTAATCATTAAGGTCTCTGTGCTGCTTCTGGTACCTTCTAGCAAACCCTGAGCTGAAATATGTCTTGCTGGCTATCAGCCCAGGCTGTGCTTGGAAACTGGAGTGCCTCAGTCATCAGAGTGGGGAGGTGAAGACCACAGAACCACAGACTGTTCTGGGTTGGGAGGGATCTTAATGCTTATCTCATTGCATTCCCTGCCATGGGCAGGGACACCTTCCACTATCCCAGGATGCTCCAAGCCCTGTCCAGCCTGGACTTGAAAACTTCCAGGGATGGGCAGTCCACATGATACGTGATGTTTGAAGATAAATTTTGGAATTGATATTTACATTGAGTGAAAAACCCAGTTTGGCAATGAGGGCCAGGATAATTAATAAGGATTAGGAGCTGGTTGGCTGTTCTGCTTGTCTCTCTTTCCTATCCCTTCTATGACCATTCTTCTAGCCATAGGTATGCTGCACTTAGAAACTAATTGAGATCTAAAGCTATAAATTTAGTTTTCAGGGGAGCTGTTGTGTCAGGTGTTAAGCACTGCCTTGATACAAACTAAGCTCTTTCCCCTTTGGAAGGTGGGTGCCAGATTTAGTGGGATCCCTTCCAATGCAGTAGAGACATCCTACACACACTGGAGGTTTCTAAGGTGAAACACTGAGCTGTGCCAGGGAAGTCCTGTTATGGAGGGCTGCCCACCTTCCAGACAGGCTCTCCAATGGGTTTGGAATTTGTGTTTTGGAGCTATGCCCTGCCTTCTATTGAAAAACCTGCTCTCGTTGCTAAAAGACAAGCCACAACCACTGCCTGAGTCTGTGACAGGTCATGCTGGAGTCCTGAAGCTTTGTAATAATTTTTCTGTCTGAAAGTGGAAGTTTTCCTTTTAAAATTCATTCCTACCTGCTGCTACTTGGCTCTCTTAAGGTGAAACAGATAATATCTGCAGATAGGATCTGATTTAACACCTCTGAACTTCTGTATGGCAGCAGGTTCTCCTGCAATAAGAGGGAGTGGAAGGTTTTCTCTTAGGCTGGAAGGACCATGTGGGTAACACTTTCCTACTCATGTGAAAAATCCCTTTTTCCCTCCAGTCCTGCAGTAGTGATGGGGCAGATCAGTGCCAATCTCTTGGCTTGTTGTGGAGAGTTTACTTGCATTTGATTCTTACTCATCACTTTCTGGTTTGGTGCTGCTGCAGGGGGAAACCTGAAAAAAATCCACCCTCCCAGTGGGACCAGTACTGCGGGGCTGAGTTGCACCCACAGCTTTGCAGGCAGGCAGATCCCAGCACAGCTCTGGGATGACACATAGGGCTGTGCTGCCAGAAATGTCCAGATTGTCCCACCACAGTCCGGTGGGAATCTGGCCTTCAGCTGCCTGAGCAAGGCTGAGCATCATCTTCCTCCTGAGCACCCAAAGCTATGTGTCTGATACCACTGTCTGCTTTATCCAGCTGGATCTGACCCGCTGATCTGCCATCCCAGTTAAAAATGCTGTTGGATCCATGACAAATCCTGCCTGTTATATGCCAGTTTTGCCTTATGTTGCTGTGCTGTCTTGGTGAGACTGACTGTGGCCACTGCTCAGCCACAGCTTAGGCTGTCAGACCCTCCCTGCATTGTCATTGTGTCACCCCGGTGTGCAGCTGAGGGGGAAGCAGGGAAAAGCTCTGCCTCCAGCCAACATCCTATGGAGATGAGCTGAGGAAGAGCAGGGGCTACCTGGGACTCTGTGTGATCAAACCAGAGTGGTTCTCTGAGCAGCAGAGGAGCAATTCAGCACAGGCAATTTGGTTTTGCTGCTTTTGTTGCGTTTTTCGTCTGCCCAGAAGTAGCCTCTTCCCTGGCACTGCTTCTGGAGTTAAATTTGGGTGCTGCTGAGCAACCAAGATCTCTTCTTGATTTTTCTTAAGATTATACCTGTAATGTCATTAACACATGTCACTTCATGTGCATAACATGTTCCTGATGGGCAGCTGAGGGGCAGTTCTGATCTCTGCTCCCTGTAACCAGGAACACCACCTGAGGGAATATTTGGAGCTGTGTTAAGAAGGTTTAGGTTGGATATTGGGAAAAGGTTCTTCCCCCAGAGGGTGGTGGGGCACAGAACAGGCTCCCCAGGGAATGGTCACATTCCCAAGGCTGCCAGAGCTCAGGGAGTGTTTGGACAATGCTCTCAGGCACAGAGTGGGACTCTTGGGGTGTCCTGTGCAGGGACAGAAGTTGGATTCATTGGTCCTTGTAAGTTCCTTCCAGCGCAGGATATTCCATGATTCTATGAACTTGTTCTCAAAAGAAAAGAAAATTACCAAGGGTCCCATGATTTCTTCTCAACTTCTCTGTTACCTGGGTCAAATGAAATGGCCCAAACCTGCCACTTAACTCCCTCTCAGCAGGTAGGGCTGAGGAATTGCACAGCAAAGGAAAACTGATCAGGAACAATTTCCAATTTCTCCTGAGATTTTTTTGGAGGGTGGGGGGGGTGGTGTGGGAAGGAGAGGAAATTATTTCTTTATTGGTTTCTTTCTTTCTTTTTGGTTGGATTTTTGTGGGTGTTCTTAAGCAGCAGAACCCAGTTGGCCACACAGATGTGCTCAGGCAGAGCTCACATGGCTGTGTGACCTGCAGTGAAGCAGAATCAAAGCATAGTTTAGGCTGGAAAAGAAGCCCCCTCAAACCATCAAGTCCAACCATACCTCAGTGCTGACAAGGCCACCATGAACCCCCATCCCTTCCAGGAATGTTATTGAGTGGCTCCACCACTGCCCTGGGCAGCTGTTCCATGGTTTTCATTCATCCTTGTCCTTGGATTGTAGGTGTGTGGGAAAAGGTAATAAGGCTATAACTTAAGCTAGAATATTCTTGGGTGGTTAAAAATAACTCTTCTAAAATTATTTACTGGTTTTATCCTTCTCTTAAGTTGTTTTACTATGTTCCAGCTGCCGTTATCACTGGAGCAAGACGTTGTGTTGGATATAAAATAACAGTAATGTGGAGACTTGAATATAGTCGTTTTCCCCAAGCCCTAGAAATGTGAATTCAGTCTTTTGAAACTTGCAAAAAAACCCCAATGTATTGTGCTGTGCTTTATTCTTTTGTGTTTGTCAAGAATTGAAACAATTTCACTTCACTAATTTAGTTGTTAGAGCTAAAAAACTGCCTGTGAATGGGTGTTTCTGGGTAAATTTCCCAGATTTTGAAAGTTTTCCTGCATTTGACCTTTTCAGATAGGGCTGATTCTCCTCCTAATATTTTTTTTTATCTTTATGAATAAAAATATGAGTGTCTCCTTGGTACCCCCTCTTCAAGTGCTGCTTGCTTTGTAGATGTGAAGATTTGTTTAATAAAGTGAAGCCATGATGTCAGGAAACCACCTTGTACCACTCAAGGAAGATGAAATGCCACGCTGTTCTAATAACACAGCGATCCTGAGATTTGTTTTTTCTGCAGCTGAAGTAAAAATCAAGTTGTTTGGATTTTTACCAGCAGCAAGAACAAATATGTTCTTCCTTCTGTCCTTCCCTGGTCTGTTTTTCTGCTGTTCCTTTTCCCGTCCCCCCCACCACCCTTTTTTTTCTTGTGGATTCAAATATTACCAAAATGAAACAAAACACAGCAAGGATTAAATACATCCTGCATATCTTGAGATGAGCTGGAGTGAGGTGGAGTCTTGGAGTCCACATGGAACTCCTTGGAGATGACAATAGCTCTGTCTTCTCACAGCTCATACACAGCCGTTGCACCTTTATGTGCCTAGTGTCGCCTCTTTCCATGAAAAGAGAAAACTCTCTGCCATCATCAGGGGAGAAGGTGTTGATCCAATACCTTCCTGTGGCTTTCCCATCCCTGGAAGCGTTCAAGACCAGCTTGGCTGGGTCTTGGAGCAATCTGGTCTACTGGAAGGTGTCCCTGCCCATGGCAGCTTTGAGGTCCCTTCCAGCTTCTGATATTTTCTGAGTTAATTCCTCTTGGGTTCAGAGAGCATTTGAGCTGCCCGTATCCAAGGCAGGAGTAGGGCATTGCTCTGCCTCTCCTCCTCCTCACCCACCGATGGGCTAAAGCAGAAAGCTGTAGTGCAGAAATTCCTGCTAGGCAGTGGTGCAAGAGCATTCAGCATTTGCCAGGAGAAATGAAAGCGCCTGGCAGCTGTTGGAGCAAACGGAGCAGGAGAATGTTCGGGGACAGGAGATGCGTGAGGAGCTCTGGACAGGTCTGGCTACCCTTCACCCTTTTCAGATGAGTGAGAAAGAACTAAAAAACTAAATCGTGGGCTCTCAAACCACAGTATCAGAGCTCAAGAGAGCAAGGAAATTATTGAGGAGCTGTACAGGCTGGAGGCACTCACAGCATGGTGGTCATCTGTGTGGATCATCATCGGAGCTGCCACAGTGGCGGCCGTGCTCCAGCTCCTCCAACCCCTCTTCTCCATGTGAATGTTTCTGTTTGTGGTTGTTGGATCAGATCACTATCTTTAGGTTCTTTCCCTAATCTTATGCCAGTTCAAGGTTTGTGTAGCCTAGGAGTGGTTGGTGAGATTGTGGCAGACCTTTTCCACCACCTCTTTTTCCACCTGCAGGTGAGCTGGTGCTGGAGTCACAAATTGCATTTTCTGCTTGTTTTCCTTCACATCTCAACTGCTGTTTCTCAAACAAGAGAAAACACTCTCAATCACTCAAAATCTTTGTACTTCCCTAAGCTTCTCCAGGTAAGATTGAAGGTGAAGGACTGTATTATAAAGCTTTTGCAGCCGTACTTTGAAGGAAGATATCTCAGAAATTCATCCAATCAAATGTATAAAAGACCCTCAGGACAAGATTATTCCCAGTAACAATCCCAATCTCAACTTTTCTCTCATCTTTCTATTTTTGAAGCAGACTATTCCAAAATCTGAAGGGCAGGATGAATCTTTTTACTTCCAGCTCACAGAAATAACCTGTTAACTAACATGCTCAGGTAGATTTACATGGGACATGTTTGAAGAGGTTAGGGCTGAGATCTTGGCCGAGTCCATGTTGATCACAAATCTTCTCTTTCAGCCAGGATTTTATTCTGATGTGAAAATGAAGAGAAGGGTAGATCCTCATTAGTGTAATCAGCTTAAATGGGTTGACTACTCTAAAGCAATTTGTTTAATTTGTTTGGAACATGTTTAATTTTAGCTATAGATATGCAGCCCTCTCACAGTTGCTATTTATGGTGTTCATCGTGTAATTTTGTGTTCTGTGAAAAAATTTTGTAAAAATAAACTTCCTGCTCTGAATGAGAATTTTGTGACAATCTACAGCCCATTCATCAGAGCCTCTTTAAAACCACACAGAACTTGGTGTGCACTGATGTGTGTCTGCATCTCTTTCAGTGATAAAGAGTTCTTGCTGCCCACACAGAGCATGGGTTTGCATCAAGCATCAGTCCTTTGCTGGGCCTTGGATTGCTCCCTCCTCCCTCTATCTTTGGGTGTGGAATTTGGGGTTCTGCAGGAGTGTCTCCCCTCTACAACAGAGCTCAGTGTCAAAACCTGCATAAAGAGAGATTCTGAATTCTTCTTTAATTCTTGAAATTGAAGACGTCAGCTTCTCTATTTGGCTACACCTCATTGAAGGGCAGTGAAAAACAACTCCCTGCGGTAGCAAAAACCATGGGTGTGTCAGAAACTACTGATATTGATGACAAGCTCTGGATGTTTCCTGGTGATTTGCTGTATGGGGGTGTGGCTCTTGTCCTTCCATTGATGTAAATGCCACGTGCAGCTTCTCGCACTTGCTTCCTCGTTCCTCCTTGGGTGTATTTTACTTGCTGTTGGTGAGGTTTATTCGTAGCCTCTCATGATTCTCACACAGAGTCTCAAGCCAGGTGCTGTTCCAGATCAGGTGGGTTCTGCTTCCTGTGCCTTCCATACAGGGCAGGTGCTGCAAACTCTGATTTCCCTTGGGCATAACCTTGGATTGGCATCTCTACCCATCTGGAAATGGCTTTGGAATTAGTTCAGTGCACCTGAACTAATGTGTTTTTTTGGAGTGTGTTGGATGTCTGAGGAGTTTTGCGGCCATTAGTCATGCTGTAAAAACATATGGCAGCAAGATAACATTACTCCAGTCATCCAGACACTTGATGATGCGATGGAAGTTTCTGAAAGGTGTTGTTCCAGGTGTTAATCCAGCTCAGATGAAGCTCTCTGAAAGAGCAGTGATCCTGCTCTTCGTTACTGTTCCCATTCTCATGTTCAAGCTCAAGCCAAGTGTTTTTTGGGTTGATCCAACAGCCACAGAGCATGAGGAAGTATGGGAAAGTCCCTTTTGGTGGCAGCCCAGGAGCAGTGAGAGTTCAGCATCCCCAGAAAGCCAAGGCCAGTCTCGGGAGTGTGGGGGAATCAAAGTCTTGAGTTTTTGATGTCTGCATTTGCTCTCATTCCAGCAGTGATGCTTTAATCTGCAAAATGCTGTGCTAGGTTTTCGCTGTGCTCAGCTTGAATTTCTTCCAAGACATCACTCTGCTGAAATAGCAGAATTTGCCTGTGGATTCCAGTGCAGCAATCAGTCTGTGTTTATTGGGGTGATAAACTTCCTGTGAGAGTGGAGTGGGGCCTTTTCCATGTAGCTGAGCCAAATCACTCAGCAGCGAGACCAAAGCCGTTAAGCAAATTGAGATGATTTCTGCTTGCAGCAGTCTCTGCTATAATAAACTGGTTTTCCTCCAAAGGAGAACCTGCACATACCATGCCTGTATTTTCTTCCCTTAGTGTATTGCTCTTGTTTGATACCATGGAGAAATTCCTTGTTCTGATGTGATTTCATGCATTAATTGCATTAAATCATGGTTTATACTTGAAGTGTTGAGTTGTACCTTTGAATCTTCAGTATAAGACTCTGCTCTGCTGGTGGCTTTTCATCCCACAGTCTCTGAATTCAGAGCTGCTCACCTACAGCATGACACCGTGGCTTTGTGTGACCTTTCCATTCCTCTCCCAATGTGATTACTCTCCATTAAAAACCTCAACTCCAAGTGCCCAGAAAAAAAAGTCCTTTTTCCTCCATCAATCTCTTTAGTTGGCACATCCTTCTTAAGTATTTACAGATCTGCTGGTGATATTTATGGAGTTCCTGTGGTTCACTGTGACAGTGGACTCGGCACCAGGACACGATGCTTTTCGCTGAAATAGAGCCAAGCTAAATCATAAATTATGCAAATGGGCTGTGACAAAATCAAATTTTATGCAGATTTTCTTAGGCTGACCTTTTTTACTGTTCGTAATGGCTCTGGAGCTGCCTGTATGTCAAGTTTCATCCAGTCTTATCTGCCAACACACCCTTTAATATATACATCGAGTTCAGCTTTCGAGCTCTTCCTCTTCCCAAAAAGCAGGTGAATGTTGAGTTGAGTTTGAGTGAACTGAGGATGTGTTGTGCCTAGTCCTTCCCAACTTTTGTTTCTGTAACCAGTGTGGAGCTGGAGATCCTTGGCTTGGGCTGGAAGCTCCAGAGGGCTCATCAGTGATGCCCCTTTGATCCAGGACACAGTGGTGTAGCTTGGCTCTGGAATTCAGAGAGATGTTCCAGCAGCTTTATCCTGGTAAAGGCAAGAGGGAAGTCCTTGACTGCAGAGCTGGCAGTCGGGGAAAACCCTCAGGGAAGAATCATTCCCTAAAAATCTGCCTGAAGCCAATGATGTCTCCTGTATTCTGACATTTAGGATGCTTTTTTATGTTCTTCAATAAAACCTCACCTTGTCAGAGCTCCCACAGAAGGCAGAGCCTTCCTGAGGGTTTAAGACAAAGGGAGTCCTCCAAGCTCTTGGCTGTAAGCTCTGAGCAGGTAAAGCTGGAGGAATTGGGATACCAAAAAGCACTAAGTAGTGTTGCTTCCCTCCCTACATGAAATCCCCACCTTTTGCGTCTTGCTGCAATCCATTTTTCTGGTTCTTATGCCCAGTAGGAAATTCGTTTTAATTGCAATGCTTGCTCCTTACTGGGTGAGGCTGTAAGTGTTCTCATCTTCCACTGGTCTGGGAACAGGATCCTTCACCTTCCTTAAAAGCCTTTCTGCAGTTTTATTCTCCTGCATGTCTTAATTCGCAGAGTCCTAATTCCTTCCTCAGTTCCACTATTTGAGACTTGTAGAAATTGTGGTAGAGGTACTCATTGTCTGTCTGTATCTAGGATCTGTAAGGGGCTCAGGTTTAAACTTTGCATAAAATATTCTGTTACTCTCTTATTCTCTATTACTATTCTGTTATTCTCTAAAAAATAGAGATGCTGATCTTGGTGTTAGAGGTGACTTTGTAGGTAAGTCCTCATCAGACTTTACTGAAAATCCAGTGGCTCACCATGAGTCACTTCAAGAGCTGTTGCAATTATTCCAGTCTTCAGCACTAAGCTGATGACATTAAATTGCCATTTGTGTTGATTTGGGGATATTTGAAAGCATCTTGGAGCTGCCTGGATCATATCCCGTCATTGTTTGGCTTTCTGAATTGCTTCTGCATCAAACCATCCTGTCTTCCTAGAGGATTTAATGACTGTTACTGCTTCCTAAAGCATGGAGCTCTGTTAGGAGCAGCAGCCTCCCAAACCCAGGTTGGGTCGATGTTTTACAACACTGGTTAGACAGGGAATTCCTGCAACACTCTGTAATATCCCGTTAATGCATCCCGATGACAGATTCCCTGAGCATGTGAATTAATGAGATTAAAACCCTCCTTGGGTAATCTTTGTCAAACTGTGTTTTGTTCTTTTGGAGCAGTACTTGGGAGCACAATTGCTGTGATGTTTCAGCTTTAGTGATCTCATTTGTTGCATTGTTGGCAGGTTGCAGGGTTCCAAATGCCATAGGGGTCGATTAAGGGGGCTTCCCTAAATCTGGAGTAGGACATGCACTTGTTGGGTTGCTGCCATGCTCCAGCCTGAAATGTTTCACTGCCTGAGCACCTCACAGAGCTGACACCAAATTGTGCACCTAATCAGTCAAGTGTTTTGACTGGCTGTATCTAACCCTGATCACTTAGGCAGATCCAGGTGTGTGCCTGCAATGGTTTAAAACATGCAATGGAATTAATAATCACAGTGCTTTCAGGTCCCATGCACTATAATTTATGGATCTCTGTGGGAAAAAAAGCTGCACACATAGCAGTGCTCCCTATGCTCAGCCTTTATGCTGAGTAGCGGGACACCATGTCTTTGGGCATTCAAGCAAATATTTTGTTTTGACATAAGACAAAGCCCTATATTTCAAAACAAAACCTTTCTGTTGTGTTTTGGAGCTGCTTATGAGGTGTAGAGTGGAAATACATCGATATTTAAACATGTTACCCTGCTTGGCGCCGACACTGGGATGCCGAGTGGTGCTGCAGGTGCTGATTAGCAAAATGAGCACTTGGGCCTGCACTAAATTCCTCCTGGATGGGCTGCTGTGGTTTCCTTTTTGACTCAAAGGTAATTCCAGGAGTGCTGTTCAGCTCTGTGAGTCTTCCAGCATTAAGGCTGGTTTTTTCCCTTTTAGAAAGCTGATCCACCCAAAAATCCCCTGCCAGCTGAGTTTCAACACTGTGCTCGCACAGAGCAGTCTGTTGGGTGGGAAGATGGGCTCTGGCTCCTACCATTTCGATGTTGATAGTTATGTGTGTGCACATATGCTAATGACCATGATCACCTATTTTTGTATGGTGATTGGTCAAAATTTAAAACTTTGCTCTATTTTAAAGGAAAAGGTTTTTTTCCTTTTTACTGAACGTAAACTTTGTGTAAGGTTGTGCTGAAAAACAAGGGCTGGGTGTTATCTTTGGTGACAAAGCAGCCCTTTTTTAGCCATGCTTCATTTTCTCCAAAGACTGTCATCTTCCTAATTGCTCCAACAAGTGCCGGCCCACATCTGGGGCTGTTCTTTACCTGGAGTTTAGTGGAATACAGGGAACTCCATGTCTTGTCCCCTAAATCCAAGTCTTTAAGCTGCCAAAGCTCAATGCTTTCAAGGTGGTCTTGTTAATTTGTCTGAAATCCATTTGTCTGTCCAAGGATGTGGCTGAACAGAGCCTGCACTGGTTTGGCCTTTGATTCAGTCGTATTTCCTTGCTGGAACTTATTTCCTTGCTGGGCAGCATTCGAGAGAAGTGTCACTCAAGAAGTAACAATAAAACTCTGCCTAACAAAAGGTGTGCACGCAGGGGGAGGGGAATCAACTTTGTCTCGTTGACTGATTCCAGTTCTTTCCCTGTTCTTCCAGCTGAAGGGCTCCCCCAGGTGTATTACTTTGGACCGTGTGGAAAATACAACGCCATGGTATTGGAGCTGCTTGGTCCGAGCTTGGAAGATCTGTTCGACCTCTGTGACAGGACGTTCACTCTGAAGACGGTGTTAATGATCGCCATTCAGCTGGTGAGTGATGGGCAGGGGTCTCCTTGGATGTCCATCCATCCTAGGGTGAGCACAGTGCAAGGTTCATGGCTGAGAGAACCTTCCATCATAGAATCACCGGGTGGTTTGAGTTGAAAGGAACCTTCAAAGATCTAATCCCACCCTCCCTGCCATGGGCAGGGGCACCTTCCACTGGACCAGCGTGTTCCAAGCCCCGTCCAACCTGGCCTTGAACACTTCCAGGCATGGGGCAGCCACAACTTCTCTGAGAAACCCGTGCCAGGGCCTCACCACCCTCACATTCTTCCCAATCTCCTGTGTTCTGGCAGCAGGAAGCAATTTCCTCTTGTCCTGTCCCTCCAGTTGCTTGTCCAAGGTCCCTCTCCATCTTTCTTATAAAAGAAAACTTCTCAGGGGTGAGAAGGACTCCTGCCTGTGAAGGGAAGGTCAAATTATGCTTATGAGAAACTGGCTCCCTGCACAGCAGAACCAGTGAAGCTGGATTCCTATGGACTTGCGTCCCACGTTCCCTACATGCCCCTGCCCTAGTACCTGCCCCAGCTCCCTCCCTCTGTTTGGACATCCCAGGAACATCTCAATTCTCACCCACTCCATGGGACACCCAGAGCACAGCACCCTCCCATTACCAGTTCTACTGGTTTGGTGCTACTGGGCTGCCCATAGACTGAAACCTCACAGGGCAATGGGAGCTGAGCCCTCCTTAGCCAAAATACCAGCATTTGAGGGCTCTGCCTTGGTCAAAAATTTGGTCAATCAAATGGGCTTAAGTTACTGACACTTTGAATATAACAGCTCTATGGGCAACATCACTGAGCCTTTCATGTTCCTGAAAAGGAAAGGAAATCAAGCTGGAAGGGATCCAGGCTTGGATTTGGATCTGTGTTAAAAGTGAACAGTGTGAAAGCTGAACATACTAAATGGGGTGTGGAAACTTCCACAAGTCAGTGAGGCCAGCAGGTCAGTTTGGCCTTTCCGGTTTTCAGACTGGTTTGCAGATTGCCAAGTATCTAAATATCTGCAGACATCCAGATCTTGGATGTTGTAGGGCCTTCTCAGCCTCCTCAGGGAGGTTACATGAGTTGCCAACTTGGAGCGTACACATTTAAGGAGACAGATTCAGCATCCTCAGGTGTGCCCCATCCACCTGGCCCTGGGAGAGGTGGTTTCCAAAGGGGCTGGCACTTACTGCTCAAATGAAATGGAAACCCTTTGCTGCAGCCTCAAGGCTTTAGGGGAAATTGTCTTTTTCCCACACTAAATGATTGCAGTCGCTGTGTCACGCTCCAGTGTGAGACACATCAGAAAGGAAAGCTGGGCTGTCAAACTCCTTGGGTTCACATCCATGAATTATGTTTTTTTCTTGCTTCTGACCAGCTGAGTCTGCTTAAGCTGCTGTAATTCTAACCATGGGCAACCTGATCTTTCTCCTCATACTTAGGGCGATCCCCGTGTCTGTAGGAGCATCCAGTCCCGTGTTCAATTTTTAACCAGGGACATCCTGGAAAGATATTTTTTAATATGTATTTCTGCTTGGCTGGTGTGAAGGAACTTGACAGGTTGCAGCATCTCAGGACTGGGGGTGGATCCTTTACAGATGTTAGAAGAAAGAGGAGTTTCTCTAGGGAAAACAAGGGCTGCATCTCTTAAGAAGTGACACATGGGATTACAGGAGAATCCAAACGTAGTTTTACGTCAGGAAGGCTCTCCTGGCTGAGGGCAAGAGAGACTGGATGACGATGAGTCTTCAAGAAAGACAGCCTGTTCGGGGATTGTTCAGACTCAAACTGCTTCCTCCATACTCCACTTGCAGCTGAAGACCTCCAGTAGATCAGATCCAGTGGGTGAAGCTCCTGAGCAAAGCCAAGCCTGGCAATTAAATGTGGTCACTATGTCAACCCCTACAGCCCATAAATCGGGAGAAAATGTTTTTTAATTCAGGATTCTGTTTTTCACTCTTGGCCAGGTCCAGCCTGTATGATGCTCACTGACAGTTTACAGCAAACTGTGTTGTGCCACCAGGCACTGGAAAAATATTCTGGATGTGATCTGGACCAAGTTGTGGCAAGATGTTTTTCTACCAGTGACCATCAAAATTGTCTCTGAACAAGATTAATTTCATTCTCTGCTGATCTCATCTATATTTAAGCAGGTGATGTGTGGAAGAAAGGCTCGAATTTATCAGGAAGGTCTAGAGATGGAACTGCTGTCAAGATCAGCCTGTTAAGAGTTACCTTTCTGGGAAAAGAGGGTTTGATACACTTGCTGCCTTGGCAGGAGGAAGGCAAATGAAAGCACGGGTTTCTCTGGCACCTGCTAAATGTCACAATATCCTCTCATTTCTCCACCGCAGCACAGGGGTCCTGCTGTGTGCCAAGGGATTCTTCCCCCTCCTAAGGGTTTCTCTGACATCTGAAATGGAGATTTATGGCTCCAAGGATGGACTCCGCTGGCCGTGGCCATGGAAATCCCTCTGTAATTCACAGTCTTCCATCTACCCTAGTGCTCCCGCGCTTGCTGTTTTTCCAGTGTTAGGGCAATTCCAAGTTAGTCCCAGTTCTTCGAGTGGTTTCTCTGCCCCTGAAAGAATGAATTCAGAGTGTTTGAGCCTGTAGTTCAAACCCAAAGCAGTAGGCACTGCACCTCTGCATCCAGCACGTTTCTGGAGTGGGAACTGCACTTCCCCTTTCCTTCAGCCTTCAGATGTGTTTGATGCCGAGGTCGTGCTGTAGCACTGCTGCTTGTGTGTGCTCAGGCAGAGTCTGGAAGGGAAATGCAGCCCAGACACTCCACATCACAGCAGCCACAAGCAGGGAGAGTCTCTTGTCAGTGTGAATAAAGCATGGAAGCTACTCCAGGAAACATCTTTTTGACTCGGGGAGCGTCTTTCAGCTGCCATGGCTGAGCAAAGCTCTCCAGCATGAAGCGTCCTGGCAGGTGGAAGTAAAGAAGGAATATGAAAGACCCCACAGCAGCTGTATGTGTGTGGTGGAAGCAGAAAAGGCAGGTGGGAGGAAAAAAGGCAGGAAAATAAGTACCCTTGAGTGCTGCTGGAGCATATTGGCTCATCTGACATCTCAGCTGTCCAGGTTGTTGTCCTGCCTGCTGCAACTTGCCGAGAGTTTTTAAAGAAGGAAAGAAATGAGCCCTTTTCAGGTTCTCTAATTGCTGTTGGGATTTCAAAAACTGAGCTGCTCTGGTAGCAGGAACAAATCAAATGAGCCAGTCAGGCTCCGCTTGGAAGCTTGTTATGTGTGGAGAGGCAAGGAAGCTCTTTGTTCCACTTTCAAGGGTTGCATCTTCATTTGAATTGCCTCCCAACGTGGCTTTTTGTCTCACAACCTGCTGCTGTGTCCTGTAGGTGATTCAAAGTGTGAAAAATGACTGAAGAGCATCTGCTCTGCTCTGCACCAGCCTGTAATTGATTGGAAATAATGGCTGTTAGCCGTGAAACCCATTTTCTCGGCACGTTGGAATCAATCACTGCATCGAGGGGAGGGAGCAGCAGGCAGCACGTGCTTTTCCCTTTTTGAAGAGTCTTTGAGCAAATTCTGGTTTTTAAGCCTGATTCACCTGCAGCCAATTTTTTCCTGTCTGCTGCCCTCCCTGTACAGCTGTTTATTTTATAAGGAGGGGTGCCCTCTCCTGCCCGCCACTTCTTACCGAGAGGTGGAAATGCAGCAGATTTTTCTTCAAAATAAGGTGCATAGGAGTAAGGGCCTGGGAGTCTGGTGGAGGATCACATGCATGTGGACTTTTAAAACCAGGTATGGGTCCAAGATCTGTAAAGAGAAAGAATGATCTCGGTTTGCCAGCTGGATTCAGTGAGAAATGAAGAAGCAGCCAGGGTCTGCCAGTGCAACAGAGTGAGCAGGGGGGTTGGAAGGGCTGATGGGGGTCCCTGCTGCTTGACTGGGGGAGAGTGACCTGGCTCTGTGACCCAGAGACTCCAGCCTGCAGAGCTTTCCTGCCAGAATCCATCCAGGGGGGGTGACCAGCTGGTGGCCCTCACCCTGGACGTCCCCCGGCATTCTGGCACTGTGCTGTCCCTTGCAATGGTGTGGCAGTGACCTCTGGGGACTGAGGCTCGTTAGTGCAAAACTGGGAGCTGGTGGAGCTTTGCAGAGGTTTCGTAGCATTGCTGGCCCGTGAACATCTGGGCCCACAAACATCTGGGTCAACCCCAGTAGCTTTTCCAAAAAAGCACCTTGTTTAAGCCACTGTGCCCTCTGGCATGTGGGGCATCTGCAGCCAGGACAGCCATAAATGGGGATTCATGTGTGTTCATTTGAAACACAAAAAGGCAATTAAAGGTAATAAATGAAATTAAATTGGGAATTGTTTCCAGTTGGAATCATCTCCTAAGTTCAGGACCCACAGGAGAACTGCTTGACAGCATGTTCAAACATCACCTGCAATGTTTGATTTCAAAAGCAATTTTAATGATGAACTTCTGAATAAGATGTGTTGTTAGAGGCACTCCATCACCTCAGAAGTGGGGTTCCTGCCTTTTCACCTTCCTGTTCAGTCATACTTACAGAAAAACGTTAGTCAAAAGCTGAAAAATATTCCAGCTATTCCTAGTTGACAGCAATGAGATTAATTATTATTTTAGTCAGCTTTAAAGATCGTAAAGCTTCTGCCTGCCGAAAAATCCCCCTCCGTGAAGAATCTGGCATGTCTAAGACACCATATGGGTCGAGGGAGGAAGGTGGTAAGACAGAGCAACAGGGGAAGGCGGTGGGCAAGGGAAGAGCTCTTGGTAACCGGTTTAGTATGTTTAAAATCAATACAAAAAGGCTGCTGCAGCTCCCCGTGGCATCCTGCCAAGAGCTACATCCCAGTGGTAATGCCTCAGAAACAGCCTTTGCCATTTCCGTGGGAATAAAGCAGGGAGCACAGCATGATAGCCTTGGAGAGGAGGGGATGACAAATTCCTCTTCCAGCTCTGCTGGGAGCTCTGCTCACAAGTAACATTTCCCTCGTTTTGCAGATCTCTCGGATGGAGTACGTGCATTCCAAGAACCTCATCTACCGGGATGTGAAGCCGGAGAATTTCCTCATTGGCCGGCAGGGCAATAAGAAGGAGCACGTCATTCACATCATAGACTTTGGATTGGCCAAGGAGTACATTGACCCCGAAACCAAAAAACACATTCCCTACAGGGAGCACAAGAGTCTCACTGGGACAGCGAGATACATGTCCATCAACACACACCTTGGCAAAGGTTTGTCTGCACAGGGGGAGCCTACAGAGTGGCCTTTAGGCTGGGAAATCTCTCCAAGGTTATTGAGTCCAACAGTTGACCAGCACTGCCATGTTCAGCTTTATTAAACCATGTCCCCAAGTGCCACATTAACACATCTTTTGAACACTTCCAGGCATGGTGACTCCACCACTGCCCTGGGAAGCCTGTTCAATCCTTGACAACCCTTTCACTGAGTTATTTCCTCCAATACCCAACCTAAACTTTTCCTGGTGTTGCCTGAGGCTGTTTCCTCTCGTCCTGTCTTTTGTTCCCTGGGAGCAGAGCCCAACCCTCCCCTGGCTGTCCCCTCCTGTCACGGGGTTGTGGAAAGCCTGAAGGTCCCTCCTGAGCCTCCTTTTCTCCAGGCTGAGCCCTCCCAGCTCCCTCAGCTGCTCCTGGTGTTCCAGCCCCTTCTCCAGCTCCAGTCCCTTCCCTGGACACATTACAACTTGCCATTTGAATCCTGTAGACCTCCCATAGCACCTTGGCTCAGCTCTCTCGCACCCTTGAGGCTATTTGTGAACCTCCCAATGCCGTTTACAGTCGTGTGGCTTTTTTTTCCCTCCCCTCTTTTGTGGAATCGAGCCAGCTGAAATGTTGGAAGCCTCATAATTACAGTTTTTATTAGGACCTAAATAACTGGGAGCAGCCCTGCACTGATAAAAGACAAGCAGGCAGGCAGTGATTGCTGCACTGGATGATAGACAAATAGATTTTTATAGCACAGCACTGTCCCAATGCCTTCCAGTTCCAGGTGTTAGAGCTGGATGTTTCCTGACCTAGTAATTTGTTGGAGAAAATGAATGATTTAAATAACTTTAAACCCGGCTTTCATCTCCTCTCCTCGCTGCTTTCTTTCCTACCAGGAGATTACATTTCTGTGGCTGAAAGGCAACCCCCCCCCCCCTTATTAAATGTTTATATTCTCTTAAATTCATACAAGCAGTGAGATAATGGCATATTCTCTAGGAGGCCTCCTAGCATGTTAGCTCCCACTTGGAGAGCTCACTGTCTTTGGGGAGTAAGGAGGGATGAGCCTAGCTTCTAATTTTGGAAACTGAAGAGTCAGGCAGGGATGGAGGAATGGAAGGGCTCAGTGGGAGCAGGCTGGGAAGATGCTGGTGCAGGTGATGTGGAGGAAAGATGTGATTGTGTTTGAAGTGTACCATGTGTCTTCCTTGGGACCCATTTCCCACAGGATTTCAGCTTGCACCATGGCTCATGCAGGGAAGGGGTCCAAATCAGTTCTGGGGGTGTATTTGAGGGAGCTGTCCCTGCCTAGAGGGGTTGTGAGGAGGTGATGCTTCACTGGTCAGACCAGCCCAGGTGGAATCAGTCCTTTCACATTTCACACTCAGGAGTCTGACTGCAGTTTTTTCTGAGAGATGAGTGCACTCAACCATCTTCCTGGAAGTCCATCTGCATCACTGCACTAAATTACCCAGAGCATCCTCTTTTTTTCCCCTTTTTATCAGGATAACTGCAGGAACTGTCGTTTTAGTTCCCTTCTCCCGAGTGTTCCCACTCCCAGCATCTCCTGCGGGCTAAGTGACTGGATCCAGCCCCAGTGTCATGGGCTGGATCTGCTCTGGATCATGGAGCATGTTGTTTGGAGCAGGTGGGGTTCAGGGAGGGGAGGTTGCACCAAATGAGTCCACGAGCTCAGTGAACCCAAGAGTGCAGCTCAGCCCAGCCCAATGTTGCCTCCACGTTTGTTGTTCCCTTCTGTCCCTCCCTGGGGTTTTGGATACAGACTGGCAGCTTGTTTTAGGATACTTTTTCCTTTGGCTCCCTGCCCCTTTTTTCTCCCCTTCACTTATAACATCAGCATGGCAGCAGCAGCAAGGGTTCCTGGCACTGGAAGGAGCTGTTTTTGATCTGCTCTGATGAGCAGCAGAGGCAATTGGGAAAGGGTTGGCACTGTGCTAGGGTAGATCCCTGCAGCTGGTTGTGAGTATTCCATTCCCATTTTGTCCAGAGGAAATGATCCGGCGCCAGATGGCACCACTGACACTGGCAAGTCAGAGAAGACCTGGGGCACTGCTTTATTCCTCTGCAATTAAGAGTTGTCCGTTCTGCCTCAGCTTGGGACGTGTGTTGTGCAGTTCCCGTGTTATCTCATGGCTTCTGGCGGATTTTACACATTTTCTGGCTTTCTGAAACAGCCTCTGGTTTTGCACAAGATCTGAGCTGCAGACAGTGAGTGAACATCCCTGTGGTACCTTTGTCTCAGATACAGGTGTGGCTGCTGCTGAGATCTCAGAGCCATTTCTGCTTCTGCAGCAATAATTTGTCATCTCTTCTCTTTTAGAGCAAAGTCGTCGAGATGACTTGGAAGCCCTTGGCCATATGTTCATGTATTTCCTCCGAGGCAGCCTGCCCTGGCAAGGATTGAAGGTAAGTTTGAGCTTTAGATTTTGTCCTTTAAAACTTTGGCTAGGCTCTACCCAAAGGAGAATCCACTGGGGAAATGTTGGCAAAATCCAGTCAGAAGCGCTGTCCTCTCCCTTGTATCTTTGAAGCCGAACACTGAGGCATTAAGTTTAGCTGTAGGGGAGATTTTAAGGTAGAAATACAGTACCTGGCACTTCAAGTTGCCAAATTGGTACAATTTTAGAGAGAAGGTTGAACAGAGAGACAGGGACAGCAGTGAGAGAGCTGTGACTGGAAGCTGCCCTGAACTGGAGCATGACTGGGACACAGTGATTGTTTATGAAATTCCTGTTACTGCGACACAATCCCCCAGCTGCATCTGTGATCCGTGTTTATAATGGGAGCAGTTTGAGGGGTTTAGATGCACAGATGGACTTCATCTTGAAAAACTGGTTTTCTGGCACAAGTATTGGACTTGGCTTCCCTCCAGAGACACTGGACACTCAGTGCTGGGGAGTTTATGAGATGCTGTGTACAATGTGGAGAGCTGCAAGTAATTGAGTTGCCGACTGCCGCCAACATCCATCAGCTGAGCTAACAAGGAGTAAGTCATTTGCTGGCTCCAGAGCTGTTGGAAGCTGCATCTTCACTTCTCCATCACCTCCCTGATGATTAAGCTACTGTGTTCAGCTTTGGAATTGAATGGAGTGAAGGAGCTGATCAGGTTAGGTTTATCAGGGAAGACAAGAGCTCTTTTTGGAAAAAGGAGTCAAGGTTTTGGGTTCAGGAGCTGCTCGGCAGAGTTCTGCAATGATCAGTGGGTATAGACCCAGTTGGGTTGATAGACCTTGTTCAGCTGTTTTTCACCACCTATCCAGAGTTAGTCTCAGCTCAGCCTCATCAGGCACATGCCAGAAACGCTGGCAACAGCTCATAAAAACAAAGAAGGGTTTTTCAAGCACAAAAAAAGAATTGTGAAAGAAATCAGACTCTCTCTGATTTTATGTCCACACCTCTCTGTGTGTTATTCTAATATGTATTTTCTTTCTGGCTTAGTTGAACTCATCTGCTTTAAATTAATCCTGTAAAATATTCTAAAATAATTCCAAGTTTATACAAGGTTCTGCAAAAGTTCCTCAGTTCAGTGCTGAACTTGTTAAGAATTAGTTGACTCCTTTTTGAGGTCCAGGGTGAGCATAGACTCTCCAGCTGGGTTCATAATGTGGCATCTTTGCCCTTCTGGGTTTCCTCAGCTTACACTTTTGGTCTGTACTGTCAGGGCTTTATCTGCAGAGAATGTGTACAGTGCTAATTGTGCTGCTGCCAGGTCTAACTGACATATTTTGAAATGGAGGCAAGAAGCCTCACTTTCAGGGTGCCAACTGGAGCAGAGTTCTCTGCCTCAGGTTGATTTAGTTGGGAAATCCAACTGCAAATGGTTTTATTTCCTTGTTGACCAGATATTAAACCAGTGCTGAGTGATGGACGGTTTGGGGGTGAAAGGAAAGGCTGTGTGAGAGCAACCTGGGATTTGGGAGAACTGTGACTGATGTAGTCATTATCAATGTGGTAACATCTTGTTGCACAATGGGAAACCCAGATTGCTGTGTAATGGGTCTGTTTTGCAGTTGTTTGTGAAGGCAGCTCGATGGCCCTAAGCATAGGGAGGTCCTAATGTGCCATCACCGTTCATACACCTTTATTTCCTTCTCCCATGAAACCTTCCCTGCACAGTCCTCAGGACTGGGCTGTGAGAAATGAGCCTTGTAATTCACTAATAAGGGTCCTGCCTTTCATGAACGAAGATGTTTTGAACATGTTCTCTGCCAGTAGCCTGTGAAATAGTCCTACTGGTGTAGTCCAGGATGAATTCAGTTACAAGTAACATCTCTAATGTCACCCAGAGTGGTCACTCAATACCTTGTTTTTCTTCCCATACAGCATGTCCTTTCTCACATGGTTGAACTCTTTCTCCACAACTGTTTTGTCTTTGTGCGCTGCAGGCTGACACCTTAAAAGAGAGATATCAGAAGATTGGGGACACAAAGAGAAACACTCCGGTTGAAGTTCTCTGTGAGAACTTTCCAGGTAAAGCCCTGATGGGATCATGTGAGTGCAGCTGGAGGTGGCCACACCTTGTTAAATAGGATGGGCCTGCGCTCCTCTGTCAGAAAGTATTGGATGACGTGTATTCGTCATGTTGTTCCTCGAGCTGGCAAACAACTGGAGCTGCTGCTATAAATTAGCAGGGTCTGACGTCTCAGAATGAACAAAACTCTTCTCATCAAGGAGGCTGAACAGTGCTCAAGGGCCTTGTATGCCTACTTTACTTCTTGGCTTCCTTCCAAAAGAGCTCCTCATTATTTTCCCTCTCCCAAATGACCGTCTTGGATCTACGAAATTAATTCTTTTCCAAATGGAAGGTTTTACAGGTGTTGCAGATGTAGGTGGCTAGCTTGGAAGATGGGATGGTGTGTCTGTCCATGAATTCCACCTTCTGGAAGCAGTTTTAAGGAGAGTGTTACTGAAGCGTGCTTCTAGCCAAGCCCAACACCTGATCTCCAGTTAAACAGACCCTGGAGCCAGGATGGCAGGGTACAGAGTTAGTGCCTTTTCTAGAGTCCCCTGGACAAAGAGTGGGTTTGAGAGGTTTTGTGGGAGGTTTCTGAAGTCCTGACACCAGGGAGAGCACCCACAATTAATCCCATTCCTGTAGGAGCTGTTGTGCCACATGGCTCTTTCCCAGCATGAGGAGCAACAAGCCTGGAACGGGATCATTGTTCACTCAAGTCACTGTAATTACCCAGATGTCTCATTCCAAAATCCACCTGGTTCCAGGCAGAGCAGCTTCAGGTTGGCTGTTCTCATCTTTTTGCCAGTACTCCTCCTCACAGCTTCTTCAGGTCTGGGCTGATGGGAGATGAGAGAACCGAGTTCTGTCCCTTCCTTGCCTGAAACTGGTTGTTCTCCACCTTCTGGAGGTACTTAAAAGAGATGATTCTCTCTTCTCTGTTTTTTTCCCCCCTCTTTTACCTCCATGGAAGCCACAAGCCACAGACAGAGTTAAGTATCAATAAGCAGTTCTATTCTTATTTTTGTCAGCTGAAGGCAAGGCCATAAACCAAGGGAGAGTCAGAAAGAGGCAGGACGCGAGTTCCTAGGGCTCAATATTCTGTGCATGCAAAGTGCGACCCAGATGCAGGAAAGCAATTAATTAGCTTAACACCAAACCTTGGTCTGTAAATTAACTCTCTTCAGGTAAATTAACCTTGCAGCCTCTCCCTCTAGTATAGTTTTGAATACTCAGACACTTCCAGTGTCATGATGGGACACCTTCCACTATTCCAGGATGCTCCAAGCCCCATCCAACCTTTGGATGCTTTGAGGGATGGGGCAGCCACAGCTTCTCTGGGTAACAGCGTTCTAAATGCCTGTGAGCAGCCTTTTGTCAGGTTTAGTGAGTTTATTTCTCACTCTTTATTTTTATACAAAGGTATAGAATAAATCAAGGTGTGCAAGTCAGATTTGAGCAGAGGTGGGACTTCCATCTTTGCTTGGGAAGTGTTTGACTTGTTTTTCGTTGAGAGCCGTTACTAAAAACCATGACTTGTAGGAGAAAAGCCAGAGGTAGAGCTGGCAGCCCAGACATTGGTTTCTAACAAGTCATTTGGAAGATTCAGGATAAAAGCTGCTGCTTTTTCCATTTTTCTGACAGAGGAGATGGCCACATACCTCCGCTATGTCCGGCGATTAGACTTCTTTGAGAGACCAGACTACGATTACCTACGGACCATCTTCACGGAGCTGTTTGAGAAGAAAGGCTACACCTTTGACTATGCCTACGACTGGGTCGGCAGGCCAATTGTGAGTTGTTGCTGCAAAATCCCATGCCTTACCTTCCAGGTGCTGCTTCCTCACCACTGCCTTTTTGTTCCCAATAACCCAAATCAATGCTAGTGAGTTTAGGATCAAATCCTTCAATTGTCAACACAGTGAGATGTCCTGACATTGTGTTCAGGGGATTCTTGCAGTGCCTTGAAGTTTTCCTGATGGACAGAGCCCCATCCCATCTCTCTGGACATTCAAGCCTCATTTTCCCATTTGTGACAATGAACATGATGAGACTGAATTCCCTCTAGTCTAGCACAGAATTGGAGACCAGTATCTAAAATCCATCTTAAAGCAGGAGAACCAAAGAAACCCCCTAAAATGGTCATGTTCCCGTTGAAAAGGTACAGGAGATTGAGGCAGGGTTCTGATGGATCTTCAGTGAATAGCAGAATCCCAGAATGGTTTGGGTTGGAAGGAATCATAAAGCCCTTTGTTCCACCACCCTGCCATGGGTAGGGACACGTTCCATTATCCCAGGTTGCTCCAAGCCCTGTCCAGCCTGGCCTTGGACACTTCCAGGGCAGGGCAGCCACAGCTTCTTTGGTCAATCTTGCCAGAGCCTCACCACCCTCACAGGGAGGAATTTCTCCCAAATACCTAATCTAAACTTGCTCTCCTGAACTCAGAATATCTTGGAAGACACTCATAGGCTGAACCAGCTCTGTACAGTACATGGCAAGGAAATATGGCAGAAACCAACCTCCATTCAGCAGTTCCATGACTCCATAGGGACCATGACCCTGATCTCGTTGCATTACTTTTATCATCAAAACCCAGTTAAACTCAGGAAGACCTTGGCCAAAGGATGTGTCATGGGGAAATATGGAAGAAGAATCTAAAGCTCTTTGTTTCGGGTTATTCTGTTCATGACCCACCCCAAAGACCAGTAATGACATCTGTAAATTAATTGTCACTGGTGCCAGATCAAATGCCATCAGTGCTAAACTTGGAACCACTGCCAGTGCTTTACTGTCCCAACTATATTTAGCATTCCCAATGCTTACTGTGCTCAACAGAGTTCCTAAGAAATCATTCCCTTTGTGAATCAAGATTTTCTCTTCATTTTTCTCTAATTACAAAGGCAGTTGATAAAGAGCACCTTGTAAGACAAGCGTGCTATTGCTGACAACCACGGTGGTTGCCATGGAGATCTCGATGTTGGGAGCAGGGATTATGACTTTGGTGAGAAGAGAGCAGATGAAGCTTTAATTTTAACACGTCTTGTTTCTATGCAAGCGTGATTTTTACAAGTGGTGAGACAATGGGATGAGGAAAACAAGTCTGTATATTTTCTGTTGTAATAATTCTGTGTGAGACGCACTAGGTGTGATCTGACATCGAGACAGGCACCTAACTGTATCTTCTTAATTAATTTTTACACAAGACATTTGATGCTGGTGTCCACCATCAAATTTCATGTCTGTAAATCACAGGGATTTTATACCCCTGGCTGTAATTCTCCTTGGCTCCTTTGGGCAGTGTTTTGATGTTTTTCTGCTTCCTACTGGCTTGACAAGGTGGGTTTGGTGCATGTGAGAGTCTTTGCCCTAACCAACACTTCATTTTCCAGCCTACTCCCGTGGGATCTGTCCATGTAGATTCTGGGACATCTGCAGTGACAAGAGACAGCCACATCCACCGGGACCGACCATCACAACAGGCCCTTCGCAATCAGGTGCATTGCTTGGCTCCTCTCCCAATTCCTCTGGCACTGGAGAAGCAGAAGCCACATGGCATTATAGATGGCTGGGGCTGATTCCTGATCATAGCAAGGACAATTCCTGCTTAATTTAGAGATGGTGATTTGAAGAGAATTATGTCAAAGCAACAGGTTGTTGAAATAAGGTATCAGCCAGTGGAATTCCTCAGTATCGTGAGCCAACTGGAGTCCAGCTTGGAATGGGGTTGTTTTTCTGTAGTTTGTGGATAAACAGGTTAAAGTCGATCATCCAGCCTGGTTAGACTCCCTGATTACCACATTTTGTGAGGTGCTTTTACTCACAGCACATGGACCATGGAGCAGACTGAGTTGTGTTGATGGCAGCCTGTTCCCAGGTGCCCTCTGCCCACGGAGTGTGCGGCTGTGACAGGGATGTGTGTCCCAAGAACATCTGTATGTCCTCAGAGTGACCAGTTTACAGTGTGAGTGTTGCAGAGCACAAAGGACAGGCAGGGCAGAACCCTCTGGAAGGCATCACAGTCTGGGTGAACTGCCATGGGGAGATAGAATTTTCCCTTTTTTTCCTTTCTCGTTGTACTCTCGTTTTATTGGTGTTGAGAGCTTGGATTTTCTGGGTTAACAGAATTCTTAGACTTTCAGTAGATCTTCAGCTGCAGCTCCCAGCTGGAGCTGTTGCTGCTCTTATTCCCAGGGAGTGGTTCTGGGCTTATTCTGCTCCCCCAGCCTCCATGTTATGCTCAGTTCCTCAAGCTAGGGTTTGTGGGTACAGAACCAAGCATGGGGTGCAACAACCTATCTGGGCTCAGCCTTCCTGGGCTCTGAAGGGTCACGCAGCTAATATAGGGTAGGATACATCCTGGCCCATCAGCTACAGTCAAGATGACCCCTCCTTGGGCAGTGTTGCTGTAGGAAGCTGGGTTGTTTGCAGCATGTGTGCACGGTGGTTAGTGTGGGCTGGTGTGTGAGCCCTGATACAGTCATCTGCTTTAATAAATTCTCTGATGGATACAGTAACCCCCTGGTTTGGGGGGGATTTTTCTGCCAGTCTCCTATTGTCCACCTTGACCACAGACCTTCACATTGTGTATGCGTGAGGCATCGTGTTTCCCTGTCAGCACAGTGACACCTGGCTTCGTTTTCAGGCATTTTAGTTCACAAAGGCCCAAAGAAATCCCAAAATATGCAGGCAGCCTGCAGGCCTTTTTCTTCAGAGCTGCACAGATAGTTCAGTTCTGGACTGCACAGACTCTTTTGTCATATTTTCACTTAGACATTACTTAGGATGATGAATTATTTAATATAAAATGGGGGAAATCAGGTTCTTCTCACCAAAACACAAACAACTCTCTTCTGAGGGATGTTCCTTTAAAGTCTTGAGCAAAGCATTTGTCGAAAGGAAAAAGGCAAAAAAAAAAAAAAATCTCAGGAAGTGAATTGGAGGTGTGGGTTTGAGTCTTCAGATTTAATGGCCTAATTTTTGTTCTTGGGTGTAATAACTGCAGGTTCTCTCTTAAAATATTTGACTCCTAGTAAAAAGCTAATGTGTAATCCCCTCTTAGTAGCCTTTTCCTCTAGAAAGTGAAGGGTTTTAATCAAAGATGAATGAGCTCTTCCCCCTCTGCCTTTAGTCTTGCCATGTGATTTGGAAGCTGGTAGGAGGGTGATGAGTGTTAATAGGAACTTGATGCTCCCAAGCTGTATCAGGGAACATTTTGATTGGATATCAGGAGAAGGCTCTTCCCTCAGAGGCTGGTGGGGCACTGAGCAGGCTCCACGGGGAATGGTCATGGCCCGAGACTGCCAGAGCTCCAGGAGTGGACAATGCTGTCAGGCACAGGATGGGACTGTTGGGGTGTCTGTGCAAGGTCAGGAGTCAGACTCAGGGTCCTTGTGAGTCACTTTCAGCTCAGAATATTCTATTCTATTCTCTATTCTATTCTGTTCTATTCTATTCTGAATTTCACAGCATCACTCCCTTGGTGTCACTCCTTAGGTTGTGTTGAGCTCAGCTCAAGCCAACTTCAAACCCAGTTTGCCACGTACTTGGCTGTAGAGCTAAAAGAGACAAATCTGGCTTTTGTGGCTACTGGAGCCTTTCCTGGAAATTGGTTCCAGGCTCCCAGGCAGGAGTCTGCTTCTCCCAGCACTGATGTAGCTTCATTCCCTGGACTAGTCAAGCCATCTGATGCTATGGAAGAATAGCACTCAATATGTGCCTTATACTGGCTTATAAAACCTGCATTTAAATTCTCCAGTCGTTCCTAATCTTGTGAATTACAGCTATTAAAAAAATATTCCAGGGGAGATGCTGCTTCTTTGGACACCACCAAGGACAAGATGTGTAAGCAGCATCTCAGGCTGACGGGAAGAACGTGCAGTGAGAACATTTGATAAATGAGATGATCTTAAGGTCCCTTCAAACCCACACTGTTCTGTGATCCTATGACAAAATCACCTCTAGGGAAATAGCACTTGGTTTTGATCCCTGCTTGGAAGAGCAGCCCTGTGGGTCACTCCAGGAGGCAGACAGAGCAAAGGGAACAATCATAGATGTTTTACGGAGGCTTCTCTTTTAATTCTCCTATTTTTTGTATGTGTTCCTGCAATGACAATTTACTAGAGATTGTTGACGTTTATTCTAATTATTTCTGGAGTCTTTCTCTGGGTGCACTTTCACTGCTCACAACTTGGGTTTATGTACTGGAGCCTCTTGTTTCCTGGCCAGATCCATGGTGTGTCATTCAGCTGAGGCCTGAGGCCAACACAGATCTGTTTGTCCCACATTTCCCAGTCTTGGGAAGCATTCTTCCCACTGGTCAGTTGCCTTCAGGTGTGCTGAAATCCTCCTGGGTCTTAGGTGAGCACTGGATGTGTTGTCATCAAAACTGGGTGACTGTCTTGGTTTGAAAGACAGGTGTCTGCCAAGGAAGGAGGAAAAAATACGACCGCCTTCCCTCCAAATTATTTTGACTTTGAAATTAAGTGGCTTTCACGCTGAGATAGGGGAAAGGATTAACAGGTCTTTATTAGTATTTATATATGTTTTTACAAGA
>VZSR01003798.1:15831008-15847931 GCA_013398615.1 Brachypodius melanocephalos
GAGTAGATGGCGAGGGGCCTTTCTAGTGAGGTAGGGTGCTAATAAGGTCCCAGTCCTATGGCTGCTCTTACGAGCAAAGGTTCACGGTAAGGAAAAAGCAGTACAGGGCTGGGGTCCCAGCAGTGGCAGTGAATTCTCCCCACAGTAAGCAGCACCTCAACCCTTCTACCCCTATGCTGACAGCGAGGAGCTACACTCCACTCCGTTTACCCCAGCCTAAAACCTTGAGGTAACTGCCCTTCCCAAGCCCTCAGGTAAGAGAGTAGCCAGTTGCACCCTTCCTCCTCCTCCTCCCAGTCACATCTTTTGTTCTCTTAAGTATGGGTAGTTATTGTTTCTTAGCAACAGATGGGACAAAAAGAAAGAAACAAAAGGAAAAACCCTAACCCCAACAGTGACCCACTGAGCTTCAAGTGCAAGTTCGAAGTGTTTCTTCTAAGAAAACAAATTAAGTTCTAATACTTAAAATCACCTAACATGTTCATCTGTTGGGGGCAAAGAGGAAACTTGTTAGCCAAAGCTTCTTATCTACTTTTCTGCAGAAACCCAAAAAGCCCCCAACCCTCTCTCCAGTCAAGCAGGTGTGGATGTTTCCTTCTGCAAGGCACAGGTGAATCAGTGTGTGGAACTGTCTTTGGGTGAAATTTAATGTTTGGCTTTGGTTTATGCTGCAAATTTTAGTTTAAAAAGATGTATTTGAGGGAGGTTGAGCTTATGAATCCCATCCTGGTGCCGTGCAGAGTGCTTTGGTGTGTGTGTGGCCTGACAGATATAGTTAAATACTGTCAGTGTAATTGTGACTGTGCTGAAATCCATGAAAGTGAAGCTGTTGTAAGGAAATTATTTCCAGAATAGATCTTTCCCTTCATACAGCAGCTATAGGAGATGAAATCCACTCCCACAGTGGATTATTGCACCCACCATGGAAGTAAATAATGAGGTGCACTTGGTAAAGGGGGAATTTTTAGCTCAGCTAAAAGTGTAAATGCCTTGCTTTCTGCAAAGAAACTAACTCACTAACCAACACACCTTTATTTCTTGTCCTTATTCACCTTTTGCCCTCTCTTCTATTTCTTTCATGCTCCTGAACTCCGGAGCAGGCATCATCGGATCGCCGGGGAGAGTGGGAGATCCAGCCGAGCCGGCAGACAAATACCTCGTACTTGACATCTCATTTGGCTGCAGATAGACATGGAGGATCAGTCCAGGTACCTCTTCCTTCTGTTGTGTGCAGCCTTTGTGTTAAACCCCCTGAATTCTTCTCAAATTGCAGCAATGTTGTGGTCAGGAGAGCAGTTTCACTGGTCCTGTCCCAAATGTCAAGCCGTAGTTTGGGAAAGACCCAAGCTGTGATGGACAGCACCATGGCTTTTACTCTTCCAGCAATTTCTTTAAGCTGTTTTGAACTCAAATTTGTTAAACTGAAGACAGAAAGGAGTGGCATTAGTAGGTCTGGTCTATAAGATACTCCCTACCCTGTATGGAGGTGGTCTAGGGCAGTACAGGCAGCTGAAGTAGGATTTGTTGTATGTAGTCCACATTAATGTCTGGAAGAGAGTTGAGTTGTTCCAAAGCAGATCACCACCAGTTTGAGGGCACGGTGGGCACAAGGTGGATCCCCAGAGGGTTACCCTGGAAGATGAGCAGAGGATGTGCAGCAGACAGTGTTGGAGCTGACACTACCAGTGTTTTTAAATTCCCAAAAAATTCCTGTTCATGAAGCCCTACCTGGTCTGGTTGTCGCTCAGGGTCGCTGAGGGACCTTCTGGCACTTAAGCCAGAGTGAACTGGCTGGACAAGCTGGAGAGTCATCCAAGCAAACAAGAACTCTGCTGTCGCTGCCTCTTTGGTAGAGCTGTGCTGTCAGACACAACACCTTAAACATTGGCTCTGGTGAAATGGGAAATGAGTGCTTGGAGCAGGACAGAGCTGAGCCAAGGAGGCAGTTAGTGCAGGATGTCCCTAAGAAAAATGAAGATTAGGCTGACATTTTTACTTATTCCTGATACTTAGTTGGGTTTAATGGGGCTGTGGCTTCCACCGTCCTCTTTTTAATTTAAAGATATTTTACTGAGTAACAGAGAAACAAAGATAAAGAGGACCTGATGAATGTGTAGCTCTGCTCTCAGATGTGAGCAGAGAGTACTGGATGGCGTTTGGAGCAACCTGTTCTAGTGGAAGGTGTCTCTGCCATTGTCCGGGGGTTGGATTAGATGAACTGTAAAGGTTCTTTCTGACACAAACCATTCTGTGATTGTACAACTTCAGCACTCAGTACAGAGTAGATGTTTTTATTCATATTTTTTTATGTGAGCGTCCCATTCCGCTATAAAAGGGGGAGTCAGGAAGGATGTCTTTTGATAGATTTCTCGGATGAAAATAAAGCGCCAACGTGGCAATATTATATCAGGACCGTTTATTGATGAAAAAGGGTAAGTGTTTCTACTAAAGGGGGAGAGGAAAAGGACAGAGCGAGGGAGGCAGCAGAGCACAAGGTCATCATGATGACAATCTGTTTTGCAGGAACAGTGAAGCAGGGAAGCAGGACCATAGGGAGGAAAAAGCATGGGGAGGAGAGGGGCCAAGCAGGCCCTAAAAGCGAGCCCCTGCTTCCTCCTAGCAACTCAAAGCAAAATGGCTGTCGCTGTATCGTAGTTAGCTGCTTTTTATGTGTTCAGCTTCCTCCCACAGCCTGAACTCCCCAGGCATTCTTCACGGGCATCCGGGCATTTGCCCCACTGGGAAGTGAGGGAAGGTCACTCACAGTCTGATCATGGAGGCTTTCTCTACCCTGATTGGCTGCTAGGAGAAGCCTCCCTGGTGACAGGGCTGCAAGCACAACATGTACAGCTCTTATAGGAGTCTTTCATCTCGTGTACAACATATGTTGAGGCCCAAATAAAAACCAGATTGATCCCTCTCAGTGAGGGGAATGTTTCCTTGTGACAGCAGCACTGAAGCAGCCCTAGGAATCAGATAGGAAGAGTTGCCAACCTGAGCAGTTTACGAGCTCCTTGTGCCACTGTAAGCACTAAAATTCTGCTTATCTGCAGTTGAGAACAGGAAATGTGCTGTGTGTGGCTGCTAAACTGCAGAGGCTGGAATTGTTCCTCAGCAGACACCCCAGCCCATGCTGGACCTTGACAGGTCAGCAGCTTCAAGTCACCATTCCGTTTAAGGCAGAATTTCCCACACAGAAATGAAGTGTAGGCATATGAAAAGCAAGGAGGAAAATCAAAGCCTTTTGTAAAATGGAATTTAACAAGTACCTGAACAGTGTGGGAAGAACCCTGGGAACAACGCTGTTAAGTGCCAGTGCTCTGCAGATCTGCATGGGAAGCATGGGGGTCTGGAGAACCCGGGACAGCCCAGGCATGATAAGTAAGGGAAGGGGTGAAGACCAAGGAGTTGTCACTCGAGAAGAGCTCTGAACGCCATGTCATTTGAGTTCTGACCTGTCCTGGCAGAGCCCAAGGGGCCTGTTTGGCAGAAATAGCAGCTCCTGGTAGGACTGAAGTGTTCAAAATTAATACAATGTGCTGACTAGGGCATATCTGCTCCAAGGGCATCCTTCTTTTCATCCCTGGTGGTCAGATCATCCAGAGCCACCAGGAGTTCTGGGTACCACCCCTACACCCACCCCATGGGAGAAGCCTCTTTTTACCTTGTAGAAAGGCTAAGAGGAGAAACAGGGTGGGGAAACCAGGCATCCTTACAGCTCTGGAGCCAAGAGCAGCTCCTAGTTTTCACAGCAAAGTACAGGAGCCTGTGCTAACATCCAGGTGAAGCATGGAAGGGTCAGCCGAACTTTCCATCCCATACAGGATGCTTTGGGGGTTGTCATAGTAAAGGAGCAGTGATTACTTATCCAGAAAATTATGTGTATGTCTTGATTTGAAAGACAGGTGTCTGCCAAGGAGGGCAGGAACCTCCCTTGGAACAGAAAACAAGACTCTCTTCCTTCTGAATTATAACTTTGAAATTAAGGTGCTTTCACGCAGAGGTATGGGAAAAAGATTAAGAGTTCTTTTGCTAGTATGTATGTGTGTAACAAGACCAACAGCCATCCCCGGCAGCAGCCCCGAACAGAACCAGCACCCAGTCCCGGCCTGCTCGCGGCTGTGGCGCTTTCCCCGTGGGTGCAGTTCCGGGCACGGCCGGCAGGGGCGCTGGTGGCTCCCGGCTGGGCAGGGCGGGTGCGCTGATTGCCCCGCGCTGCAGGGGGCGCTGTGGCGCGGGCTCGGCCGCCTCTCCCTCACACGGTAATGGCGGGCGGGCCGGTGGAAAGGAAAAAAAGAGGCTTCTTTTACAAACCCACAGAGGCAGCAGGTCCCGGTGCCTCTGCAGGTGGTGAAATGGGCTGCAGCAGGAACCTTGGAGTGGCAGCTGAATGGAAGAGGCAGACCCCACCTTGCAGTGGCAAACAAAATGTAGCAGAAATGCAGCAGGCATAGCAGCACTGGGTGCTGGGTTAAAGTGTAGCAAAAAAGCTGGAGGCAGCAGCAGAAAACAACCTGGCTGGGGAGTGGTAGTCAGGTTCCTGCAAGCAGCTGCCGCACACAGCCCTCTGGGAAGGGAGTGGGCCTCAGGGTCCTGGTTTTTCCCTTGAGGCACATAAACAGATGGTGAGGGTCCTTTCCAGTGCAATCGGATGTTAATGAGGTCCCAGTTCAATGGCTGCTCTTACAAGCAAAGGCTCACCCATGGTAAGGAAGAAGCAGTGCAGGGGCTGGACTACACAGTGGCAGTGAATTCTCCCCACAGTAGCAGCAACTTGACCTTTCCCTTCCCATCAGAGAGCAAGCAAGGAATTGATCCCAGCCCCTCACCCCCCCAGCCAAAATCTTGCAGTATCCCCAGAGATAAGCCCCCAGCTAAGAGAGTAGCCAGCTGCAGGCTTTCCCCTCCTTGGCCACTTCTTTTGTCTCTTAATGGTCGTTATCATTTCTTGGGCAACAGATGGGACAAAATTCCCTGAGAGAAAAAAAAAAAACCAAAAAAACCCAAAAACCCTAATCTCCAGCAGTGGAGCTGCTGGGAGCTGGCCAGCTAGATGGTTATCCTTGTAATGGAAAAGCTGGAGAGAGCCATCATTGCAGGTGTGAGGCAAAAAGAAATGAGAGACTATGTCAGTAGCTTTGGGGTGAGGACATAATTCCCAAAATTGGCTGTGTAAGGAATGAGACTTAAGGTTTGAGGCGTCTCCCTACAGTACTGTCAGGCAACAGGACTGAGCTGCTCACCTGTAAAAATGTCAGGAGAAAACAGTGTCATACAGCTCGTGTGTGTAGATAGGGCTGGCAGTCGTTGCTCACACAAGTGCCTGCCCTCCCAGAGGGGCCTCTCGATGCCAAGCCATGTGCTGGGCACAGGAAGGTGAGTTAGGGAGTACACACACAGGCCCCTGCCTGCTGCTCTGCTTTGGCTGCTCCAAGGCACCCATGAAACTCAGCAGCCTCCTAAGAGGGTGCAAAGAGACAGGAGCAAACAGTTATGCATCAGATTTCCCATTCCCTCAGCAGCCCTTGCCAGGGAGCCTCACTAACGGGGCGTTCCTTTGTGTTGCAGGTGGTGAGCTCAACCAACGGGGAGCTGAATGTGGACGACCCAACAGGAGCACACTCCAACGCACCCATCACAGCGCAGGCGGAGGTGGAGGTGGTGGAGGAAGCTAAGTACGTTTGCTTTACAACAGGCTTTCCACTGTGTGGTCATTATCCTTCTCCTGGGAAGCGAGTGGGACATTTTTCTGTGGCAAAGTCCTCAATGCTCATGTCCCATGCCCTTTTCCTTGCATATTGCTGCTTTTGTGCATGGTGCCTTCAGTGCTGCTGCTGCTGCTTCTCTTTGACACTTGTCATGCCTGGAGAGCATAACTCTTACTCAGAGCATGTATCGCCAGATAGACATTTCAGTAACACAGATACCAAAATACCAGGAGCTGGTCTCAGGAATCCTGGTGAGCATCCCCCATTGAAGAGGGAGAACACTATGTGCTCTTGTGCTGAGAGTGTAGGAGTAACTTGAGCACAGCTCAGCAAAGAGATCTGGTCTGAGAGTTGTCACTTCATTTCTGACAGAGGTGGGTGCCAGGTATCCTGAACATTCTGGAACTCTTGAAGGGATGGATAGTTCTCCCTGGGGTTTCTCTTGGTCCAGCCCTGAGAAGCCGAATGAGAATAACCAGAAGCAGCTTGTGGAGGAGAAAGTACTCCCTGTAAGCTGACCTCTCCTGTAGCTTGTAGTCAGATGTAAGAATTGCTGTCAGAGCTGCTGCTTTGACCATTTTGGCTCCTCTCCTGCATCTGGCACCATCGTGTCACCTTTTACACCTTCTCACCGCCTCTGAACTAAACCAGGACCCGTCACTGCAGGGTCACCACAGAATTTTGGCAGTCCTCAAGTGAGGGGCCAACAGACCCAGGGCTGCCTTTGAGCTGGTCAGTGCTGAGACATGGCCCAGCTGCCTAGTTATTATTTGACTGGGTGATAGGGGTGACACTTGTCCCCCATTGTTTGCCTCAACCTTTGTGGGCACTTCTGTATGAAGAGAAAAAGTGGCAGGTGCAAGGAAGTGTGTATGGGTGGAAAAGGTCCCTGGGTATTGTGTCATCTGTGCTGGTTGTCCTGAAAGTCTTCTGCTCTCTATTTCCCAGTCCTTTGGGGATTCCCCAATTCCTTGGGAAGCATGTGTGTGGGGTCTCGCTCATTGGTAGCTGTCCTGGCCTTGATCCCAGCAGCCACAGACATACCTTCTCCTCCCAGCCCAAGAAGCCTTGGATTTGGTGCAGGCTCCTTATCAAGCTGGGAGGGTGGGGGAGGTCTTGAGAAGCAACTTCCAGAGTAGGCAACATTCCTCTCAGATATGGGTTGTGTGGCTGGCAGAGACCATCAGTTTGGCATTATGGGCTCTGAAAGGGGTGCCCCTAGGCATGTGGCTCATAGGATGGGGCAGATTGTCATCCTCAACTGTTCTGATCCAACAACCCAGTGCAAGGAAGAACCAGGAACATCTCCAGCCCATGTTTGTGCAGTGAGGCCAGGTCCAGCCCCCACTCTGTGTACACTGGAGACATCAAGCCAGGTGGGAAGGAGCTGTGCCACCCAGGCCATATCCCACAGCACATGGGGCTGTCCTGTCTCTCTCCAGCCCTTGTTCGTGTGCTCCCAGATTGGTTTTGGAGGTGCTGGCAAGCAGAGCATAAGCTGCTTTGCACTGACAGGTTTGGGGTCTCTTGTAATTCCCAAGCATAGATTGCTTCATTCTGCTTGCCACAGGGAGGGCTTTGTCTTTCCTTACATCTCTGATCACAAATCGCCTCAAGCACACAAGAAGGGCAAAGGACTTTGGGATTCTGCTCTGCAGAAAAAGGTGCCAGAGAGAGCTGGCAGGAGCTGGAGCTGGGCTCTGTGTTTTGAAATGATGTGCAGTAGTGGGATGGGCTTTCCCTGGCACTCCACAGGCAGAGCCGTGCCAATGCTTCTGCTTGGAGTATGCTGGAGAAAAGCTCCAGATTCTGGCAGTGGCTGTTGCTGGAGGGCAGGTCCCAAGTGTAGATCCATCATCGGGCTCTTCTGCTGCTGGAGCTGCAGGGGACAAGAGCTGCTGGTGGCCCGGAGTCCCTTTCTGATCCCAGCCCCAGATCCCTGAGGGGTCTGGTGCCTCCATGGAGAATGGGTGTTTGTCAGAGGCCTCGCACCCATGGAAGAGGTGGCGAGGGCAGAGTGGTGTGAGTGCTGGGGCGGGCGGCGGGCAGGCCTGGTGTGTGTCTGCCGCTCTGCACTGCATGTTTGCATGGCTGCAGTGACTCGCTTCCATCCCACCTCTGTGAACTAATCGCTCTTTCTTCCTTTCTGTGTTTTTTCTCTATACTCTCTGTAGCTGCCTGAAAATGCTCAACTTGTGGTGAGTCCCTCTCTCCAGTCCACATGCAAGGGGGAGCGGACCAGACTAGACTGGGGTTGGCAAAACCAAACCCACCAAATGCTAAAAAGGCACAAAGTCAAAGCCAACCCAGAGCTGTTTTGATTTTAGGACCATTTGCAATATTGGGGAGGGCATGGGCTATGTCTGACCAGCCACACTAGGCTGAGGGATTTGGCTGATCTCTGAATGGATGCAAAATCGGATTTTAATCCTTTCCTATTTGGCTTTCCATCTCCCCCAAACGTTTATGTCCCTGAGCAGATGATGCCTGGTGGAGTTGGGCAGAGTCGGGTCTAGGCTGGCTGAGCCTCTTGCAGGAATTCCTCACGCAGACGGTTACAAAAGGAAAACCCTGCACTGGGTATTGAGGAGAGGGGCCAGTTACTTCCTTGGAAAGTCTCCTCATGGAGAAGCACAAGCCAGAGAGGATGGAAAGACAAGGCCAGGGAAGTCCTCATTAGTGACAGAGCCCCTACTCAGAGAGGGTAGGTAGGAGGTGGCTCCTTTCCAGCCAGCTGAGGTGCAGGTGAATGGACATCTCTGAGAAAGAAAGGGTGGAAAGGCTGGGATTAGCACTGGTCCAAGCCGAGCTTGGGGCTTTGTCAGGGTTTTGAAGCTGCAGCTGTAGTCCGCCAGTCTCAGGTTGTCCCAAGAAGTGCCCCCTGGGGAAACCACATACCCAGTAAGTGAAGAACCAAGCAGACACTCAGATGAGTTTGTAGGTTCCAGAGTGGGCTGATTGGTGGAAATTGCCACAGAGCAAAGGGACCAAGCCCGTGTGTGACGAGGAATGTCTTTGTTGGATGGGAGACTGACTCTGCCCTGCGCTCCATAGGCATCGCCTCCAATACCTCTGGCATCTCTGGCTTCTCTGTATGTCGTAGTCTGGGGCTGTTCTCTTGGGCATCATCTGCATGCAGAGAGATCACGTTCTGTAACTGTCAGCCTGCCTTATCCTTTTATTTTGGTGTTGTGCCTCTGCCTGTCTGAACCCTTCCCAGGACTTCCTTTCCTGAACCCTTCCTTGGACCTCTGAGTAAGAGCCTAAAAAGACAGTCACAAGGAAAACCAGCCAAAAGTCAGTCAGCTCCCTTTGTTTGGTGCCCAAGGAGTTGAGTGCTGCTCAGCCCCTTCTTCCCTTACCCACTGCATGCAAAACCATCACTCATGCATCCTCCATCCTCTCCTTGTGGTGTCCCCCTTACTCACCATCGCACAAGCCATGAAGGAAGGTGGCTAATGTGGGAGAGAAATACTGCAACAGTCTAAAGCAGGAGATGGAGGCAGATGGCCAGGAAAACAGAATGCCAGAGCAGTCCTGGGGAGGCTGTTCCGGCCTGAGACAGGAGTGCTGAGGTGGCAGACAAACACCTCAGGGTCAGTGGACAGCAATGGAGGCATCACTTGACCTGCAAGGACAAGGGCTTTGCATTTCCTCTCATCCCACCACCAAACTGGGCCTGTTCCAGAGCCTAGAGACAGATCATGGACATAAGTCCATGCAGTGGGAGAGGTCCCTCCTCCTTGAGGGCTGTGGGAGCTCTCCATGTCACAGGGAGAGTTGTTTGTTCTCCCACGCAGTTGATCTGTGCTGGCAGGCTCAGCTCACGGCAGATTGTGCTCACCTCTTGCTTTTGCACCCCAGAGTGAGGCTTGTGCACCCAGGGACAAGTACTTGGGTGAGAGTTCCTCCAGCTCTGAGAGGACAGGGGTGTAAAGCTGACATTCCATGAAGGACCCAGTGAAAAATACTTTGGAGAAGATGTTAGAGTGGTTTGGAATGTCTTTAGCCTACAACAGATGGTTGTAGGAAAAAACGGTCTTTGCATCCTCATGTTTGCCTGCCAGAGCTCAGGGAGCATTTGAACAACACTCTCAGGCACATGGTTGGATTCTTGGGGCTGTCCTGTGCAGGGCCAGGAGTTGGACTCGATGATCCTTATGGGTCTCTTCCAACTCAGGATCTTCTAGAGTCAGTGGTCTACTCTGGTTGCTTAACCAGGCATCCCTTCCAGCAGCCTGAAAGAGCAGTCTTCCAGCATCACCCAGGCTTCTCCAGGGACAGCTGTCCCAGCAGATGGAGAAAGACATAGCTTGGGGGAACTCACACAGATGTGCAGAGCATTCCTGACAGTGGGCTGAGGGTAGAAAGGTAGATACATGTTCAACGCCAAGGAATTCTGTAGGAAGCCAGAAGGAGTATAGGATGACTGCTCCCAGTATATCCCACAGGGAACCCACCGCTCCTCACGGTTCAGCTGCGTTGGGCGTTCCTCTCCCCACCTCAGCCTCCACTCTCCATCCTTCTTGCTTCCCCTAATCCTGTGCACCACCCTCAAATCGGATGGGGGAAGAAGCAGGGATTCTGCATCCCGGCACTGAGTGAGTGATCCAAGGTGGAAGCTCTGGTTATTGTGAAAGGTTCAGTAAAGAAACCTGGTCCCTGAGCTGAGGTCTCTTTGGAACTTGTTTTTTTTTAGTGAACAGTGGTGAAAACCGTGTGTCTTGTGGCTGGGAAAAGCAGCCAGAACTCACCATCCCAGTCCACTTCCTCTGGGGTGAGACAGAGGGAGCAGAACACCTGGGTCCCTGTTTTACCGCTTTCCCAGATGGCTCCTTGTGTTCCAGTGGAGCCTGGGAGGGAGAAGCCCGGCTGGGAGGGAGAAGCCCGGCTGGGAGGGAGAAGCCTGGCCGGCACTCTGAGGCCTGGCAGTGGGACACCCCAGCTAGCCGTGGCTGGTCTCCCAGTCTGGGCTGGTGGTGTCATCCACCCACCAGCACCTGCCCCCTGTCCCAGCAGCATGGTGGGGCCCAAGCCAGGCGGGCAGAGATGCTGTCACATGAGGACGAGCGGGGGGATGGCAGGAACATCATGGGGACATTGCTGACACACTGTGGGGACATCGCAGGCTGCCAGGCGCGGGGCTGACTCTCCCTCCTTGTCCTTTGTGCCCCAGGTGCTGCTGCTTCTTTAAGAGGAAACGGAAGAAGACGGCTCAGCGTCACAAGTGACCGGTGCCTCCTGGGCCTTGCAGGAACCACCACGCCTGCAGCTCCTGCCCTTGTCTCACTGGAAGGGGCTTCTCTTTATGAGGGAGGAGGAGGCATAGGAGGAAGAGAGAAAAACGAAAACAAACAAAAAAAAACCCAAGTGACATTTTAAACCAAAAAGAGAAGAAAACGTTCCAAAACAAACCACTCTGGGGTGGATCTGCTGAATGGTCTCCCTCATTCACTCCAAGCCTGAAGCTCCTTTTGGGACCAGGACTGTGGCTGGCTCAGGTCTTGGTCGCCCTGGGAGGGGGGCTGGCTGGCTGACCCTCCTTCCCGTTGTTTACGGCGAAGGCATTGTTGACGCAAACCTGAGGACTGTGCTTAGTTCCTGCTCACTTTCCTCCCCTCTCTCCCCTGCACTGCTCCTCTGTCCTCCTCCCTCCTTAATTAAGTGAAGAAATTCCATAGGCTCAATTGGCTGTGGAGAGGGCAGGAGGATGCGGGGCAGGCAGGAGAGTTGCTAGGAGAAGGGCCTGACTGCTGCAGCAGGAAGAGACAGGTTCTCTCTGTGGCTCCTTGGGAACAGTTACACTGTAATGTGCAAGCTGTGAGAAATTTGCAATCTACTGTTCCAGTTAGGGGTTTTTTTCTGGCTCCCTTGACACCTTCCTCCTCTGACAGTAACAGAGCAGTGTGGATTGTTTTAAAGAAGCTGACGTCGTTGCACTTTTTATTATTTTTAGCATTTACAGATGCACATTGTATCTGTGGATCTCTGCGTGGCCACGCCAGCGCAGGCAGACATCCAGCAGGGAGGATGGTGGGGTGCACGGAAATGCCCCTGAGTGGGGATGTCCACAACCCTCGTGCCAGTCTGGGGCTCCTGAAGCCCACCTTGGGCCACGCGCTGAGGAAAGCATACTTGAATTTCCAATCACCCTTCCTAGCTGCCAGTGAATGTCCTTTCCATGGTTTCCTACACCGTGCCTGACCCAGCTGGCTGGGAGACGCGAGGCTGATGCCCAGCGTGGGCCGGAGGGAGCGGCATAGGCTTCACCAAGCCGGAGAAATTTGTGCTGGTTTAAGAGATAGATCAGGATTGAGGTTCCTGAGAAACAGCCATTTCCTGAAGCTTGGGCGTTTCTCAGTGTGGATAGCCAGGCAGCCTTCTCAAATCCCTCCTTGGGGTGGTTGGGAACCTTCTGCAAGAACATGTTAGTGGGAGCAAAGCATCCCCGCAGGGGAGAGGATACTTCATGCCTTAACACTGACCGCATCTCCCGATGGTCAGATAGGTTTGACTGGAATCACCTTCACATCCTCTCTGTGAGCATGGGGCAGGTGCAAATTTGCTTGCACCATCCCACACCCGGAGCAGCCACGGTTCTCCTGCACAACTTTGAGCCAAACCAATAGCAAGGAAAGGGCTTGGGGTGCTTTGTACACCCAGAAAAACAGCAAAATCTTGCATCCAACTGCAGCATTTCCCAAATTGGAGGAGATGAGGCTGCCAGGGGTTACTGGAGAGGTGGCAGGCCTGTGGGAGAACTCAAGCAACTTTGGGGAGGTTATAAGTAGGTTCGCTGGACTTTGTCTTTCCCTATGTGACACCAGATCAGGCTAGAGTGGTTCACTTGTCATAAACTTGGGCCTGGCTTACCCTGAAATCCTGGGGGGGCATGAAGGGAGGAAAGGGAGAGATTAGATCTCATTATTGTTTATTCGACTTAATGCTAATCTGCATTGCTTGGAGTTTACAGAGCAACATTGCCATGAGGTTCAATTTCCCTGGCTGGGTAGGAGCAGGCTTAGTGGGCAGGAGATCAGCCTGGGCAGCAAGCTCCGGGCTTGCTCCTCATGCATTCCTGAGTCAGGCAGACACTGGTGTGGTGCCAGGGTGGAAAAGCCTCCCTCCTGGCCAGGATCCCCACAGGACATCTCTCCTCCATTCTCTGCTGTGTTCTTTCCATGCCTTATCCCAATGAGCGCAATGGAGGCGCAGAGCCCTCGGCTCATGCATGCACCTCCTTCCCCCTTAGCAAAGCGCTTTCCTCCAGCTGGGCCGTGGCCCAGGGTGGGAACAGGGCAGGAAGGGCACCACTCACCTCCCACAGGCATATGCCAGGCATGCAGCCCTGTCCCCTCCTGCCACAGGGAGGACACAGCCATGGGCACATTCCACCTTTCTCTTTCCAAACTCCTCCGCTGCCAGTGGTTCCCAGAAGCTGTGTCTGTGGCACAGGCATTCCTCTCTCTGCTGTAGGAAACCATGGTTTGGCATCTTGGGACGGCGGTCCAGGGGCACAGGCGCTCCCCAGCGAGCCGCCCTGCCCACTGCTGATGGAGCTGGGCCCTGAGACACTTCCATTGCTGCCCTCCCAAGCCCCACTAAGTGCCTGTCACCAGAACTCGATTCCTTCTGCATCTCCTGCCGTGTTTGGTCATTCCTCGCTGCCTCCACTCAAGGAGCAGCTTGTAGTTGCAGCATATGTAAGTGTTTGCAGGGTGAGGGAGGGCGGGGGGGAAAGGGGCCATCTCAACAGGTTTTGTTCCTAAATGTTTTTGGTTTCTTTTGTTTTGTTGTTTTTTGGGGTTTTTTTGTTGTTTTTTTTTTAAGTGAATGTATTTGATCGTTTAGAAACTTTCCTGACCTTGTTTTTAAGTGGGTTGGTTTGAAAGCTGTTTCATGGTGACCCACTACAGCTTCTCTCTGGAGATACGGTGTTCTTTTAATCCTACAGTGATGTGTTTGGAGGGGAGGACTGTCCCCCCACGGCATGCTGGCAATGCTCACTTGTACCAAGCCCTCTTGCACTATAATCGTACGTTGGACTCTTCAAAAAAAAAGGGCAAAGATGCGGGATGGCTTTTTAACAAAGAAATTTTAAACAAAATAAAGCAGGTTACCAGCAAGTCCTGTGCTTGAGGGAACCGCTGTCCCCAGGGAGCTCGGAGGTGACAAGGAGATGCAGCCAGACTGAGCCAGCCATGCTGTGGTAGGATGTAGGGCATTAACCTGGGCGATCTCTCCTCTCCCTGCCAGCAGCCAGGAGACCCCAGGCAAGGGGAGGGCTCTTGGGGGCTCCCGGCGCAAGTGTCTCTGACGTGGCTCTCGGCCCACCAACGTTGCGATGCAGTCTTCTGAGGTATCAAGTGAGATGATTTTTTTTTTCCAATAAAAACATTGCACTGCTGCGTTGTTCTCCATGAATAGAAGTATTTATTACCTCAGCCTGACCATGGCACTTGTGTTTTGTCTTCCTTTGGCTCTACTGGGCACTTGTGTCACCCTCTGCTCCCCTTGGAGGGCGCAACGCATGGGTGGGACCTTGTGGGACCTTCTCAACGCTTCATGCTTTACAGCCATGGGCGGTTCGGCCCTATGGCGCTCGACCGAGGCATAGATTTCCTTTCTCCCTGGGCCCACACAGTCCCATTTTAGCTGTCTTTGAGTGCAGGATGCCTTATCCTGAGGCAGCCCTTGAGAAGGGGCCCGGGCTCGGCCCGGCCCGCCACAGCCCTCCCGGGGCTGCTGCATGCCCGTCTCCCCCCACAAACATCCGCAGTAGAAAAGCGGAGGGGGAAAAGCAACACAAAAAACCCTCTAAAGACCGCGTGTACCAAAAGCGAGGCGGGGGGGGGGGGAACACCGAAAACAAATACAGAACAGGTTAAAAAGACACAAAGCGCTTGTGGCTCCCACCTCCCGCCCCGGAGCCCGCGGAGAGGAGCCGCCGATGCGGGGCCCGGCCCGGCAGAGCCGTCGGGGCTGTTGAAAAGCCCGCGCAGAGACCAGGAAGGAATGAGGGAATGGCATTGGATCCGTCAGCTCTAGGGAGGAGCTGTGAGCAGGAAATGTGCTCCGGCTCCTGCCGTCTGCAGAGCTCGCGCGTTCCGTGTGGAGCTGCGAACCGACCGGGGCTCGGGGGTTTCTGGTGGATAAAACTCACCCGCGCGGAGCTGCAGCGGCCACCGCGGCCACTGCGGCCACCGCGGCTTCCCTGTGCAGCGAGAGCCGCCACCCCGCATTGCCGCCCGAGGAGACCGTGTCCCGCCGGAACCATTTTACAGAGGTGCATACAGACAGATCCCGGCTCTTTGTTCGGGTACCCCTGCGGCGTCTTCACATGGCTTAGATTGGAAGCACTTTCAAAGTGGATATAACATTTTTAATAGTCTTTTCAACGTGAAAAACTGAATTAAAAGGTAACTTTTCCATCGTTCTTGGGTAGAGGGAACAGAAACGAACCTACAGACGCAGGAGGTCTCTGGAGCCCGCGCGGGGGCGGTTGCCGCAGCAGCTGTGGTCCCTTCAGCAGATTGCAAATTTTTAAACTAATTTCAAATAAATTGCCATGTAGATAACGATTTCGTGGCTACCATATCTTCCACTATGGCCACTCCCCGCAAAACTTGCCCCAACTCGTCCCACTTTACGATAGAAAAGGAATTTTGTGCATCTACTCTCACGTTGTTTTCCACGCCGTAGCAATAAAGTTTGCAATTTCCTTTTATCCTGCTTTACCCCCTGTTTGCGAAATATAAGTGCCCACACATGTATTACCGGTTTTTTCGTCAGCTGAAATTCGTGATCTAAGATTTCCCGTGTTTTACCCTTTATTAAACTCGGTCTGGACGTTACCCCGCGCTCCCCCGTCTGCATTTTGGCGCGTTGCGCTCCGCGCCGCCAATCTTCCACAGCGTATTTTTCACGAATTTTTGGCCGCTGTCTCCCCGGCTCAAGGCCGGGATCTCCCACGATTCGAGATCGCGTCTCTCACATCTCCGCTTCTGACCGTACACTCACCACTGTTCTTGAGACCGCTGTCTCCCCACGTCTCAGAGGACGCAATGGGAGAGGGGTACTGGGAACCTGCCCCGCCTGGCAAGGCTGTAGGATAAAAACTGAAGGAAGGAGTGAGGAAAGCCCAAATTCCTGTTAAATACCAGAAGAGGCCAGGCTGGAAGCACACAGGACTGTCAGGGGCGTTGCAGATGCCTATGTTCAGCTTAGCACTTTGACTGAAGGCGTCACTGCCCATGGCAGGGGTTAGACTTAGAAAGGTGCCTTCGAACCCAAACCAGTCTGTGATTGCAAATCCTGGAATTAGTTGAACATGTGGGAATTAGGTTTTCATCAGGTCTGGGTCAGTGTCAATTCTCAGAAAGATAAATCTCAAAGTGGAGATGCAGGTTCCAAGGCTCAAGGAGGGAACCTTTGAGGTTCATCTCCTTGACAGAATGTGTATGTCCCCAGAAAAAATTTTGGGAACGGGAAATGAAAGCTCATGCTAAAAATGGTACATTTAAGGCTGGGAATTAGGGGGAAAATATCACACGAGATATCACAGTGTGAAGCAGATTCCAAGCGCGGGAACACTTTGGTTCAGGTGCAGGTGTCCGAGTGGGTACAGTGCCAGCTGCTCTCAAAGGTGGTTTGGCTCTCGGGTGGCATCTCTGCAACGCCACTGCTCAGACATTGACCCGCAGCCGGGTCGTCCTCCCGCCGCGGGCACCGAGCGGTCACCAGCTTCGGCCACTCGATGTCGCCGTGCCCCGGGGGCCGCGGCTGCTGGTACCGGAGCACAGCGCGCCCGGAGAACAAAGCGGCGCCACACCGGGACACGCCGGGGACGCGCCGGAACGGCAACCCCAGCTGGCCTCGGCTCCCGCCCCCCGGCCGTCCCCATTGGCTACCGCCACCCTCGGTCCCACCCCTCTCCCGTCTCTTTCCCCTCAGTGGCCAATCATCGCGGCGTTCAGCTTCTGATTGATAGCTCCGCGGCCGCCCAGCGAGGGGCAACGTGGCATACGCCCGCGTCCCGCCCGGCCGGAAGGTGCTACCTTCCCCCCCCTGTGGCCGCGGTTGGTCGCGCCCAGGCGGGCGGTGCGGCCGGGCTCGCGGCGCGGGCGGTACCAAGACGCGGAGCGGGCGGGGGTGCGCGGCGGGCGTGGCCGGATGCCGGCGGCGCGGCGGGCGCTGTGGCCGGGCTGCGAGCGGC
>VZSR01003798.1:15851207-15866226 GCA_013398615.1 Brachypodius melanocephalos
CTCCCCAGAAAGGGATCTATGAGAACAGTTGGGGACCTCTCCTCCGCAGTGCAGATAACCCCATCTGCTCCTCTCTCTCCCTGCCTCCTCACCTGCCTGGATGGTTGGGACCCCTGGGAACCCCCCAAACACTTGGAGGATGTACAGACACTCTGGTGGGCACATTAAGACCCTCAACACCCTCCACCATCCACGGCATGCAGGCACCCCCACACCCAGGGCAGAGGGGCACCCAGAGACAGACAGGAACCCCACCAATGGGACCAGGGGGCACCCTTGCCATTCCAGGTGTAAAGAGTGCTCTGACCAGGACCCCTCAGGGGCACTTGGATCCTTCACTCCTGGGGAAGGACACATTCCCATCCTGGGTGCACAGGGATATGAGAAGGACTCCCTGGGAACAGAGGAGACACCCTTGCCAATGGTGCCCTTCCAGGGTAGAGGGCCACTGCCTGTCCCACCCCTCACCCCAGCAGGGATCCTCTGGATGCAGGCAGGAACAGCCTCTCCTGGGCAGTTGGGGACACCAAGGTGGGGGCAGGGGGGGAACGTGGGGACATCCCACCCCCAGGGCAATTGTGGGACACACATCCCTGGGGCATATGGGGGTACCCAGGGATAGACAGGGACCCCATAACCCTCTAGGGTCAGAGGGGATTCCCAGGGTAGAGGAATATCCCCAAGGACAGAGGGTGACCCCTGGGCTACCCCTGGGACAAGTGGGGTTCCCCAGTTACACTTGGGGACCCTCAGTCCCTGATGCACATGGAGATACCCTCCCGGGCAGGTGTGGACCCCATGGGAGTGGCAACAAGATCCCCAGAATAGGACCCTAGGGCAGGCAGGAAGAGCTTCCAACCCCTGGGGCAAGGGGAGGCACCTCTGGGGACAAGGCAGGACCCCGGGCAAGAGGGAACCTACAGGACAGACACACTCCCAGTTTGAAGTGCAGAAGGTGCCCCCAGCAGGGACCCGGGGCAGGCAGAGACCCTTGGGGCAGGTGGGGACCACCCAGGGGTACTTGGGGACCTCCAATCCGTGAGCATGGGACACTTCAGGGTCACCGGGGGAACGAGGGGACCTCCAGTCCCAGAGCAGGTGGGGGATTCCAGGGAAGAAAGAGAACTCCCCCCAACCGTAGGGGTCACAGGGACCTCTCTTCCTCTTTCAAAGGCAGAGGGTCTGTGCTCCCACCAGCTGGGACCCTCCAGGGACAGGCAGAAGCCTGCATCTCCATGGCCCTGCCCCAGGCCAAAATAATCTCACCCTGCCCATGTCCCCCATCCCCTCCTTCAAGGGCAATGGGTCCCCATCGGCAGCGACCCCTGTGGGGATCTCTGCCTGGAACCCCGAGGTCAGGATCCCCTGTGTCTGTCAGGGACTCTCCCAAGGGTATGTAGGGTCCTCCAACGCCAGGGCCACCCCTACCCCGGGGGCAGAGGGCCGTACTCGGGGGCGGTGGGACGTGCAGAGCCCTCCAGCCTCTGGGTTAGGGTGGAAGCAGCGCCGAGCAGGGAGAGATCCCTGGGGAGAGGCAGAAGCCTCCAAACCCGGCAGCCAGCTGGGATAGGGACAGCAGTATCCCGCACACCCGGGACCAGAGGTGCAGGGGTCTGTGTCTGTCACCGGCAGGAACTCCCCAAGGACAGGCCGCGACTTCACTCCCAGGGCACGTGGGAGACCCCTGGGGCAGAGGAGACCAATCCCCCCGGGAGCACGGAATGACCCTCCTCGGGAACTTGGGGGGCTCCAGTCCTAGGGCAGCTGAGACTCTCAGACCAGGGACACCTCCCCACCGACAGGGACCCCTGGGGAAAGGCAAGGACCTGCGCTCCCGGGCGGGCTGGGGGACGCTTGGGGACAACCGGCGCCCTCCAGTCCCGGGGGCAGAAGGAGACACCCTCACCCACCCTCCCCTGTAGGCAGCCGACCCCCCACCCCTGCGGCGGGGAGACCCCCGAGCCCGCACAGCCCCGTCCCTCACCGTGTGCGCCCGGTCGGGGCTGCGCGCAGCCGCCGGGGGCTCCGCCGAGGGGATGGAGACGGCGATCATGGCCCGGGGCACGGCGGGGCCGCGGGCGGGACGGGCCGGGGACGGCGCCGGGGAGGGACCGCCCCGGGCGCCCATGGCGGGGACAGTCCCCGAACACCCCGGGGACGAGCCTGCGGCCCCAGCCCAGCCCAGGGGAAAGGAGCAGTGGAGACGCCGCCGGTTTACAAGGATTAGGGGAAAGGAAAGAGGGAAGTCAGCCCACGTTGCCTATTCTCATTTTTTTTAAACGCAGAAAGAGTATCGGTTTTGATAAAGTGCACACGCGAGGCTGGGGAGGGGGGAGAAGGGCAAAGCTAGCCCCGGGTAAAAGGGGGGTAGGAGCACCACACCCCTAAGAGCCCCGCCATGGATTTCTGGGGAATGCCACAAAGTGGGATTGCTACAGAGCCCGCTGAGCTCAGATCCTAAAAACGGCTCCCGCTGGAAGAAAGGCAGAGAGCCAAAGCCTAATCAGGAGCCGGGACAGGTGGCCAGAGTAGTGTCCAAGGTCACCTCTGTCCCGTCACAACACGGGGGAGGCTCTGCTGCTTCCCTGGCCCTCAACAGGATGCACCGTTACCACTCCCCACTCCCACTCTGAACACCCAGAGCCTGTTTGCCCTGATAGAAGTTTTATTACAGAATTTTAATGGCACTGCAGGAGTAAGATAATTCATTAGAGCCTTAAAACCCAGCCTGAAAAATAGATATTTGCCAGATCTCATTAACCCCCTGGCTGCAGGTCTGGTCTGGAAGCAGGAAACTAGTTTCTCTTCAGTAAGAAAATATATGTTGCTAAATGAAAAATATACAGTTAGAAGAGTTACTGGCTCGCAAGCTGCTCGTCTGGGGGTGACACCTCTACCAGCTCCAGCATGTGGAACGAGGGGTCGCTCATGTGAAAAAGAGGAGGAGGTATAGTGTATATAAAAAAAAAAAAAAGGCAAAATTCACGTTTGTTTGTTCAGTCCAATTAAGAAATGGCCTTGGCTTCAGGCAGGAACGCTTCCCAGTACTTCACCAGCTGCAGGGAGGAGAGGGAGAGAGTCAGGAGCCTTCAGGATGGAGTTGCAGTACAGAGGGTCATGCCTGAGAGATTCACAAGCTTGGCCTGAACTTGGACATAAAACCACAGCAGGGACCACTCACCTGTTGCTGAGAGTTCAATAACGTCTCAAGATATTTTGTGACGTGGTTTCTGAAGTCCTTAGATTTCTCTTTCTGCAAGAGATGGGCATGAGTCTGGAACAACCACCAAAACCCTCCAGATTCTGGGAGGAGGAAGGAGAAACCACCAGGATTTTCCTGTTCCTCCAGGGGTCCCATCAGCAGACCAGCACACCAGCCACAGAAAATCTTTGCCCACCCAGCTCCATTTTAAAGGGAAGCCCCCTCTTAGCCAAAAGCCCTCAGCGATACCCCAGCTCACACAGGTCAGGATTTGGGGATGCTGCTGTGCCAAGAGGAGGGGCAGGAGCCCAGGTCAGCCCCAAGGGCTGCCCTCAACATACCTCAAACCGTATCACTTCCTTGCGGATGACAGCAGAAATCCGCTCAAAGTCCCTTTCGTACTGTGTCACCCGGGACTCCCACTGCAGAGACAGGAAGTGCAGTTTGGGGGCAGGAGAAGGAACTCCTGCCCCCCTTTCCATGGGGGGTTGGAGCCATGACTGTACATGTGAGAAATGTTGCTAGAGCAGAGTTAGGTCTTTCCAGCCCTTGTCACCACCGTGGCACGGAGGTCACAGCTTGCAGGACCCACAAGCAGCCCCTCCTGCAGCCTCACTCAAGACTGGCTTAGCCCTTGATGTACCTTGGCCACAGACACCTGTCCCTCCCACTCAGGACATGATCCCAAGCCCAGAAGGGCTCCCACTGGGGCATGGAGGGCAGAAACAGAGCAGAGACCCCCATGCTCTGTTCCCTACCTCCGAGATCTCATCCTTGGCCTGCTGCAGCTTGTCGGGTTTGTTTGCCCACAGCAGCCTGGCCTCCATCTCCCTCTTCTTCTGGAGCATGGTCTGGGCATCCTGCCACCGCTGCCAGGTCTTCATGCGCTGGTCAAAGGCTCCCTGGAGAGAAGGAGGGGCAGAGGTCTCCTGATAAGGGGACACTGGAGGTCCTGGACCAAAGCTGAGCCAGAACACAGATTGAGTCTTGCTCTGGAGCATCCACAGCTCCCATATGGACCAGTGGACCAAGGATATGCTGTTCTGGCTTCTGTGGTAGGATGTGTTTGGGGCAAGATGGGATCAGCCTGCTGGACTCGCCACTCCCGTGGGATTGCTTCTTCCCAGTGCACCAAGATGGGCTGTGTGGACTTGATGCCCAAGTTCAGGAGCAGCAGGACTCAGGCTCTGCCACAGCAGGCACTTGGCAGGTCAATTTTCACCACCTGTATCACAGGTTACCAGCTCACAGCTTCAGCCTTCACCTCTGGAAGGGCTGGGGTCACCCACAAGCCATGAACCTGCTCACATCCCCTCTGGAGAACAGCAGCACAGCCAGGCCTCACCTACAACCATTTTCCAACCTAACCAGTGCACACCTGGACAACCAGCAAGTTTTCTCTCTGCCAGAAGAGGCCATGCCCTGCATGCCTTCTGCTATCTCCTGTGCTTGAGTTTTAAAAGACCTCCTGGCATCCCTGAGCCTAAGATGGGTACGAGGAGCAAAGGAGTCCTTACCCTTACAACCGAGAGCAGGCGGATGTAGTCCCCCAGGAGCTCGGCCAGGAGGAAGAAGTCATTGTTAGCCTGTTCATGGTGCAGCTGCTCAATCTTCTCCTCCACCTCAGCCAGCTGGGACAATGCCCGGGATAGAGCCGTGTTGTCCTCGGAGCTTCCCAGCATGGCCAGACTCTTGGCAAACTGGGCCGTGTTCAACGCCAGCTCTGGGGAATGGGATGAGGGTCAGAAGGGCCTGGCTGCACCAAGAGCTCCCCAGCAGAAGGTTCAGCCCTTGGAGCTGCCTTTCCATAGATCCAGGAGATACCAGCTGGAAGAGCCAGCACTGGTTCAGTCAGAGCTAGCAGCTTCCAGCCGTGAGGAGAAGGGAAGCAGCTGAGTGGGAGGACAGGCACAGCTTTGCAGAAGTCAGTCAAAACACGCAGAGGAAGGAAAACATCCCCACTCCCAGAGGGTGTCTCAGAAAGAATAAGGTCAGATCTGCTCAGGTTTGCTACAGCAGCCTTCAGTCCTATGAGAACAGGCTGAGGGAATGAGGATTGATCAGCCTGGAGAGGAGAAGGCTCCAAGGAAACCTCAGAGCCCCTGACAGTGCCTAACAGGGCTCTAAGAAAGCGGGAGAGGGACTTGGGACAAGGGTATGGAGGGACAGGACAAGGGGAAATGGCTTCCCACTGCCAGAGGACAGGGTTAGATGGGGTATTGGGAAGCAATTGTTCTCTGTGAGGGAACTGAAGCCCTGGCACAGGTTGCTCAGACAAGCTGTGGCTGCCTCATCCTTGGAAGTGTCCAAGGCCATGTTGGATGGGGCTTGGAGCAACCTGGGATAGTGGAAGGTATCCCAGCCCGTGGCAGGGGAGGGGTGGAACAAGATGGACTTTAAGATCCCTTTAGCCCCCAAGCCATCCTGGGATTCTGTGATCCCACAGGACACAGGTTGCCTTCCACACTACCATCCCAAGCTTGTGGAGCTGGACAGAAGAACCGGAGTGACCATTTTACATCTATCTCCCAGGAGGAAAAGACAGAGTCCTTTACAGCACTGTCCCACCTCCTAGGAAGCGTCCCTGTGCCATGTGGCCCCGGTGACACCCCAGGCACAGCCCAGGATGTGGCTGGCCCAGCCCAAGGGCCAGCATGCGGTGCTGATCCCGTCACCTTTCCGGTGGTTCACCAGCGTCTCCACCACCGCGTGCAGCTTCCGCAGCCGCTGGTCCTCGCACTCCACCTCCTGCAGCTTCTCCTCAAACCACTGCAATGGGTAAATCCAGAGCTGATTTCCCATAGGTGGGGTTTTCCCTGCATCCACAGCTGGAGCTGGGAAGAGCTTACAGCTCCGGAGCGAGCACAGGGACAGCCCAGAGTGCCATGACACTTACGATGTCCGATTCATTCATCTTGATGGTCATTTTACTGACAGCATCCGTGGCTTTGTTGAACATCTTCATTATTCCTGCTCCACTCAAGGTCTGGGTTCCCACTGCTCGTGGGAGCTGGAAAGGAATGGAAAATTTTGCTGTGCCATAGGAGATGGAGCCAGGCTGCAAGAGCTGGAGGTGTTCAGCTGGAGAAGAGAAGGCTTTGGGGAGACCTTAAAGCCCCACTGAGTGCCTAAAGGGGCTTCAGGAGAGCTGGAGAGGGACTCTGAACAAGGCCTGGAGTGACAGGACAAGAGGAAATGGGTTTCCACTGCCAGAGGGCAGGGACAGATGGGATATTGGGAAGAAATTCTTAGCTATGGGGGTGATGAGGCTCTGGCATAGGTTTCCCAGAGAAGCTGTGGCTCCCCCATCCCTGGAAGTGTCCAAGTCCAGTGGATGAGGCTTGGAACAACCTGGGATAGCAGAAGGTGTTCCTGCCCATGGCAGGGGGTGGAATGAAATGGGTTTTTTAAAGTCCCTTCCAGCCCAGGCCATTCCATGATTCTGTTTTGCCCATGAGGTAACTGCTGAGTGACCTCTCCCTCCCCTTACTTCACCCTACAAGCCTTTTGCTTATTTTCTCCCTCATGTCCAGCTGAGGGGACACCTGGTGCCAACACTAGTTCCCACTCCCATTCCCACTCTTACAGGGTTCTGCCACTTCCCCCTGAGCTATGGGGGATCCTGCCTCATTAACTGCTCAAGTACCATTTCCTTCAGCACTTCCAAGGATACCTTACTCCACACTACTGACCTCCTCCTTCTCCAAGAACTCCCTGACGTCCGGGTCCTGCAGCATGGTTGGATGGCTGACTACTCTCCGTAGGTACCTGTGGGAGCAACAACTCCAGGAGTTACTCTGGCTGCAGCAAATCTGGCTCTGAGCCATCACAGCGACACAGCTTGGTATTTACTTCAGAACAGCAGCTGGGGAGCTGGAAATCAGAGCCAGCAACTGTTCTAATTCACCCACCAGTTTCCCAGTCTCCCTGGGGAATCTGGTGATGCCACCATGAAGACCTCTCTGAGGTCCCTCAGTTCAGGGACAGCCCATGAGGTCATACCTCTCCAGAGCAGCCCGACGTTTCTCTAGGAACTCTGCAGAGGAGGAATCTTCTTTCCCAACTTTCACTTTGGTCATGCCTAGCACAGAAAGAAGATTTGATTAATGAGCTGCTCTAAACTCTACACACAAGGTAAAGTGGTTTATTACAGACTATTAGGGTAACAGTGGAGGAGAGGAATCTTACAACAGGAATAAGACTTTGGAAATTTGACATCTGCTCACACCCAAGGAATTGGCATGTAGGAAAGAAGCAAAGCAATGGGCTGGACTCAAGTGAACAGCAATCCAGTGACACCACAGAGGTTTTACTCTTCACCAAGCAGGTAGGGAGGCATCTGTGAACTCCATCCAGGATTTAAGTCCAGAGCTCCAAGTATGGAGCCAGAGCTTTGTCTGTGCCACGGAACCCAGATAATTTTCCCTGTCTATTCTGCAGCTTCCCTGTCAGCTCTGAGGCTGCTGCAGGCATGTCCTTGGGCATAGAGCTCACCATCAGAAGGACTCACAAGAGCGGAAGGATCAGCAGTGGTGCTGTGCAGCTCCTCACTCACCTATGAGGCTCTTCTCGGGTGGCGGAGGGACAATGAACCCGTTCTGGGCATGTTTCTCCGACAGCTTCTCATAGAGCCCCAGGAAGTCACTGAACCTCCTTTTGACTGAGAACTGCTTGCTCCTGAACATCGGCATGCTGGTCTGGGGAAGAGATGACACTTGGGTCACATGCCCCCAGGAAAGCCTGGCCCTGCCAGCTCTGCCTGCTGGCACCTCTAGCATGAAGTAGGACAGTACCAGCTCTGAAAGGTGTGAACAGTGAATAGAGCAAGTTTTGCCCCAGGTTTTCCAGTTTCCCTCCCAGCTGGGTTCTCCTTGGAGCCACAGCAGCATTAATGACATTAAATATATAAGCAGCTGTTCCTGCAGCCATGGGCTGCTTAGTAAGCCCTGCCCACTGCCTAATCCCATCATCCCTGCTCCACACAGGAATAAGGACACACCCCTCAGGTCACCTAAAGACTACAGGAGCCACCAGTGCTTTGGACTGAGTTTGCAGAGCAGGAATTAAGGATAACAAGTCTTCTAGTCTCTTCTTCAGAACACAGGCTGCCTGTAGCCCAGCCGCCTTGGTACAGGCAGCTGCAGCAAATTTCCAGAGCCCAGAGCAGGACTGCAAAGCATTCCAGCAGCTGCATTTCTCATGGAAACTTTGGGGAACAGGTCCTGATGTGAATGCAACTACAGCAGCAGCTCTGCAGAGAGCATTGAGCTCCGGTCAGCTCAATCTGATGCTGCTGCTGGCACAGAACCTTCAGCAGCAGCCCCAGGCTCAGGGACTCTCCCAATGGATGTCATTCCTGCTGCTCCCTCCAATGCTGAGCACCCCTATCAGCCAAGGCTCCAAAGAGATAACTGGCTGTGAAAATAAAGCCAGTATCCTTTCAAGCAAGCTCCAACCCTATTCCTCAGCCAGGCTCATCCTGAACACAGAACAAGGCATTCAGGCCTCCTGTTTATTTAGGTCACTGCTAGCTTAGCTAAGGATATACAGTCCAACTGCCTTTAAGCATGGAAAAATAATGGAAAATTAGACATAGAGGGGTTAGACATACCTGTGTTGACACTTTGTAGGCTACGTAGGCATTCATGCCATCCCCTATGGAAAAAAGAAACAAGGTGTTAGGACCACAACATCAGCACTTCTCAGCATTCCCTGAACACAAAGCACAAGGCTCCCGACCTTTTCCTGCCTTGGTGATCCAGATTTTGGGTCTGATGGAGCCCTAGATCTTCCTGCAAAACCAGAGGCAGCATCCTGCTGCATGGCCCTGGACTCCTGCCCAGCAGCCACTTCCCAACCTGCTAATCCCTCTCCACACTTCCTACGGAGCCAGCACTGACAATCGGGCACTTGTTGTGCCAGCAGCATCTGGGCTGGCTCCACACATCTGCTCAGACCCCAACAATTCGGAGGCTGTGGGGCACATGAAGCAGTCTATTCACAGGATGCAAGTCAGGCTGGATGGGGCTGGATCCTGGAACACCACAGGCAGTTTGCTCCAGCTCACACAGAAATCCCCTTGTTCACCTGGCACCCCGTTCACCTTATCTGAAAGGCATCCTCTGAGCTCTGGTGCTACCCGTAAGATACATCCGATTTACACCTCTCAGCTCCAGAGATCACAAGCCATGGGGTGGGAACACGCTGCCACTCATGAGGCTACTCTGCTGGCTGGGATCTGATGTCACCTGGGGTTTTCTGCACCACAAGAACTTCCACAAGGCTGATCACAACACTCTGACCCCTCTCTTGCAATAGGCCGAAACCCTCTTGCTTCTCACTTTGAAGCCAGAGTTGCTTCCTTGGCAAACACAGGTTCCAGGGAATGTGCCAGAGCATGGAATACTGCACTCAGTATCAAGTAAAGGGAATTTTGCTTACCACGTGCCAGCTCCACACAGGACAGTGCTACCTGGAGGTCACACCAAGTTGGTAACCACAGTGCCAGGCACCAAGAATCCCAAAAACCTGGCTGTGGGCTTTCTAGAACCTGACTCTGCCTTGCTTGTCCTCACCCTGGGCTTTGTGCAGCATCATTTCTTTAAGATGCCAGAGGAAGCCTTGGAGATGTTATTCAAGGATCAGGTTTGTGCTCAGAGAGAGCCCAGAGGCCAGAGCTGCAGGGCCAAGCCTGGCTCCCCTGACCCTTTCACTGTGCACGACAGTAACTCACCAACTTTCTCTGGGTCGCTCACTCCCACAGTCAGGTCAAATTTGTCCTCCTGCTCCTCTTCCTCCAGCTGTTAGGAGAAAGCACACAGGGACAGCAGGTCAAAACCATAAAACCAGGGTTTCAACCCACCCCCAACCATTATGGTGAGCTTGTCGCCCTGCCAGGGCACCTCAAGCACTGTCCAGGACTGTTCTATAAACCCTTCCAGCTCCTCATTGTGCTTAGGCAAGGATCACAAGCTGGGTTTGTCATTCCTACCCCACTATCTGCCCAGACTGATGCACAAACTACTCAGCCCCAAGAAGAAACTGCAGAGCACCAATTCACAACTTGAACCCTCAGGACAAAATCCACCACCATAATAGCTGTGGAAGCAATCTGGACCTTCACACGAACAGGAATGCCACCAGGCTGACCTGAGCTCCACTCCAGTGGTATCAGTCTGAAGACTGATGGCCCAAGATACAAATCAGGGCATTCAATAAGGCAATTACATATTAATTACATCATGTAAGATCCATGTTTACAACGGAGTACAAAGACGGGTTCCTGCCAAAGACAGTTTGAAAGCAGCAGGACAGTTTGGAAGAGCAATTCCCACCTCCTCATAGCTCTTTGAAAGGTTTCTGTAAGAACTTGACCCTACATCTAATGAGGGCAATGGATTGGATGCTTTGGCCACCTCCTTCTTCTGGTTGTTCTGAGTGTTGTCAAGGGACAGCTCCACAGTGGCATCTGTCAAAAGAAGTTTGCAAGGGTCAGCCTCTCAGGGTTTCTGGAAAGGCAATTACAATATTCTCTGATTCATGGGATCTAGAAAGTAACAATAGTCTTAATTAGCTAAGAAATCCATAGGGAGGACACCTGTAAGCACTGGGAAGAGCACAACAAAGCATTATCACTGCAGTAAGAGCATTTGATCAATCCTGCTGGAGAACATTATATTAATCCAATGAACTTATTCCAGAAGGAATCAGGCATCACCTCTCACTGATCACCTCCTTGCTGTGTGCTAGAGGAGTTGCACCCTGGAGCAGCTAAAGCCAAGGCAGATTTGACCTGTCACATGGGCCTGGGAGGAAAGCACCTTCTCAGGACACTTCTCCCCCTGGAGAATGTAAAAACTTCCACCTCTTAGCACAAGCATTCAGAATTGACTCTCAGCCCATCATGCCAGGGCTGGGGAATGTCTCACCCTCCTCATTTTCTCCTGCTGAGGGGAGTTGTATTTCCTGCTCCTTGGGAACAGCCAGGCCTCTACTAGAGACACTACTTCTACTGGCTTGGAGTCAGGAGAAGGTAGAGAAGGAAAAGCCTCTAACTCTGAGGAGACACTCACCACCTCAGAGCTTAAGGCAACAAAAACAACCCCATTTTAATTGTCTTCAGCTCCCAAACAGTTAGTCCTGTGGCAGAATTATCCTAGAGACCTGGTGGAGGCTGCTGCCACCTTCCCAAACACAACACCAGAGCAAGTGGACTCAAACATGTGTTTGACATAAAGATTTATGATTTGCTTTTACTTATGGACTTCCACTTTAGGACTATCACTCCAGGCCTGGAGCTGAGAGAGGCCCAGCACACACAGACTTACCTGCAAATAGGTCCTGATCATCCTGCTCCACATGAACTCCATTCTCTTTGGAGGAGCTGCTCACAGGAAGAGGAGATTCTGCTGTCAGGGCCGGGGAGTTGCTCTGTGAGAGGATTAAAAGGTCAAAGACAAGTCATTTACACTTAGGGGGGAAGAAGCAAACATGTCACCTTCCTTGTCCACCACCCTGTGCCCTTCCACTCACCCTTTGGCATCACCCTTTCTGCCACTTTTAAGGACAAGTGTCACACCAAAATCCAGTGCCAGTTTCCACCCAGAAAGGACCGTCCTGGCTGCTGGGAGCAGGCTTGGGAACAAGGGGACAGCCCACCCGAGAGTTTTTATGCCAACCAGTCCTCCCCACCAGAAGACAGAGCTGCTCCAGCATTCCTGTTCCAGATGTCTGCATCCCACATCATCCCTCATTTTGCAGGCAGACACATATCCCAAGGAAGAAGGAGACAGCACGTGCTATTCTGTAGGCCCCAGCAGAGAACAGAACAGGTCTTTGATGGGCAGTAAATGGAGCTCTATTAGAGACTCCAAACCAGCAGGTCCTTGGCACTCCCTCCAGCAAGGAAGCGCCATCAGATCACGTCACTCCTGAAGGAGGGAAGCCACGCTGAGGCAGCTTTTCTTTGACACGGGCTCAGGTCTTTGGCTGGTAAAAACAAAACAGCCATCGAAACACTCGCTTGACAGCAAGAGCTCCTGTATTTTAGGATGTTTTCCCAGAGAAGGGACCGTTCCCAGCCTGGATCACAACAGTTAAAGGAATGAGCTATGTTTGTTAGTGATGAAGAGGGGGGGCAGAGACCCTCCACACCAAACACCCCCCCACGGTCCTTCTGACTAATGTCCAAGCCAACAAGAGGACTAGTACCAATGGTGACCTATAAGGAAAGGGCTCACACAGTTCCTCTGCTCCCCCAGGAAATCTTCAGGCTCATAAAGAACCCCACTGCGCATGGACAAAGTGGTTTTCTGTTTTTTCACAACTGCTTCCCAGTTTGCCTTAAATTTAGTTCCTCAGACATGAAATCACCATGCCCTGTTCCTACTTCTCCATCTGCTGCTACAGAGGAGCCATGGCCTTGTTAGATCTGCCCATGACACGACACCAGCCATCTCTGGGGCTGGATTCAGCACCCCCAAACATCACACGTATGGACAGAGGTTCCCCTGCACCTACTTGATGCTCATCACAGGGAAACAAAACTTGTTTGGGAAGAGCTGATCCTCAGGGGCAGCCCTAGAAAGGGCCATGGTCACACAGGGATCCAATCTCTGTCAACAGATAGATGAGGTCCAGCTCTGGCTCTGCTCAGGTCTGACCCAAACACTTCCTTGCTGGGGATGCCCAGGTGCTGTTGAGCCACCTGAATGCCAGCAGCCAGGCAGATCTGCCTTCCCTGCTTCCCAGAAAGTGTTTTCCCTAATGCTTAAGGGCACAGACAAACAAAGCTACCAGGTCACAAGAACAGTCACGTATTAGTTATGATACGTTGTGGCTTCCACAAGAAAACCAAACATCTGATAAGCTGCTGCAGCTCACCAGCCTCCCCTTCCAGCACAAAGATGTGTGATTCCCATGAAACCCTAAGCCATCTCCTATATCCTCCAGTTTTTCACCAAAGAAAGTCCTGAGGAGTGCCAGACCATCTCCATGACCTGGTGCCTGCCATAGGTACCAGCACCTTCCTATTGCAAGGCCCAGGGTTGAACTGCCCCAGGTTTCCAAACATACAATCCAGCTGCTGTTTTGCCCATAGTGTGAGTTTCACCCTCACAAGGTCACAATCTATCCATATTTCCCCAAATCTACCTTTTTCCCTGCTGCAAAGGGGAAACACAAGCACAGCTCACAGACACCAGGCAGGAGCTGCACCAGAAGCAGGGCAGAGGCAGGGCAGAGGCAGCTCCAGCTGTCAGTGGCAGGAAAAGCTCGGCCAGGCTACTCCCAGCAGGTTCATTTGGTCATGGCCACAGTCTCCTGCTCAAGGCCTCCCTAAGTGAGAAAACTGCAGAATGTTCCTGGAGAACTTCCTGCCACAGACACCAACTCCTCCTGTGCTGCCAGCTGGAAAAAGTCTGTGGGAGGTGGACAGAGGCTCCCAGAGCTCAGGGAATCAACCCCACAGCATTCCAGCCCCCAGGCTGCTGGAAGAACTTCTGTGGCCCCTCCAGCTAAGATCCCCGCTCCATGAAGATGCTGATCCCACGGAGCAGAGGCCAGTGGCTGACTGGTGAAATTCAGCTGACTGGGATTCAGCTTGGGAAAGAACCGGTCGGTGTTTTAACTCCCCTCCTGCCTGCTGGTCACTGCCTGGAGCAAACCTGGGACAAGGCAGGCATGAGTTAGTATCAACAGCCTTCAGGAACCTGGACTTCCTGCACAGGAGGCTGTTAGAAACAAGGAAAGACGCTGACACCCTTCACACCCCCACCTTCAGCATAGATTTGTGCAGCAGCACATGGTTTGCTGAACACGTACCACCAAACCCCCCCAAGATCCTCTTGCAGCCCAGCACAAAGCCCTAGTGGGCAGGAGACACTGGATGCCTCCTGTCACCTCACGCTCAAATCTCAAACTGAAGGTACCATGGCAGCCACGCCAGCATCCTCTGGATCTTGAGGGGACCAGAGCTGATGATGCTGGGGGAAAGCAGATGGGGCTTCTCCCCCAAGTGAAGCCTCAGCAGCTACACAGCAAAGAGGCTGAGCTATGGCTGCCATCGTCGGATGGTCGTGAGGGATCCTGAAGTCCACCTCGTTCCACTACCTGCCATGGATAGGAACACCTCCCACCAGAGCAGGCTGCTCCAAGCTCCATCGAACCCGGCTTTCGGTAGTAGCTCTGCCGGAATGGAGAGGCTATAACCCCGGGGAAATGGGGAGCAGCCGAGCACAAGCCTTTTCTCAATCCCACGGCCATGGGAGCCACTCTGTGACCCTCACTCGGCCCGCGACTCCCTTTCCTGAGCTGCCCTACGAGGTTCCCCCTCAAGGAACACGAGACAGAGACATCGCTCCCCCTGCCCATCATTTTGGGGAATTTGGGGGTGTTTCGCACTATTTTCACGCAGCCCGAAGGAGGTCCCGGGCAGCCCCTCGCACACGGGCCCGGCCCCGCAGCGCCCCCGGGGCGGCACGCCGCCCGCGGCTGCACTCACGCTGCCGGTGAAGATGTCCTCGCCCTCCGAGTCGCTGTCGGGGGCCCCCGGCCCGCGGTGCTCGGGGAAGGGCGGAGGGAGACGCTCGGCCGGGGAAGGCGAACGGGATCCGTGGCCACCGCCCGACGCCATCGCCGCCGCTTCCTCCCGCGCCCGCCCCGCCGGAAGCGCCCGCCATGTCTTAACCCGCGGGGCGGGGCCTCGGCTGTGAGCGTGCTTTGGATTGGGCAGTGTCTCTGCTCGCCCCGTCCCCGCCGGCAGCGACAGCCAATGAGCGCCGTCGCTGACAGGCGCCGCGTCGTCACTATGGAAACGGG
>VZSR01003798.1:15866326-15886878 GCA_013398615.1 Brachypodius melanocephalos
TCCCAGGCTGAGCCATATAATAACCTAGAGATGTCGCAGCGTGAACCCCATACAACCTCCAAGACATCCCAGAAGGAGCCCTATACCACTTCAGATAGTGCAGGATGAGCCACAGACCTTGAAGATGTCCCAGGATAAGTCCCAGACCCTGACGATGTCACAGGCTGAACCCCATACACTCACCAAGACATCCCAGGAAGAGCCCTAAACTACTTAAGTCGTCCCAGGATGAATCATATACCCACCAAGATTTTGCAAGATGAGCCTCAGACCTTAAAAATGCCCAGAATGCATCCTATACCCCACCAAGACATTCCAGGATGAGACCCATACCCCTCAAAGTATCTCAAGATAAGTCATATGCCACCAAAAACATCCCAGGATGAGCCCCATATCCTGAAGATGCCCCAGGATGAACCCCATACACCTACCAAAACCTCCCAGGCTGAGTGCCATACAACCTCCAAGACATCCCAGGATTAACCCCATATTCCCACAAGACATCCTGAGATAAGCCCTGTGCACACCCCCAAGACATCCCAGGATAAATTCTGTACCCTCCAAGATATCCCAGGATGAGACACACACCTTGAAGATGTTTCAGGATTAACCCCATACAACACCCAAGACAGCCCTGGATGGGCTCCATACACCCTAAAACATTCCAGGATGAGCCCCATACCCCCTTCCCACCCAAGACAGTGACAGCCCACAGCCATGGGTCACCACCATCCTCTGGGGCCAACAATCCTCTCAGGAGAGCACCAGGAGGAGCTGGGCAGGGCAGATGAGACACTTTGGACTTCCATCAGCTCTGGATTAAGGGAGAGCATTCAGATGCACGTGAATGATCTGGGGGTCCTTGACCTGCAAGACCCCTCAGCTGGATTCATTCCTGGGTGCTGCCCCATGGAGAGGGTCTGTGTCTCCAGGTAGGAAGCAGAGGGTGCTATGAGCCACTTGGCTACAGGAGAGCAACAAAGAAATGGGTTTTCCTTCTTTTCCCTCAGCTGCCTCCTGTAATGAAGCAGCAAAATCCAGCAGAGATCTCCAACCTTCCATGCTAGAACTTGGTCTAGTACATGTTTGCAGGTCACACTTCCGTCCTTCATCCACACTGGCTCCCAGGCAAGGAGCAAACAGAAAACAGAACACAGCTTATCCTTATCTGAAGGACTTGCCAGTGTCCTCCCCAGTTGTCGCTATCAATGAGCAGCTGCTAATTCCCTCCTGTCTGAAATTCTCTTCTGGGATTTGTAACAGCAAGGTCAGTGAAAGAGATCCCACACTGGAATCCTCCCAGATTGCCTCAGTGGTTTTGGAATGAGGGGCTCACCCCACGGAGAACCTACCAGCATCACTCTTTTGAAGAGGATGGCTAGGAATGAACATGGCTGTCCCAGAAAACTCCCTAAGGATAAAGTGTGAGGGGCAGATACATTCTTTAAGACAAGCAGGAGATACAGCTGCAAGAAGGATTGAGAGGTCCTGCCAGCTGGACTTTGCACTCTGAAGCAGAAGAAACTAAGCTATCTTGATGAGCAGTGGAGATAAGTCCCACCCAAGCCCTCACAGCTTTATTCTCTGTAAATTCTATCTTTAGCCCTTGAAGGTTGCCTTTTTAAAGAAATAGTTTCATCCACTTGGGGTTGGAGCTTGGGCAGTCTGAGGATGAGACAAGTTTCTGCTGCAAATCTCTTTTGAATACACACCAGGCTTCGGGTGTCAGGTTTAGACATCTGGATGGGTGGAGGTGGCCCAGCCCCAGCTGTCCCACAGGATTAGGGGACATAAAACCAGGCAGGAGCTACCAAGATTCCCACAGTGGGAACAGACATTGCACACACTCAACCTCGGATACAAAAGTGAGGAGCAGCTTGGGGTAGTCACAAGTGATTAGAAAGATGCCTCAAGGTACTTCACTGTGACCACGACTGGAAGACTTCAGACTAAATAGCTTTTGGGAGCTCAGAGACAAGAGGTGCTTTATTTAACCACCTACATATGTTTAAGACCCCCTCATCATATCCTTGCCAGGTGTTGCCAGATGCCTGCACAAATCTTTACTTCCCTATCAGGATGAGCTCTGACTTATCTTCCCCATCACATCCCTTCTTTCCCAGCCCATTCCCCTCCCTGGGTGCTCAAGTATGTGGGGCCTCTGATCCCCTCTCCAAGCACTCCTTTCTCTTCCTCCATCCTCTAAGCACCCCTCCCCTTCTTCTCCTTGCCCTTTGCCACATCACTGTCCCAGGTCAGGGATCTCCCTGCCCAGCAGTGCCCACAGGGCCACTGTGCATTCAATATAAGCTGCCCCCAGGAGCCAGAGGAGCTCATTAATCACCTTTTTATTTTATTTCAAGCACTGTACAGAGAGTGCTGTAGACAAAATCCCCACCCCAGGTGCTCCCAGCGCCCCTGTGCCCTGCCTCGACCCAGCACTCACCACTGCTGGGGGAGGAGGCCAAAATAAGTTACACCCAACCCACTGCCGTGCTCCCAGGCACCAGGACAAGGCAGCATCAGTCCCTCGGTGCCAGCCCTGCCACTGCCCATGTCACCCAGAGTGCCCTGCACCAGGGTAAGCGTTTGCTTCCAAAGCCACAGCATCGGGCCCTGCCCGCTCCCAGCACTGCCGGCTCCAGACCCCATCCCCAGCTCCCAGGGCTCAGCAGAACATGTCAGCCTCCGTGGGCAGCGGGGAGCACCTGCAGGGAAAGGATGAGGTTGGAGTACCAGGTTGCTCATCTGCCCCAAAGAAGCGGGAGCAAAGGCAACAGGATCAGCTCAACCCAGTAGATATCTGGAGATAATTCCAAGGGGGGATGGAAGCTGTTAGACCCCAGTGCTATCTGCTCCTCTCCCACTGGGGGATCCCCAGGAGAGCAGGGAGCCATTCCAGACAGTACTCACTCAGCCATCTTGGCTGCCAGGTGGTAGACAGTCTGCTTGTCCAGGTAGCGGCAGAAGAGCAAGACAAGGTTGCTGGGCAAGAAGAGAGGCTCTGCCAGCGAGGCCGTAGGCAGGCGTGACAGCTCCTGGGACATCAGGTACACCATGTCTGTCCTGGGGGCACCAGCACAGGGGGTGAGCACCCCACAGAGTGGTGACAAACCCCCCCCAGCTCACAGAGTCCCTCACCATGCCTCAAAGTCCCCTCTGCATGGCTTCAGTGGCGCACGTGAGGACAGCAGCCTCTCTCCGTGGCTCAGCAGGGAATAGAGCAAGGAGATGCCAAACTGCAAGAAAACACCAGGAGTGTCACAGCCAGCAGCAGTGGCACCCTAGGGACACAATGAGGCTCAGGGCCACATACCTGGTTCTTCAAGGCCATGGTGAGGGGGAGCTCCAAAGACTCAGGTAGAGGCTGGGTAAGCTGCTGCAGGACCTCAATGAGTTTGCTGAAGGTCATCTCACTCACCACCTCATTCAATGGGCTGTAGAGCAGGGTGAGAGACTGGGCAGGGCAGAGGGGAGAGCAGGAATCTGAGATCCTTTGACCTGTCACAGCCACGACCCCATCCTAGCACTTGGAGGGGAGGGTTACTGCCACCAGGACTGCTGGTGGCTGACTCCTGGAGATCTCCTGGCCAAGGATGGGAAGAAGCTCCTGTCTCATGCTAGCTCCACAAGACAGGCCCCCCTCACTGCCCAGGGTGCCACCCCCAGCAAGAACAGAGGAGGAAGGAGACAGCCCAGGCCATCCCTGCCCTGGCTAGAGGTGCTTGCCTCATCCAGCATGTCCTTCTTCATGAGGAAGGGCAGGTGGTGGGTGATGGTCAGCAGGATCTTCTCTCTTTGCTCTCCAATCAGGTGGGGCAGCAGCCGGGCCACGAGCTTCTTGCCCTTCCGCACACACAGCAGTTGCAGGAATTCATCTTCTGCCTCCCTGGGAACAAAGGCTCCATTGGCACAAATCCCAAGGGACCTGGAGCATCTCCGTGCATCTAAAAGGACCAGCATCAGCTCCACTGGAGGATGAGGTTCACAGGCAGGGCCAGCACATGCTGCAGTGACACATGGAAGGAAGGACCCAATCCTCCTGTGACCCAGACCTGCTCATCAATGACCATCTCAGATCCACAAGGACCAGGACACACTGCCTACGCCCCTTTCCCCATGGCACAGACTCACTCTTCACTGCTGCAAGCCCTGATTTTCAAGGCTTGGTAGATACTCTCCACTTTTTGGTTCTTCTGCTCCTGCCTGTGGGGCTGTTGCTCCCCCAGGGCTGGAGACATTTTCTGTTGCAGCTCCTCCACTTCCAGCAGCTGCAGGAAGAGCTGGAGAAATGACACAGGGTAAGGAATAAGCTTGGAGCATCTTCTACCAACTGCCTATCCAGGACCCTGCCTAGGTTGATGTCCTCTTAGAGAAATCCCTGGATGAAAACAGAACACCTAGACCATCCTGCCCTTCCCCAAGTCAGCACTCACCTTCTCGATCCTGTGCAGCGCTCGCAGCAGGTGGGTCCCTGCAGCCTTTGGGAGGGTAGAAAGAAAGGCACAAAGGTTACAGCCATCCCCAGACACTGCCACCAGCCCAGTGCTGGGCCAGCTGCTCCCTGGGGATCAGAGGTGACTTCAGGACACAGAGCAGTCCCATGGGGAAACCATGGCCAACTACAACTAGCCAGAGCCCAATCCCACTCCTTGGCCAGACACAAGCTGCTGCTGCTGAGGGGGCACCTCCTTCAACTGTGTGCCCCATCTCACTGCTCAGGGCAGCTCCTAAAGCAGCATTCCCAGCAATTCAGGGCCCCAACCAGCCCAGTTTCCCTTCACCTACCTCCTCCATGAGGGCATGGTGCACAGCATCAATGGCTCGGCGAGGGCTGTAGCAGGTGGACACCGTGACCTGGCCCAGTGACCCAGCGATGCGCACCACTGTGGAAGAGCGGGAACATGGTGACACCACATCCCAGAACTCCTCATCCAGCCCCCTGACATCTGCCCTAGCCCCTCACCAGAGTCATAGGTCTCCACTTTTTGGATGAACGGGGTGACCAGCTTGGGGGGCTTGTTGCGCCTGCCCAGCAGCTCTTCCTCTGCCTGTTTCCGCTCCAGCCGGTGATAGTAGGTCTGTAACAAAAGGAAAAGCCAGGAGCCCCCTCCGCCAGTCCTGGAGGGTTTCTCCAGCTCCCAAAGCCCCACCCTGAGGAGAACAAGCCACAGGTGCTGCCAGCAGGAGCTCACCTGGTAGTAGTAGTCATCATCAATATTCTCACTCTGCAGCTGCATCATCTGCACCTTGACAACCCAGTCCTTCTCCTTGGAAGTCATCAGCCCAGCATAAGGGTCCACTTTACGAGACCACAGCTTCTTCGGGGAGACACTAGCACAGGAGAAGACCTCAGCCCACTGTGACCACCCAGAGCCCCCCCTGCAGCCCAAAGGGCTCCATACCTCTGCACCTGCCTGCCCTGCTGCTGCATCAGGATGCGCTGGTGCTGAGGGTGCAGCTGGGTCATGTGGCTGGGTGTGCTGCAGGGAACACCAGACAGGGGTCAAGGGGGTTTTTGGGACATCTTCAGAGTGAGGTGACCCCCAGCTGCTTTGCAGGGCACCTCCAGTCCCACCCCAAAATCCCACTCCTGCTACCTGAAGTCCAGCTGGCCCATGGCTGAGGGGCTGAAGAAGAGAGCAGGGTCCAAAGAAGAGGACATGGACCTGAAGTGCATGCCTAGGGGCCGTGGTGGGCTGCCCACGGTGGGAGACCCAGGCTGGAAAGGGGTTGGAGGTGCATACCCTGCCATCTGAGAGGGAGAGAGGAGATCAAGGGTCTGAGCATTCCCCTCTGAGCATCCCAGAGGGGTCAGCCAGCTCTGTGCTGGCTTCTGGCTCCCATTCCTCTGGCAAAGTGCTACCCCCAGATACTGCCACTCTCTCTATCCCCTGCCACTCCAGGGCCACCTCAGTGGGCCCATGGCAGTGGCTCAAAGCCCACCACTTTACCTGGTTGGGAGTGAAGAGTGGAGGGGGTCTGCAAGCCGGTGAGAAGGGTCGAGGAGACATAGGAGACATCAGGGGCGCCTGGTACAGAGCAGAAGGCAGGAGATATCACTCAGACAAGCCTGTCCTCAAGGCTGCACCTCCAAGGAGAAGCAGAGAAAGAAGGGATGCAAGAGCACCCCCAAACCTGTTACCTGCTGGAGAAAGCACTGGGGGAAAGGCTTGGGGGACATCAGTCTTAAGTCAGGGCACTTGAGCCGGGGAGAGCCCCCACAGCCCCTCTGCACAGGAGAGCCAGCAAAGTCCAGGGCCATGTTGGTAGATGGTGGAGGTCTCTCCAGGACCTGGAGGATGGCTTTATCCTGCGGGGAGAAGGCAGCAGCAGGTGGGAACAGGACACAGCTGGGAACAGTTTAGTTCCCTCAGCAACAGTTAGCTCACTAAAAGCTTTGGTCATTGCTCAACGAATACCATGCACCAGCTGGGCTCCCACCCTGGTAGTGTGGAGCAGCTGGGGACCCAAGGGAACACCCAGCATGGAGATCCTAGTCCCCCCAAACTCAACAACAACAACTTTTCCTTCAAGCCCAGGCTCTGTTTTGGGTGGGCATTTACAGCCTTGGCACCCAAGACATGTCTGTGCACCTCCAGAGCCTTTTGGAGAAATCCCAGGTATCCCAAATTCCCTGTGTGACCATTGTCCTAGACTAGGGGGGAGCCCTTGGCCACCCCCTGAAGGCCTGGCTAGAGGTACCCACCTCCAGCATGAGGTGGCGCAGGACACTGCCAGGGCTGGAGCCCAACGCCATGGCATCCATTGACAGCTAGAAAACAGGGAGATGTTGGCATGAGGCAAGTGAACAGGAGGAGAGAGCAGGGGACACCCCAGGAGCCACCCTGCCTCTTCATCAGATGGGTGAGGACATTTTTACCATGTCCTCTTTGCCACACTCTCCCCAGCAAGTACCAATCCTGCTGTCCAGCACTGCCGAGTCCTGGCTCTGCAAGGAAAGGGGAGTTAAAGGTCTGCCTCCCTGCCCCAGTGCCCTCTGTGGGGCAGGACCCAAAGGTCAGGGGATGGAGGAGGGAGGAGCAGGACCCCCTGACCGCTCACACATCACCTCCAGCGTGGGTTTGCTCCGCACAGCTCTCATCACTGCTGGGTCTCCCAGTCCACTGGGCTGCTCAAAGCACTCCTGGTCTTCCTCCTGTTCCTCAGTCCCCAGCTCTTCTACCTCTTCTTCCATCTGAGAGTTAACGTGCTCCACCTCCGCCTGTATCCCATCTTCCTCCTCGGGCAGCTCCTCCAGCTGCTCAGCTGCTCTTCCAGTCGCCTCTACCAGTGCTTTGGCCACCTCAGGGCTTATCTCCGGTACCACCAGGAGTTTTGGGACATCCTCCTCCGTGGAGTCTCGGTCTTGCAGGGGGAAAGCAGCACACAGCAGAATGGGTGAATGCCTGGGCAGTGCCCACCAGGGTGCCTGCTCCCCCCGAGTGCTGGCAGGTCTCTCCAACACCATGACTCCCCTGAGATCTTACCTAACCCAAAAGTCATCTCGTTGTACAGGTCGAGCTCCTCATCCTCCTCAGCCATCTCTTCCAGCAGAAGTACATCTTCCACCAGCAGAAAATCCTCAAGAATCTGAATTTGGAAGCAGCAGATTCCTCGCTAAGGGAGAGGTAACCCTAACATGCTCCCAAAAGTGGGGAGGAGGCACCCAACCTCCCCCTCACTCTACAGGTGGTGCCAGACAACCCACAGGGCTCACAGCTGGAAAAGGAAAAAGCATGAGCCAGCGGCACTGCCAGCGAGGACAGGACCTGCAGGCTCAGCGCATAGAAGCTGCCGGCACCAGCGAATGCCGGCACGGAACGGCACCCGTGCGGCGGGGCTGAGACACCCTTAGGCTTCAGAGTGAACAGCGGCCACGTGGGCATGAGCGGCACGCGAGCACAAGGCGGGGAAGAGCATCCCACCAGCACCTCCAGGGCAGCGTCTGCTCCGAGACTGACCGTTCCGGGGAGCGCCAGCCCCAGAGAACGAGCACCGCAGAGGGAGCGGGAGGCAGCAGCGGGATAGCGGAGCAGGGCAGGCACTCACAATGCTCTCGCCGCCCTCTGCCATCCCGCGGCGCCGCCTCCTCCTCCCGTTCACCCACCCTCCGTCCGTCCCGGGTCCCTCTCCAGGACCACCCTGCCCCCGCCGCCCCTTTTATGGGCCGCCCCCGCCGCCCCGGCATGCGCCTGCCGTACAGCATGGCGGCTCCCATCCGCGTCCTGCGTCTGCGCACTCGCCTCGCCGTGCGCCCGCACGAGGAGTCCCTGGAGCCGAGGGAGGAGTGAGGATGAAGAGGTTTAGTGACCCCACCTGCGGCTCTCGGAGCACAGCTTTCCCCACTGCCCTTGACTGCCATGGTGTTCTCAGAGCTGATATCCTTCTGAGGAGTTATGGAAAATCGGTGGGATGTGGCCTGTTGGGATTGGATATTCTGGTAGATAACAGCGGGCACAGGTGTCAACACTAACATCACAAATCCCACAAAACATAGGGGGTTGCCGTTATCCCCCTGAATACCAGGAGCGCCTTGATCATGTCAACCACTCCCAAACAATTCTCCCAATATTCTGCTAATAAAAGCAAAAATGTCCCAAAAGTGGAAGATTTTGCTACTCTAACCAAATCATTATGGTATTTTATAAACATTAGGGGAAAGAGTTGAACTTATCTTTACTGGGAAATTCTGACATGTAGTGTGGGTTACAGTAGAGTCATTGCCAGGGATTCACATCTCAAAGGGCCTGGAAAGGATCCGTGTGCTGCCATCCTCTCCCCAAGCCAAGGGGAGCGTCCACTTGGGCAGAGCCAGATTCACCCCTGAGACAGCTGGACCAGGGTGGTAACTCCCGATATGGTGACCCTAATAACAACTCTGCCACCAGTGGAGCACTCAGGGATTATTTCTGCCGAAGCCCTGAGATCCCTGATAAGGCTCTGGCCACAGCTGCATCTGTTTATGCCACACTGAGAAAAACATTGTGTGTTTTCAGCTGTGCAGCTGGCACTGCTCACTGGGTAGCCAGCAAACCCAGCAGGAGCTGGGCTAGTAGGAACTGATAACAAGTGTTTTCAAGATTTTCCTTTGCTTGGCCTCTCCTGATTTACCTACTGCCTTTGGGATGTTCTCCATAATGCTTTGTTAATTTAATTTGTGTTTTAATGAGTTGCGTTAAGAAAGCAGGTCCTAAAGGGGCTTAATGATTTGGTACGTACACCATGCTGCTGTTTTCTCCCCACTAGCAGTGACTTTCCTTTCTTTTCCCTTTATTTTCCTTCCAAGGAGCATTACTGGGACACTCAGTGGCATTTCTAGCCTCGCTGGGCTTTGGTGCTCACAATTCTCTTAGAGGAGGCACCAGAAAACCTGGTTCTTTGGTGTTAGAAGTCTCATGTTTTATGTCAGGGTGGCTATGCTGTGCTCGAATAACAGTCAGTTTCTCACCCTGCAGCTGCTGGAATGAGACATTCCACACAGGTTTTGAAAGAAGTTCATAAAAGAAGGTCAAGGGCTTGCTCCACCATAGACTGTTGGTGTAATACTGGCCCTGGATGCAAAATCTTCTGCAAGAGGTGGCTTTTGCCCCCATTTAGGTTGGAAAAGCTCTCTGTGGCCATCAAGTCAAATCATTCCTCCAGCACTGCCAAGGCCACCACTAACCCATGTCCCCAAGTGCCACATCCACAGGACTTTTAAATCCCTTTAGGAATGAGGACTCCACCACTGCCCTGGCAGTCTGTGGCAAGGCTGGACAACCCTTTCAGAGAAGAACTTTGCTCTAAGATCCAATCTAAACCTTTTCTGGTGCTACTTAAAGCTGTTTCCTCTTGTTCTCTCCTTTGTTCCCTGCCAGCAGAGCACAACCCCACCTGGCTGCCCCCTCCTGTCAGGGAGTTGTAGAGAAAGAAGGTACCCCCGAGCTCCCTCAGCTGCTCCTGGTGCTCCAGCTCTTCCCCAGCTCCGTTCCCTTCCCTGGACACGCTCCAGCCCCTAAATGTCCTTCTTGGACAATGTCCAGAACTGACCCCAGGATTTGCGGTGCGGGCTCAGCAGTGCCTAGCACAGGGGACTGGCGCTGCCCTGGGCCTGTGGCCACACCTGAGGCTGGTGCAGACCAGATGCCATCGTCCACCTGGGCTCACGTCCAGCCGCTGTTGCCCGACGCCCCGGGTCTCTGCCCGGGTCTGTCCCCTCACCCAGCGCGGAACTGAAAGAGAAAGCGGCGCCCTGGCTCACACAACCCCGGAGCTCCCGTTCTACCCGGACACTGATGAGGTAGAGACTGCTCCGCGCCACGATTGGGCCGTGCCTCCGGAGGGTATAAAAGGCGGAGTGCGGGCGGGGTTGGCTCATTCCGGGAAACGGCGGGAGGGCGAGAAGCGATAATGGTGCGAGGAGCCCTGGTGCTCGGTGTGCTGGTGCTGCTGGCCCTGCCCGGCCTGGAGGCGGCCGGTGGTGAGTGTCTGGGGCGGCGCGAAGGGTCCTGATGGGGGTGAGGGGCTGTGGGGTCCCGGAGGGTCCGGTCACTGTGCCCGGGTGGGCGGGCGAGGGTTGGCATCGAGGCGATGCCCACCGCAGCCCCGCTTCTCACGCGCCTTCGCCTCTCTCTCCAGAGGCGCCGAAGGTCGAAGTCTACGCCCGTTCCCGCGCCGAGGAGGGAAAGGAGAACATCCTCCACTGCTTCATCACTGGCTTTCACCCCCCCCAGATTGATATCAAGCTCCTGAAGAACGGAGAGCCCATGCCCGGCGTCACTTACGGGGACTTGTCCTTCAACGAGAAGTGGCAGTTCCAGCGCCTGGTCTATGCGCCCTTCGTCCCCACAAGGGATGACATCTTCACTTGCAAGGTGGTGCATTCCACCCTGCGGGAGCCAGGCATTTACCGATGGGGTATGCTGTGCCTTCCGTTCTGCATGCTGGAGTTCCTTGCTTTATATCCATGCTGTGTCTGTTCCTTTTCCTGGGAAGCAGGGTGTTGTAACAGAGTGGGGTTTGAAGGTCTTGTGTTAGAGATAGAAAATTAACTTGGTTTTAGCTGAAAAGGCTGTTACACATACCTGCGATTCAGGGAGGACACGTGTTGGTGTTAATCCATAAGGATTTGATGATGCCGTGTCATCTGATCTCTGCCTTGGTGAACTTAACTAGAAGGCGATGGGTCATGCAGTGAATTTTTGCTTTATGTTGTGTGAATATAAAGAAGGATGCAGCGGTCAGGGCTGATGGTGGTGACCTAGCCTCAGCTACAGCTGAGGGCAACTCTCTGGTTACCACACTGGGGCTGTTTGTGGGGGGAAACCTTTTGGGGACGGGGAGAGGAGGTGCTATTTGCCCCCAAGTCTAATGCTCTGCGCTTCTTTCCTGCAGAACCAGACTTCTGAGCTGTGGCTGGGATCTTCCATGGTGAGTTATTCTGATGCTATGTGCCATGCTGGTAAAGGAAACACAGACCCACTTCTGTAGGGGGGGAGGATTTGAAAAGCTGAGGAACAGAAGCAACCACACCCAAAAAAGTAGATTGTATTAGTGCTGATTTAGGACACAAAACTGTTCCCACACCCTTTCTGCCCACTGTTTTGGTCTGGTTTTGGCCATCCTGTGCCTACAAGAGTCCTTTGCTCCAAGAAAAGGAGAACTTCAGAAAAAAATCTTCCTTGCATGATGTTGTGTCAGCTAGATACCACGGAGAGTTGTCGCAGGTCCCCTAAAACTCCCTCATATGCCCTGAAGTGATTTTCCTGTCAGGGGAGGAGCAGGAAGTCCTGGTATCCAAGATCCCTGTGCCTCAGGGTGGGTGGCAGGCTGGTTAACCCTGTGGCAGGGCAGCACTGTGTGGGATTCGTGACGCACAAACCAGTAACACTTGTGGATTTATTCACAGGCATCTCAGTCTGAGGACTTCAAGTTCTTCAAACTATCTGCACATAACTGATCTGAATTTAGTAACAGGGAAATTCTAGTTTAACTTGATAGGGAAAAGAAACTGAATATGTGGCCCAGCTGACGTAATCTTGGTTGAAATACCGCAGTTATGTGCCCTGTTAGAGGCTGAATAATGATTAACTGTGCCTGGGACAGGCCTTGACAGGACCCTTGCATGAAATTCCCCAATTCCTGCAGAGCTCTAAAAAGTTGTGTAAAGTCATTCCTCTGGTTTGTTACTCACCTTTGGGCAGCAGGGGGGCGAACCTGGCCCCAAGGCAGGGTTTGAAATGTGCTTTGCCCACGCGGCACCGCGGCTTTGGTTGGTGGGATGTTGGTGAGGGTTGCTAAGTCTGGCTGGAGGTGGGATGTGAGTGACTTCACTATGGTCTGGGGATGAGGATTTACTGAGCTGGCATGGAAAGGGTTGAGAGCAGGACAAACTCCCTGGGGTGGAGAACAAGGATCCTCTTGACTTTTTAAATTTGGAACTCTACCAAGGAGGAGACAGGACAGCCGGTTCTGCAGAATTTTTACCTGAATGTCACTGAAAGGTGGTTCTACAGGAACACTGCAGTCAGACTGCTCTGAAGAAACTGGTTTTTAGTCCTAAGATAATTACAGTTGAAGGTGTCACAATTCACTTCTCTCCATGCAGGTCTGAGAAATTCTTCTTGCAAGTCAAAGTCTTCTCTCCATGCTTCGTCATACCCACAAGAGTGATCAACTTCCTTTCAGAAATTTGCTAAGCCTTGTTAAAAAAATCACTTAGCCATAGGAGGGTCTGCAGGCTTTTTGAGCACGTAGCTAAAAATGCCCACATTACTGCTTAAAAAACATGGCAGCTCTTCACTGCTCCAGATTTTGCAGAATATTTATACCTTAATAAACTGCTAGTCCTTAAAATGTTTCTTTAGTCATTTGATAGCCCAAGCTGATTTCACAGGCTCTGATGGCCCCTGGGTTGTGTGTGGATATGTAGCCTTGGTGGCGTGATGATCAGTTGTGCTTTTTTTTATCCCACTGAGAAGATGCAAGAGCACTTTTCCATGAATAAAAAGAGAATTAAGTTGGTTTTGTTTTTTTTTTTTTTACTGATGTGGTATCTGCCTGGCTGGAGGCTCCTATGTGGCTCTGAAGGGAAGGCACAAGGTTTAAAAAGGGATAAAGAACCTTGGAGACACAGGGTGGGACACAGACAGAGCAATGGCAGGGAATGGTTCTTACTCCACGGGGGAGAGCTCTGGCTGGTGCCTCTTGGGGTGTGTGGTGTAAAGTTGAGCCTGGGGGAAGCAGATGTGTGAGCTGGTGAATTTCAGTTCTGGTTTGCTCTCTGTGCTTCACCCCATGGAGAAGCGCAGTTGGGGCTGGTCCTCTTGAACTGTGGGGGACTGATGATGCTACCCAAAACCAATGCTACTGCCATCAGCTCATTTTTATTTTATGAAGAAATCAGAATGACTGGTTGAGGAATATTGGATCCAAATGGATTTAACCAGGATCACATGTATGGGATCAAGGGTTCCTGGAGACTCAGAGAATCCCATCTCTCTTCTTGGGTATATTAAGATTTGCTGTGATGGTGTCACAGAACATCCACTTGAGATTTTTGATGGGTATGGTCTTGTTCCATAGCTATTTTCATTATAACCATTTTTTATTAGGGATTAGGAAAATCCAGGCTGTTGCAGTTCCAGCACCCACGTGGGAGGTTGCTGAGGGGCAGGGCCCCATTATGGGGATCCCTTTGGGTTCATCAGAGGGGTGTTCAAGGCAGGATGGGTGGGGCTGTCGTGGCTGGGTGGTTGTACACAGTGTTCATCAATCACCATGGGACAGCAATACGCAGTACACAGCTCTGCCGGCAGCCCCAGCAGTGCTCCTCTGTGTGAGAGAAGGTGGCCTGGGAGAGGGGAAAAGGGGTTGGCTTCTCTCCCAGAGACCCCAGTGGACCAGCGCAAACTGCTGTGTGAGCCCAAATAGCTGTGGAACATGTCCTGGCCTCCTCCCATGGATCGTGAAGGGCCACCACAGCGCTTTCCACCACCTCAGCTCCACCTTTCCTATCCTCAAGGGCACCAGAATAATGGCTGGGTAACCACTCCACCAGGAGAGCTTCATCCTAATTAGGACAGGAGTGGAGTCAGCTGTAGAAACTGGAGATTCTGCAGAGGCAATGTGAAATTACTGTCTCCGAAGGACACATTGTCATCTTCCCACAGTGGGGAGGTCTGCCCTGATTGCATCTGTGGGATTTTTCTTCTTACTTAAGAAATATTTTGATGGTTTACTCAGAAATCCCCTGTCTATGGGAGAACAATACATGCCTGCACCAGAGGCTGATTTTCTTTAACAGCTGGATTTCAGGACCATGTCCAGAAATACCTTCTCTGTTTTATCTGGCATCCTTGGGTTTCTGAAGTATTTGGGATGTTGCTGTGCTGCTGGTGGCAATTCTCAGGGGATGGGGTATCCTGAGGGATATCTTGGGAAGCTTGAAGCATGAAACCAGCCTCATTTATGCTTTATGAAATACGAGCAATTTTTCTGCAAGCAGTTTCTGGAGTCAGCAAAATGCAAGGGTTTTTTTCGAGAAAAACTTCTAGGAAAACAAGGATCGAGTCCAACTCCTAACTCTGCACAGGACACCCCAATCCCCATGCTGTTCCTCAGAGCGTTGTCCAAGTACCCTTTGAGCTCTGTCAGGCTTGGGGCTACCGTGGGGAGCTGTTCCAGTGCCCGGCCACACTCTGGGAGAAGAACCTTTCCCTAATATCCAGCTTAAAACTCCCCGACAGCTCCAGCCGTTCTCCCTCTCGCTGGGTTTTCCCACCGCCGCTTCCCCTCAGGGCGGTTCCCTCCTACCCCCAGCCCCTCAGGGCCGTTCCCGCCGTAGTCTCCCCTCAGGGCCGTTCCCTCCATCGTCTCCCCTCAGGGCGATTCCCGCCATAGTCTCCCCTCACGGCGGTTCCCGCAATAGTCTCCCCTCACGGCCGTTTCCGCCCCAGTCTCCCCTCAGGGCGGTTCCCGCCCCAGTCTCCCCTCACGGCCGTTTCCGCCATCGTCTCCCCTTCAGGGCAGTTCCCGCCGCGATGTTCCGCGGGCACCGTGCTTGGTTCTCGCAGAGCGTCAGCCCGGGCCCGCGGGGGCTCTGGGGTGAGGGGCTCAGGCGATGGCGAAGTCCAAGGGCGCCCCGGGGCACCGAGCTGGCAGGAATCCGCGGGGGAATTGGGAGGGGCACAGCCTTATCACCACTGGGAATTAGGAGGGGAGACACAGCCCCATCGTTCCTCAGAAGGGCACAGCAGTGGGGGCACAACCCTGTCACCCCTTCGTGGGCCTGAGATCCACACAGTAGGGCAGAGCATGAGTTTGGTCAGTCCATGGTGGCCCCACACTGAGGAAAAGCCTTGAACAACTCTCAGAGGAGCAATGGGACTCCGACAGCCCTGGGGAGCTATCACAGCTTCCACTTCAGGGCCCATCTCCGCGGCCCCACAACCAGCTGTCCCCATCCCGGGTCACCCCGAGATGGGAACCCCCTGGATGCCCACCCTCATCCCTCATCTCCCTCCCTGTCCCCTGCAGCAGACGGTGGCGGGACCATCGCCCACTGGCTGGACGCCGATTACCTCTTCAGCAGCGATGCCGCCCACCCCGACACCCGCAGGTGGGCAAAGCAGGCTTTAATGTATTTAGTGGAAAGTATTTAATGGATACTGACACCCTGTAAAAATCAAGAGGGTGTTTTTAAAGTCACGGCGTGGATCTGCTAGGATCATATTGCCCAGTGGGGTCAGGAAAACTCACACCCACACTAAGCTGTAGATGGAGGAAAACCATCCATGTGTTAAGAGGGGGTTAACTGTAATATAAATTAAATTAATAGTGCTGGTTTCTTACTGGCTGTGAATTATCTGGTGGAAAATCAGCATCGAAAATAGAGGTGATACAATTCCCAACTAGTGCTAAAAAGCCAGTGCGAATTAATGCTAAAAGGAAGCACGGGGGTAAAAACAGATGGAAAAGGGCTGAAATGCTTAATATAAAAAAATAGAGAGCTATGCAACATTTGCACAAATGTAAGGGAGGACTTCAGGATCTTCCTCACTTCCTCGATATCAGTGAGTATTTATATTTATTATTTATTTAGTCATGTAAACATATTTATGAGAAAGGAAGCCACAATGTTTCCTTTAGGCTGTGCTAGGCTAAGCAGTTTCTTTTTAACACACCAGTGCTTAAAACCGGCTTTGAATTTTGGAATCTTTTAGCCACTTGCTCCAGCTAAGCAAGGGGAATTCCAATAAACACAGAATAACAACTTTTGTTCTGCAACAACATGCTGCCACACCAGCCTGTTCCCCCAGGGGAATTCCGGATTATATATATATATATATATATATATATATATAGTTAGATAGTTTCTTGTGGAAAAAATGTAATCATTATACACATCCTGAAACCCAGCAAACAAGATTTAATTCCCCTTGTTGTGGGTTGACCTGTCAGAGGTCAGTTTCCTGATTGGCATGTAGTTTTGACCACTGAGGAAACGAAATGCAACTTTTTGGCGATACCCACACGAAAACCTCAGCCTGGATTCCAGTGGGCTCTTCCTTTTTTTCCGCCTGGCCGTGAGGTAACATCGTGCGAGCGGCCCGGGCCGTGCCCCGCTGCTTCCTCGGCGGCCGGGCTGGCTGAGCCTCTTTTTCTTCGGTCTGCCGGCGGGGAGAGAGGAGGAAGGGGCTCGGCAGCTGCTTGCTCTGCGGCCAGAGCCGGGAAGGAATATTTTCTTCCCCCTTTCCGGGCCCCGGCGCTGGCTACCGAGACTCTTAACCAGAGAGGTGATGAGAAAAAATGCTTAAGGACTGAAATTCTGCTGTTGTTCCTGAGCTTTGCACCATGGCTTTTGAGAGGTTTTGCAGCTCCCGCGGCGGAAACCACGTGGCCACAGCAGGCTCGGGCAAGTTTAACTCTTTCTTAACACAGATTGAGACTTTTTCTTAACCTTCCTCTGAGATAAAAAAAAGGAAGCCAAAGAAAGATATGAAAAGGGACAATATGAAGATATCTAAGTTAGTAAATGAAGAGTGACTTTTTAAGTGGGAGAGATGACGAGTTGCCTGAATTTTTTTAGGCTGAAATCTCCTAGAAGTTTTCAGTAACAGACTGATTCCTTTAAATCGTGGAAAATACACATTGGAGAAATGATTTGTGGATTTTAAAGCAAAGGTATCTGTGATTTACTGTGTGAATATTGAACTAGGAATTGTGAATTAGTGATCCCATGAGAGGTTTGAACAGAGAGAGATGAGAAGAAACTCCCTGCAAGTGAAGAAACGTCTCTGCTCTCTGGGATAAGGGACTCTTTGCCTTCGAGGTTCTTTGGTTTTTTTGTTTTTCTTCCAGGTACCATCCTAATTTGCGAGTCTATGACCCATATTGCGTGGTCAGGCGAAAGGCCACATGAGTATGGGAGGTTACACATTGCAGAATGTCCTGGGCGGGCTGCTGTTGTGTGAAGTCACTAAAAATAACAGGAGATACTTCTCTCTCTCAAAGACTGAATGAGTGACTATTTTACAAGTGGTACTGATCTAGAGTTTTCAGTTTTGCCTCTTTACATTGTTTATAGAAACCGAACAGTTTGTAAAGAAGGGAGAGGTTTTGCAAATTTTCATCTGGTTTTTTTTTCTTTCCTTCTTTTAGTGCGTCTGTTAATAAACTATTTGTTCTGCTTTTAAGTTGAGCCTGTTTTGCCTTTTCCTCCCAAAAATCCTATCTCACATTTAAGTAGACAAAATTCAGCCAATGTGAAACCATCCCATTAATTAGTGGCCTGTACGGGGAAGTAACCCAAACCTTCACACCCCTCTAAGGAGGACAGTGGGGCCTGGAGCACCCTCCACCTCCACTTCCTTGCTCAGCTGTGTGGGCAGGAGCTAGTATGGTGAAGGATAATTGTAGAAAAATCCTGGCTTTGTGTTCCCCAAAGTAGTTTCACTTCAACAGCAGAGTGGGGATCGTGTAATCCCTAAAAATACGTTTACCCTTGTCCCTCCTCCAGGCTACTCCTGGGAGGTGCTGGCAGCCAGGGCTGTAACAGGAAGTGACTGGTAGAGTCTCACAGCTAGAAAAATCACAGAAAACTAGGTGCTTTTGGCAAAAATATCAGAGCAGGTTTCATGACAACACCCCTCTAAACGTTTCAGTTTTGGTTTGCTTCCAGGTTCTCCTTTGGAAACCAGCTCTCTTTCTCTCTTCCAGCATACACGAGAGCCTCAGTTACTTGGAGGGCAGAGCCACGGTCTTTCACTCCTGTTACCTCTCAGTGTGTGCAGGCACCGGCGCTGGAGAGAAGCCCTCGGTGGTTCTGGGCCACTTCGTCCTGCCCCCTGCCTGCCTGCAAGAAGGTCAGGCAAAAAAATCATCTGGGGATATTTTCCCAGGGAAATCCCCCATGAGTGCAGCCTCGGCACGAAGTAGAACTGGCGGTTACTTGTCTACAAGGAGGGACTTTTCCTTCTGCCTAGGAGTGGCTCTTCCTCCCAGAGGACAGAATATGATCCATCTACTTATTATCACAGAGTGGCTTGACCTTGAACATTCCCAGGGATGGGGCAGCCACAGCTGCTGTGGGAAAACCTGTGCCAGACCCTCCCCACCCTCACAGGGAAGATTTTATTCCCAGTATGCCATGTAACCCTGCCCTCTGTCAGTTTGAAGTCATCCCCTCTTGTCCTGTCATTCCAGGCACTTGTCTCCAGTCCCTTTCCAGCTGTCCTGGAGCCCCTTTAGGCCCTGGAAAGGGTCCTGAGATTTCCCTGGTGTCTTCTTTTCTCCAGGTGGACACCCCCAGCTCTCCCAGGCTGGCTCCAGAGCAGAGCCTGGCCAGAGAAGAGCATCTCCATGGCCTTCTGTGGACTCTCTCCAGCAGCTCCATCTCCTTCTGCTGTTGGGGACCCCAGAGCAGCTGCAGCTGCTGCTCCTGAGTGGGCCAGAGGGGCAGAATCCTCCCCTCACCTGGTGCCCACACTGTGGGTCAAGGCCATGACATATGGCTGGGTCATATCCATGAGCTTCTCATCCACCAACACCCCCAAGTCCTTCTCATCAGGACTGCTTTCAATCCATTCTTGCCCACCCTGAATTTGCGCTTGGGATTGCACTGGCCCAGGTGCACGACCTTGCATTTGGGCTTGTCCCCAGAGACACCTGCAGGGCAGTGACTGCCACAGTGCTGTTTTTTGATTTTCTCACAGTCACTGGTTTTGTTGTTCTTGGCAGAAATCAGAAGGAAAATTGGCCGGTTTATCTGGGAGAAGGCAGATGATCTTGAAGAACAGGTAAGATGAAAAATTTGTGCCACGCATGTATGTGCTGGAGGATGAGCTTGCGCTGAGCGAGGAGCTTTCACAGGAATTCAGGGAAAAAAGGAGCGTATATCACCTTTGGGCAAAGGGGCAGGCAATTCAGGAAGCGTTTAAGGATGTCCTTAGGTCATGCAGAAAGAAGAAAATTAGAGAGGTGACAGCTCAGTTAGAACTTAATCTGGCCACCTCTGTGAAGGATAATACTTTTATAAATACTTTGTTTACAAAAGGAGGGCCAAGAAAAACCTCCATTATTTATTGGAGTGTTCATCACCAAAGACTAGGAAAAGGCTGAGGTACTTAACACCTCCTTTTCCTCAGTCTTCAACACCAAGTCTGGTTGTATCAGGACAAACGGTCCCTGGAGCTGGTAGACAGGGACAGGGAGCAGAATGGACCCCCAAAAATCCAGGAGGAGGCAGTCAGTGACCTGCTGTACCACTTAGACGCTCACAAGTCCATGGGCCTGGATGGGATCCATCCCATGGTGATGAGGGAGCTGGAGGAAGAGCTTGCCACTCCACTCTTCATCATTAATCCTTAGTCCTGGCTCACTGGGGAGGTCCCAGATGACAAGGTATCATTGTGACACCTGTACACAAGAAGGATCCAGGGAAGGATCTGGGAGATTACAGGCCTTTCACTGTGACCTGGGGCAAGGAAGGTTATGGAGAAGGTCACTTTGAGTGCCATCATACGGCACATACAGGAAAACCAAGGGATCAGACCCAGCCAGCATGGATTTAGGGGGAGGCACATCCTACCTGACCAATCTGATTTCCTCTCATGATGAGGGGACCAACCTGGTGAATGATGGAAAGGCTGTGGATGTGCCTACCTGGACATCAGCAAAGCCTTTGACACAGTTTTCCATGGCATCTCCTGGAACACTGCAGCCCACAGCTTGGACAACTGGTGTCCTGTCACCAATGGTGTCCCCCAGGGATCAGTGTTGGGCCCAGTCCTATTCAATATCTTTATTAATGATCTGAGTGAGGGGATTGAGTACACCATTAGCAGATGCACAGATGACACCAAGTTGAGTGGGAGTGTGGTTCTACTGGAGGCTAGGAAGGTTCTGCTGAGGGACCCAGACAGGCTGGATCAATGGGCCAAGGTCTGGGGCCTGCACTTTGGCCATGATAACCCCTGCAGAGCTACAGACTGAGATGGGTGGCTGGAAAGCGGCCCAGCAAGAAAGGTCCTGGGAGTGCTGATCAACAGCAGCTGAACATGAGCCCAGGT
>VZSR01003798.1:15886978-15914626 GCA_013398615.1 Brachypodius melanocephalos
GCTGCCCAGAATGACTAGACTCAGCACTCAGTGCTGTGGTCTGGCTGGAAAGGTGGTGGGTTATTGGTCACTGGTTGGACTTGGTCTTTTCCAACCTAATTGCTTCTGATTCCTTGTGCTTGGTGTGCTGTGTGCCCTCCCAGCATGACATCCTGAGGGGGACAGCCTTGGAAGGACTGTCTCCCTTGCCCAGATGTAGTCTCACAGATGTGTGCTGTTCCAGGGCTTCCAATTGCCAGAGGCTGAGGCTCAGCCCTCCACTGTGATGTTTTCCTTCCTGATGTCACTGCTCACTCTCCTCTCAAAGCAACTTCCCAGCACTTATGAACCAGGAATGCCCTTATATTTAAAATTTAACTCTGAATTATGCTTGAAGTCATGAGACCTAAAAACTTGTGCACTTGGAGTGTGGCCCAGGTGCTCTGCAGGTGACCCACAGCACAATTTTAACTCATCCTTGTGCTGATATTCACAGCCCGACGAAAATCCAACAGAGGAACCAGAAGTGGCAAGAAGTGTCTGTGAGGAAGAACCAGAGGAGGAGATGCTAGACCTGGCTGAGAGGTATTTTCCTACCTTGGGTGGTGGGATTTGAAGGCACCCCTGATTCCAAGCAATCCTAACACAAAGGAACTAACACAGAGAATTTTTTTTCCCTCCTGATACAGCAGTGAAGAAACAGAGTCTGAAGCACCTGCCCAGGGAGAATTTCCATACCGTGCCCTCCAGGAATACCCGATAAACAACATGGTGACAGGTAAATACACCTGGAAAGGGCTGCGGGTGGGGCAGATGGAGCAGGGACTCAGTGAACCCATTTTCCCTCCACAGGCTATGCCTCTGCACGGGACATGAAGAAATATGAGGGGGAACTCCATGACTTTATCCCCGGCACCTCGGGCTATGCAGCATACTGGATTCAAAGCAAATTTAGCATTTACTGTGAGAAGACCAAAATGAAGAGGAAATTGTAAGGAACACGTGGCTGGAGCAGCAAAAACTTTAATGTAAGAGCTGCCAGATGATTCATAAATTATCTGACTGCAGCTGAGAGTGTTCAATGTGTTATTTAAGTACCGGCTACAGTTATTGCAGTATTTGCTTCTTTAAGTAACTAGTTAAACTAAATTTCACAACAAACATAAATACAGACATTTCTCTCCAAACCACAAATATTTTCTTTTTATTCTGGGGTGGAGGGTGGTGGTTCAAGCGGGGTTTAACTAGTTTAAGCAAGTTTTCTTTGGAGGGACACACCAAGGTCTTCCTTACATTTAATCAAGGAATTTTAAGACTTTTCCTTTTTATTTAAGCACTTGAAAGTGACCAAGGAGGTTATAAAATGCAACTTTTATTGTGGCACAGCCTGACCCCTGGGCTGTCCACTTCGAGGAAGCACAGGCAAACCTAGGACAAGCTCCCACAAGCTCCAAGGAGTCTCCATGGTTTTCTCTGCCACTGCCCCAAAGGCAGGAGAGCCTCTACAGTAACAGCTTTGCATCTCACACCCCAAACTGCCAGGAAAGAACCCAAAAAGATGCTGTACACATGAAAGTGTTGAGTCCTCTGCATGCTCCAATGTGGCACCCCAAGAACCCACCCTCCCTCATCCCTTGGGTGTCCAAAGACCAGGCAGGCTGAGATGGTTTCCTCACGTTTATTGGAAAAGCGACACACAGGGACAGACTCAGAGCGCTCCTCGGGGCGTCTTGAAGTTCATTCCCACTGTGGGCTGTGTCACCTGCAGGTTGGACAGGCTGCCAAAATCCTGGAAAACAGCATGGGAAAACAACGGGATCAGTCACAGCATCCTGTCAACAGACAGTGGAGACAAGTTCCCCTGGGAAGGTGCCGTGGGCACCACAAAGGGTGGGATGCAGGTCTCTTAAGAAGGGGAGATCACCCCACTCCAGAGATTGACTCCTTGGTGAGGGAATGATCAGAATGGAGGGCAAGGATAACCCCCAATGTGCTGGTGGCAAAGCCCCCCGTGCCTCTGCCCTTTCAAAAGCCATACATGAATTAACCTTCCCACAGGACCCAGGGCACAGAGACACCCTTGACACCAGCCAGCCACCCAAGGCAGCAGGGGCTGTGCCAGGGATATGCCAGTAGCAGGGCAAGGAACAGTTGTGGGCACTAACCAGGAGCTTCAGCATTTCCTTGGTGTCCGGGTCCACTTCAATGATCTCCTGGTCAAGGGCAGAGACCTGGGGACAGAAGGGAGTGAAAAGGTATGATTGATAAAGCCCCACAACTACCACGGTGTCCCCACAGCCACTCTGGTCTCATCGCACTGCTGTGGGGAACAGTTCCAGCAGTGGAGCCAGGAGCATCCTGATGGAACACAGCTTTCCTGACTGAACACTACAAGAGGCCACTGACAGTAGAGGGAAAAGCTTGTTTTATGGCAAATCTTTGGAAACAGAGGCCCAACCAGCTTCAGGCTGCTGAGGAGCTGGCATTGGACCCTAAACTGCACCAGCCCTGGCAGTGATCAGTGACACTCACAGCTGCCTTGTGACACAAGTCCACCATGGTACCAACAAGGGCTGTGCCACCTCCAGGACCGGTGCTCTCCTGCTCTTTAATGCCAGAGAAACTTCCTCCAGCCCTCTCCAGACCCCAAAACTTTACCTCCACAGGTTTCCTTCTCTAAGAGCTATGTAACACCAGGATTTTTCTAAGAAACCAAAACAGTACAGCTTTCTGGCCTGACACGGCATCAACAGCTGCAGCATGGACACTCCTTCCCAGCTACCTCTCTCTGGTGCCAGCACAGAAACCAGCAGCTTTGACAGAAGCTGACTGGGATGATCTGGGAAAGGGGCAAGATATGCTGTGCCTGAAGGCTAAAGGATTTAGGAGCAATGGGATCATATTCCTGGAACAAGAGAAGCCCTTCTGGACCACCTCACCAGGTGACACGTGAGATCTTGACCCCGTCCAAACAGAGGGTTAATGCACAGGGGCTTTACCAAAACCCTCCCTCTAGTGACACTGGCTGCAGGGCAAGTTTTCAGTCACTCAAATATCCTCCTGCTTCCCATCAAATTATTTTTTCTCAATTTTTAAGTTAGGAAAACCAAACCATGAGAAGCCGGCTACCCTTCCTGTCCCAGATAGCAGCTTTGGAGGGATCCACCTCAGCCCTTTTAATCCAAACCCTCCTCAGCTCCTCCTGCCTGAGGGTTTGTTTTAAAGAAACTTAGGACCGTTTATGGAGTGATGGGAAAGCTGGAGCCTCACCTCTGGGACATAGTTGTCCCTCCTCTCCCTCTCCTCCTCCTGCAGTTTGATGGAGATGCCGCGGACAGGGCCCCTCTGGATTCGCTTCATCAGGTGGGTGACATACCTGCGGGGACACGGGGGTGTCCTGGGCTTTCTCTTTCATGTCACCCTTCCCCACACCCCAAATCCTGGAACCACAGCAGGATGAGGACAGCTGCCACCATCTACCCCGGCGACATCCCACCACCTCCAGGGGACATCAGAGACAAAGTGTTCGACAGCAACAGGGTTTGGGGGAGACACAGACCCCCCCAAACACGGGAAAACTCTCGCACTCCTCTCCCTGCACTATCAATGACCCGGCCACGGGCGGGACCGTAATCACTTTCGAATGCAGGGCCCAGCAGGAACCCCCACGCCGTGCCCAAATACCCCAGGACCCGATGCCCAAAGCCCATCCGGGCCCCCGAAGCCCCTGCGACCGTCCAGCGCACTCGGGCCCCACAGTCCCTCACCCAGCAATCTTGTTGCGCAGCTTCTTGCTGGGGATGATGGCGATCTCCTCGCACACGCGTTTGTTGGTGTGGAAGTCATTCCCTAGGCGCGTGTAGTACTTCTCGATGATCACCCGCGCCGCTTTCTTCACCGTCTTCGTCCGAACGCGTCCCTACGCGGGGTGGGCGGGAGGGCCGCCGGTCAGGCTCCGCCGAGCCCAGGCCCAGAGTCCTCCGCCCCAATTCCCCCTTTTCCCCAGCCATCCCGGCCCCCGCCGCCCCCCACTCCTTCTCGCCCCGGTCCCCTCCGGTCCCCTCCACCGTTCCCCGCCGCGGGGGTGCGGGCGCGCCCGAGGATGGCGGCGGATGGCGGTACCCGGACCCACCATGTTGGCGGCAGCCACGGAAAGAGAGCGGAAGATGGCGGGAGGCGCCGGAAGCTAGCGATGCCCACCGCGCCCCCTGGCGGCTCGGAGGGCTCCAGGGGAGGGCTCGGTGGGCGGGGCTGAGCAGGGCGGGGGCGTGGCTAGCGCTGTGGCGGTGGGCCGGGCTCGGCGCCTCCCCGGGCCGCATCCTGAGGCGCTCCGCAGCGCCCGCGGCCCGGAACAGCATGGAGCAGCCCGGGAAAGGAATCTCAGAGACCTGCGGCGACAGAGGCACCAGCTCCTCCCACACCCGGCCCTGAGAGAGGACACTGAGCGCCCACAAACTCACACCGCCCATAGAAGCAACCCAGCCCCAAAGGAGGAGGGGTGACCACAACAAGGCTGCTGCAGTTACCGCTATGGGACGTGGAAGGAGGCCAAAGCCTTCCGTGCTCCAGCGACATGGGGCACACAAGGTGTTCACTGTGGCAGCATAAGGCCAACTCAGCACTCCCCAGCCCCACAGAGAGGAGTCCCGGGGTCCCTCTCCCCTCACAGCCCCGCAGGAGCAGCACCTCCACGGCCACACTGGGAGAACACAGGCAACACCGGCCCCTCCCCTCAGCCTCATTAACTTCTTGTTGCAATTAGGGGAGGTCCAGCTGGAGCCTAGGGGCCCGCGGGGAACTCGGGTAAGTGGGATCTAAAAATGCATTGCCTAGCAGAAAGAGCTCCCTCCCAACCCACCTACAGCATCCACAATTCACAGCTCCATCCATCCCTCCCCCCAAACCACATCCATACCTTTCCCCACACCTCCAGGGAGTGACACCACAGCCCTCCGAGCTGTAGAGATCTCCCATGAAGCACACAAGGCACGAGGAAGTTGGGTTTTTTTGCTGCAACGTGTTTATTATGTGCCAAAAACTACACCACAGCTTACTCCACACGTCTGTAGGAGAGTGCAGTCTTGCCTGCATATACTACAATGAGGTAGAGACTTCACACACAGCTTCACAAAACCCCACAAAGAGCAGCTGGGATATGCAACAATGCAACATCAGCTCAGCAGGAAAGAAAAAAAATCATAGTAAAGAGGGAGAAATTATGACACTGGTTCTTTGGCACACAGCTTCCAATAGAGGGGAAAGTAACAAAATAATAATGATCAGCATAATTAAGGTCTCAAATCCCAGCAGCAGCATTTCAGTCGACTGCACTGATACTCCAAACATCTTGGGAAGGAAAGGAAAATTACTTGTCCCCTCTAAGAGAAAGGGCTCCCAGGAACCTTCAACGTCCACCAAACGCAGCCCTTTTTTAGCTTGTTACAAAAGAAAAGGTAAGTCCTGTGACTTTGTGTGATTAAAAACCTCTATCAACCCCCCTTAAGTGCAACTTAAAAAGTGCAACAAACTATTTAAAACTATATACAGCAGCTCAGAATATCCTCATCCCACCCAGTTTCAAATCCAAAAACAAAAACAAAGCCCGGCCTGTCCCGTTGCAAACCCCTGGATTTACAACATCCTGCCAGCAGCCCCCAGACACAAATTGCAATAATGTTAAAAGCTGCCAGGAAAAGAAAAAATCTCTCATTTCAAACGACTTAAAAACTGTTTTTAAGAGTGTAAAAAGGAACTCGTAAAAACCCTCGAGCGTAAAATATGAAATATGATTTGGTTTAAATGAAGAGCAAAGTCTCCTTGTTGTTACAGTAAAAAACGCCAGCTGAACACCCAGGTCACACCATTCAGGTGGGGGTAAATGAATGGAAAGGCACTGTATGGCAACGGCAAAACAATGACCAATGAGACCTGCGCTCTCTCCACCAGTATTGCAAGGAATGTAAAAAAGCGCCTTTAAAAAATAAAAAAACCAGGGCGGAGGCGCCTGCAGCGCCGCCTCCGCGACACATGGCCCTTAGTTGGTTGGGTTTATTAATTTTCAATTTTTGCTTCTCGTCAGCAAACCAGGAACCAAAGTCTGGGAACTGCAGAATGGCTTGAGGGGCACTCCCCCCCTCAAAACACCCCCAAACAAACCCCAACAAAACTCACTGTGCATTAGTGCAGAAACAAAAAGACCAGCAAGTGCAAACATGAATGTAAGATTTTTGATTTTTTTTTCCCCGTCAGTCCTCAGGAAGAACGTTCCCAGCTGGGCCTGGCTCCGGCAGGCGCTGCTGCGCTCTCCTCGTGGCAGGTTCTCTCCCAGGACTCTGCCCGCACCAGCCCCATGCCCCGGCGGCCCCTTAGCTGGAGTCCCGGTTCTTCTGGTTGCGCATCAGCGGGCGGTGGTGGCGCAGGACCTCCATGGAGTGCTGCCAGTGCCAGCACGAGCGGCAGAAGTACTTGAAGCAGATCTGTGGGCAGAGCAAAGGGGTAACACCGGGGTGTCTCCAGCACAGCCACTCCTCCCCTTCCTCCCTGCCCGGTTTCACAGCCTCCACCAGCACAGTGGATCTATGGGTTGGAGAGAGGGAATACCAGCGATGGTGCTGTAGAGGGCCCTGTTGTGCCCAGCTTCCATCTTTTGAGCAGGTTTGAAAATCAGGGCCTGGGCACAGGGGCAGCAGCTGGGTTCTGCCAGGGCTTGCATCACTCCGTGGCATTCCTGCCCCTTGCTCATATCCCATCCCAGCTCTGCAGGAAGCTGCTAGAGCCCAGCCAAGCTCCTTTGCCTGCAGCAGGGTGATGTCAGCCAGAGTTCCCTGCAGCTCAGCCAGCTCCAAGGGGATGCACCCTGACCCCAGCTCATCATGCTCACAGAGCAGCAGCCTCCCCTCCCCTCAGGGCCACCAATGCTGGCACAGCACCAGTGAACTGCAGCATCCCGGCTCAAAAGCAGGTGGACACTGCCTGCCTGGACCTCCTAGCAAGTACCAGAGCTGCCCTCCCCAGGAGAGCTGCAACTCCTCCAAAACAAGGCCACCCTCCCAGCTGGGTCCTGTTTTGCCCACTACAGAAGAGCCAGTGTCTGTATCATCCCCAAAACCCAGCAGCAGGGCCTGCTCCTCCTCGAGGAAACCCCTGAGCACAGGCTGCAGGAGAACTGGCCTTACCTGGTCTCTGCAGAAGAATGGGCCAGGCTGGGCATTGCACACTTGGCACATGGAGTCCTCCAGGTACGGGTCAATCTGAACCTGCAGGAGAACAAGGCAGTGGGCATGGACCAGCACCAGGCTGACTGCCTCTCTCCCTGGGTACCTCAAATCCATCCCCAGCAGCACCCCTGGTGCTGGCAGAGCAGCAGCCCCACTTCTCACTGCTTGAGGAGGAATATGGGGCAGGCTCCATAAACACTGGTGCTCCCAGCAGTACCACCCATCACACAGCCCCCTCCCTGAGCTGCCCCATGAGCCCCACTCACCTTCTTGGTAAACTTGGTGGTTTTGATCTCCACAAACGCAGCAGTCACAGCCTTCAGGTAACTGCGCTGGTTGTTGAAGGTGACACGGCCCGACCCTGGAATGAGCCAGACCACAACTGTTAGCAAGGAATAGCAGAGATCAGGAGGGAACCACTGCCAGCACCACCCAGACAGGGAAACAGCTTTGACAGGGAGACGGTATCCAGGGCCTGGGGGCTTTGCCTGCCTCCTTCTCCAGGCACCACATTCCCAGGAGCAGCAGTAGTGCTTCACGCTACACCTGAAATATGCTGGTGGCTGAGACAGCTCAGCAGCTTTTACTCCCAGCCTCCCCCTCACCGCAGAGCCTTGTGTTTTGCAGCCTCACTGCTAGTCAGCAGCATTCCAGCACCACTCCCTTCCAGCCAAAGTCTGTTAAGCTCCAGGACTGGCAGTGGCAGATTCCTACAGCTCAGCAACAGGACAAAGTGCCACCCAAAATGCATCCATACTCCTCCCAAAGCATTGCACAGGACACAGGAAGGAGGGCCTGGATCCAGTTTGGGGTTACAGGAGATGCCCTCAATCAGCACAACCAACTAAGGGACAGCTCAGTTACCAAAACTGAACTCTGACTGCTGTGACTTCAGGACACAAGGCTGAAGTGCCACTGAGCTATTGGGAGCTGGATCTTGCCTGTTTGGAGCAACCTGGGCTCTGCATGAACCACAGGAGGTTGGAGTCATGCACTGGGATCTCACAGGGCCAGCACAGGGAGGTTCTGTGACACCACACCCACAGTCACACTGAGGATTTGCCTAAAGTCTCATGCTCCCATTCCCACCCTCCTTGAGACTGTCCCCCTAAAGGTACTTCAGGGGCTTTGCAGCATCACATCCACATCCTAAACCTGAACCTTGCCCAGAAAAGCCTGACTGCTATACAAGGACACTGACCAAGCAGTAACAACTCTGCATTACCAAGCCCTTACACTGTTACTGCCTGGCAACACCAGGAGATCCATGGTCTCTCCAAATTGCTGCAGCCTCAGCCTGGAAAGCTGATCCTCAGGCACAGGCTGCGGTTTTTTTCCATGAGACCAGCCACCTCAGTGCTGTCTCCTGGCCCATGAGGCCTCCGGGGAAGCACACACATCATAGCATGCTGTGTTTCAGCTCTCACAGCAAGAGCCCAAGCGTGGGTTAAGACCCACACCTGTATCTGCCCTGGGAATGGAAAAGCAGCTACAGCAGCATCCAAAAACCACTAACAGCATTGAACAAAGACAGAGAAACCTTCAGCAATGCCTAAAGGCATATTCAAAACTTCAGGCTGCTCTGGAATGATCCAGGACCTTCCAATTCCCAGGCACATCAGCTCTATCAGCCCTCCCCAAGGCTTGTCTTGCCTCCCCAGGGCCAGGAGATGAGGATCACAGACTGTAGAAGAGGTTGGACAGTATCTGCTCTCTGAGCCTGGCACCTGGGCAGCCTTCCAAGAGAAGGACAAGCCAAGGGCACACTGCAGAGCACGGCAGGGGTGACCAGAAATCCCAGTGGAATCATCGCTTACCTATGGGATACTTGTGCTTGTCAGTGTCGATGCCAGCATAGACCACCCCTCCAAAGAGGTCGTACATGACGGCTGCCAGGGCCTCTGCATTCAGCATCCCATGCAAGGCCCCCACAAACACCGTCTTGCTGGGGTCCAGCCGCTGCGAGGGGCTGCGCACGAAGTTGCTGTCGGCCAGCACCCACGGGATCACCTGCACCTGCAACCAGGAGAACCCCTGAACCTCAGAACTCAGCCTGAGCTGCAAACACCACTTTTTATCTATTGCTGCTCAGGCTCCACATCCATCTAGAGCTCCAGACAATCCACAAGGGGACAAAACTAACTCTGCTTTCAGCCAAACTGGAACCCAAGCCAGCAGTTCCTTGGGGGTGCCTGCCAAGGACAATCCACATCCCCCTACCTGTATTTATGGCCCAGTCAGGTACCTCCCAGCACAGGAGACTGATGTTGGAGGGGACCACTGGAATCACCACCCACTACCAGCTCCATCAGGAGCTCCCATCTGCTCTGCAGCTGATGGAGGGCTCTAGAGAGAAACCTAGAGAGAAACTTCTGACAGAACTAAATCACCAAGCACAGGAGCGCTGCCAATTGCCAGACACCAGGCGAGCTGTCTAGAGCACAATTAGTTTGTGCCTGTCTAGATTAAGAGCTGCATCTCCATCCTCTAACTCCCTAAACTCAGGCAGTTGTCTGATCTGAGGTCCTCCTTTCCCATAAGCCCAAGAGGAGCCTCTGGCAGCCCCAGGACCCTCAAAGCACAGGTCAGCCAGCCAAGGCCATGCTGGAGAGCGGCCTGGGATCCAAAATATCTGCCTGCTGAGCACAAGTCATTTGCTCTGCAAGCAGAGGAGGAGGCCCAACAAAGCACCTGAGGGACCTCAGTCTGCCTCTGCAAGCAAAGGTGTGATGGAAGCAATGCAGAGCAGTCAAATCCCCATTTCCATGCTCTGTCCAAGCTAACTGAAGCTTGAAGGCAGGGTCTGCCACCAACACAGGAGCACCAGGTTGGTTTGACATAAGCTGTTATGAGGGACACAAACACTGAGCTGACATATCCCTGCCACAGGCACAGACCAGTCAAAGCCAGCCAGGAGCCATCATGCCTTCAGCTGCTGTTCCAGCCCTGCTTTCTTTTCCTCCAGGCATCTCTCTCTGCATCCCCTGCTGCCCCTGCCAGGCTGCTCTCACAGCTCTACTCACCTCTTTGCAGCGCATCCTGCGACTGGACATCTTGAAGTAGTACTCACTGAGCCCATCGGGGCTCAGCAGGTCCTGGGAGCACGCCTGGAGCAGCGCACGCACAGACTTCTCCGACTCAAACACCAGGTAGACATATCCTTTAGGAGGAAAGGGAAAGAAGCAGCTGTTAGAGCTGTGGTGGAGGAGGAACAGATCACCCCAGTTCATAGACATCCTCAAAATCACAATTGGGTGCCACCTGAAGTATCTGTGTGGTAGCTCTTGCTGTTCCCAGCAGACTCTTACATATAAGCCAAGCTGGGAAGAGCCCAAACCCAAGCACAGCACAAGGGGCAGGACGCCCAGGTCCAGGGCCACATGGGCCACTTTCCATCATCCACAATCCACACCTGCACATGCCAGGTGGGCACCACCAGTCCGGCCACAAAGAGGTCTGCAGAAAAATAGACTCTGCTTCATATTTAGGATGGCATGGCTCAAATGCAGTCCAGGGTTTTAAAGCCTCTTCCATGGATGCCAGTGCTCTACCTCACACTGCTCTGGTGACTGAATGAGGCCATCAGGCATTACAGGGCCTCCAAACCAGCCACTTCCTACCCTGTAACTAATTCCCGCTTACACAATATGTCAGCCCAGCTGCACATGCCAGTAGTGAGATCAGCAGCTGTTCTAGAGCCACAGCCATACGTGGGGCTCCAGAAACACCTCCAGAGAGGGTTCCCCCAGCTCACAGTTCTGTCCAACCCTGCTACAGATGGGTGAGGATGCTGGGTTTGGGGTGCCAGTGCTCTGCAGCCCAGGTGCAGACCCAAGTGAAGGCAGGACATTACTCCAGGTGCTCTGTACCATCCAGTCACCAGCATGCAGCTGTACCATCCCAGCATCCGTGCTGTAACATAGCATGGGAAAAAAGTAACCCTACCGTGTTCGCTATTACCTTTAGGCATATTACCTTTGGGAGGACAGCGTGGGTGTTTGCCATCCTTACCGGGCCACTCCACACTCAGGGAGCCAAAAACACGGAAAGTGTTGATCAGCCCAGCTACAGACAGAAGGAGAGAGGTCAGCGCCACCCCAAAAAGCTCCATCCTGCACCCTCCCAATGTCAACACTCAAGGCCTTGGTGTGGGGCCTCAATTTCCAGGGGCTGTTCACCTTCTGTAATGTCCCATGGGACTCCTCCCAGGAACACTTTGCAGGAGTAGACGGGATTCTTGTAGTTTCGGGGAGGCAGCTGCCCACTCCAGGTGCAGGTTGCTTCATTCACAGCTTAGAGAAGACACAATAATACTCAGTACAGGATCATTTCCTTCCCACTCCCCACAGGTCTCCCCATATTCCCCAACTACAGGCTGAGCAGAGCTGTCCAGACCCACCTGTTCTCTCAGCAGGTAGAGCCAGAGTCAGGCCCAGGCTTGGAGCAAGCTCCATGTTCAGCGAGTGTCTGCACAGAGGCCACCTGTCCCCCAACAAGTGTGAGACCATCCCCTGGACCTCCCCTCCCAACTCACCTGCTGCCTGCCGATGAAGCCGAGCCTCTCTTTCAATACTGAAGGGATCTTCCGGAGAGTCCAGAAGATCCCAGGAAGGCCACGCAGATGCTCCAGGCCATCTTTTCGATGCACGGGCCGGGGAGGAAGTTACTGCAGCCAGGGCAGCTTGATCCTGATCCAGCTGGGATCCCACTCCCATCTTCAAGGGGTCTCTTGACACTCCACTGAGAGGCAAGAAGGGCAGAGGAGGGGATATGCGAAGGCTCGACTGCAAGAGAAAGGCCACATTGAAATCCAGCTCTGAGTGACAGCACATGATGCCAGGGGTGAGGCATCACACTGGGGTCCTGCCCTTGCCCATGCCAGGAGAGAGAGCTCTTAGGAATCTCCTGAGACCCTCTGAGGCCTGGCAGAGGCAACAAAGAGGCAATCCCAACACATCCCAGCACCCTAGGAAAGCCCTGGGCCATTCTCCACTGAACCCATGCCCATGACCAGCAGCAGGGATCATTAAGCAGGAGGCATTTCGCAGACCACCAAGCCCATGGCTACCCCAGCTATACAACTTCACAAGTGCTATCACCCCTGCAGAGCACCAGCCACCTCAGAAGGAGCTTCAGGCTCTGTGCTGTGCCTGCAGTGGGCAGGGCTTGTTGGAAATGCCCATGGGCTCTGCAGGCACCAGCTGGATCTCATCCTCACAGCCCAGCTCTACGGCTGCCTGACCACGGAGTGGGCACCATAGATGACAGCCCCTCCCAGGGCAGGAGGAGGGAAAGCTTGGATTAATGAAACAGCAGGGAGGCAAGATGCTGCACAGCTCAGTGCCAGCTGCGCTGCAGATCTGTCCCTGTGCTGCCACGGCAGCCGCCCACGCCAGGGCTGTGCTGGGAGTCCTGCCCTTCACAAACAAGGCCAGCACAGAGCCCTGTGCCCTGCACCACCTGCCAACATCACTGCCTGGGTGCTGCAGTCACTTAGCACATCCTGATTCTCCAGGGTGGATCACAGCAGAATCAACCCCACATGCAGTCAGCTCTGTCCTTCACACCTGCCCCAACACAGGGGTCAAGGCCACGGCAACACCACAGCAGAGCAGCTGTGGAACAGCTCCTGGCTTTATCCTTCTGTGTCAAGGCCAGGCCATACAGCAGCATTCCAGAGCTGGCTGCAGCCAGGCTGCCCTGCTGGCATCTAAAGCTGCCACTTGCACCCACCACAGACCCATCAGAGCAGACTGGGCCAACCAGACAGACTCACTTGCTCCCTGCCTTTCAAATTTAGCTGTGCTTTAGGGAACAGGAGCAAGCTAGACCCAGTTTGCTCTAGAAGAAACCACCCTGAGGTGGAGAAGTGCAGTCAGCAAATGGGAAGAGCAATGAAAGGCAAGGACAGTAGCTCCTGAGAGGTCCAGGCTGGATCAGTCTCTTCTCTGCTGGGATCAGGGCACAGACACCACCCTGCCACAGACTAGCTCAAGCACTCAAGATTCCTCTGGGAGCTACTGTAAACCAGTAGGGCTGCAAGCACAGACCCAAAAGGCCAAAATATTAGCTTAGAACAACAACAAAAAAAAGATACTCCAGGCTTGTGCTGAAGGATTGCATGAGCAGCCTTTCTCCCAAACCATGGGCTGTGCCAGTGTGTGCACAACAGCTCCTCCCAGCATTCCCTCCCGTTCCTGAGCAGGCAGGACTCTGGCTGGCAGCTCCACTCAGCTGTTCTGTGCTCCCCAAAAACCCAAAAAGACCCTAGGGCCCAAACTTACAATTAAGTCTGAGAGGTGGTCAGAACCAGAGCTGAACCCACTGGTGTCCGAGTCCGAGGGGCTGCTGGAGCGAGAATCCAGGAGGGAACGGGAATTCCTCAGCGACGGCGTGGAAAACTTTTCTGGCAGGTCTGAACCAATGGGGTCTAAAGGCAGAAAACCCAGCGGGGGCTTCCCCAGGACATTCCCAAGAGGGTTACTCAGCATGCTGAGAACTGTAACAGAGAGGAACAGTCTGTCAGGGCTGCAGCACAACACTGCTCCTTGCCCCTGTGGCCCACAAATGTCATGTCTGGGAGGAGGCACCTCTAGTGTTTGCCATCAGCTGAGCCATGGTGCTGCACAGAACCCTGAGCAGCCTGGTGTGGCTGACAAATCTGAAGGTGAGTTATGAGACATTGGCCAGGAGAACACACTTCATCTGGGAGAAGTTCAGAGATCCCACATCCCAGCTTACAGACCTCAGAAGTGCTCTGGGACTGCCCTCTGCCTAGTCCATACCATATCCAGACACTTGTCCTGGAGCAAGCTGGGGCTCGGGGGGGGGCAGCTCCCCAGGGATGGAGGCACACACCAATGGAAGCCACACCTGGCCCACCATTTTCACGCTTGGAGGTGGGACACTGCTCACATTATCCCTGCCAGGAGCTGGCTGTGGGCAGCCAGGAAGGTGCCAGTCTGGGCCGCTGACACAGAAGCTTTGCTTTTGCACACCACCCTGGTGTGTGTTCACAGCAAGTCTGTCTGATCAGGCCTCTGCCCCAGAGCCTGCAGATGAGGATGTGTCAGACTGCTTCCCTAACACTGCAGGTTTTCCTCCCACTGAGGAGAACCCAGGAAAATGCCTTCCTACAAAGAGAGCGGCTTCTGAGCAGAGGACCAGGCCACTCAACGGTCATAAAGACCACATCCTGGTCAGTGATGTGGGGGCAGCTGCCATCCACAAGGAGAGGGAATGTAGGGCAGGGATCCCACAAGGGCACAATACCAGCCAGTTTATTCAAAAAGAGCAAGTCTCAGCAAGCTGAATGTGTACCCAAACCAAGTGAAAAGAGCAAGGCATTCAAAAACGGTTTTAATTATTCACAGGCTGCAAAACAAGGCAGCTTGCCCTGAAGCTTTCAGTTTTCAGCAAAGCAAATTTGGGATCCACTTGAGATCCTCCAAGCCCCAACTGATCTCAGCAAGCTGAACCACAAGGTTTTAACTCAGATTTTCATCAGCTCCTATGCAGATGAGGATTAATAATCCAAACCACGAGAGTGGCAACGCCATCATACTCGAGTGCACTACAGTCAGACAGCAGGACAGCATGGTGTCAGCGCCAGGGAGAGCTGCTGAGCACGACTGAGGCAGATGCTGGGATGTACCAATCCCAAGCTGCATTATCCAAGGGCACACCTGCCATGAAGCTGGCATCTCCAGCCCCACACTTGGGGAATATCCTCACCACCCCAACAGTGACTTCACACAGGTACAGGTGGGTCCTTTACTTGAAGCATCCCCCTCAGCTCCAGGCAGAGCCCTCAGCAACAGCCACAACATCTTCCCACATTTGCAGAGCCTTATCCCTGCTAGATTCCCCTATTTTGGCTACATCATGGGACTAGGAACTCACCTCTGACCACACTGAGAAAGGGAACTCCTGCCTTTCTCTCTCCTGGACAGGCAGCACCTGTGCTCACACCCAGCCCTGCAGCCACAGGAAAATTCTGGCCAGCCCAGCAGTCCTTACCTGGGCAGACCACAAGCCCGAGGGAATGTGACAGAGCCAGGGAGAAGATGCTCCCTCCTAGTCACAGCTCTGAGCAGGGCACAGCATCTCCCAGCCCCGGCAAGCCGCGCTCACTGCTCTGCCGACTTCTCTGAAGCCACGTGATGTGTTTAAAAATACAGCCGGCGTATTGTTCTGGGGAGACAGCTGAATCTGTCCGACAGGCTCCAAAATCTGATTAGTCACTAAACAGCACAAGAGGCAAAGCAAAGCAGCTGATCCCACAGCCCCAGCCTTGCTGCCAACAAATGCTCCTGCACTGACACCCTCCTCCTTCCCCAGCCAGTGGGGACTGTGGGTTTGGAATGCTGGCAGCCCTGTGCTCACTCTGGCTGCACAGCATTCCAGAGACCTGGAGCAGCTAATGCCAGGCAGACTGCTACCTCATAGGGAGCAGGGCAGCATTATCTCCTGGTTAGCAGAGATGGGGAAGCAGAAATCCATTTAGGATGCAGCAACAAGGGTTTAGGGCTCATCAGGAGCTCCCCAGTGGCATCATAGGGTCCAGCTGCTCTGCCTCATTTATGTCACCCTCATCTCTGCCACCACATACACATTTCTCCCATGATTTCTCAGCTCTCACAGTAGCTACAAAACCAATATAAGCCCAGTGAAGTGGCAGGATTAGTAGCCTTTAAAAGGATCTACTGTCTGGGCATTTACCACCGCACAAAATCTTGCCAGCTTCAACTGCCCAGTCCTAACCTCATGTTCTGGAAGTGCTGACATCCTGCTGTTAACACGGATGGATTTCACCCAGTCCAGCAGCTTTGACAGCTCGGCACCAGCAACACTTGATTACACACTGCAGGACAAACTGAACTCGTGGGAGACCCCACAACACCCCAGTGCGCCTGACCCAGCTTCACCTGGTACCCACAGCTGCTCACAGGGACATTGGGAAGAACAGCCATGAACAAAACTCAGCATTTCCTTTTATCTTTGCTCAGTGACCAGGCTGTGTGCCCTGATGCCAGGCTTTGCAGGTAGCCTAGGAAACACCTGCATGAGATACACAGATGTTATTCCTCAGCACCATCCCAAAGGCATCCTGCTCTAACTCCCTGCTCCAACCCACCAAACCCCTCCTGAGGAATGGTGTACAAGAGCCCACACAGGCTGACCACCTATAAAAAGCCTTCAAGGCATTGGGGCCACACTTCTTCCTGGAGAGTTGGCCTTGTCTCCCCTTCCAAGCAGGCAGCTCATGTACAGGAAGAATCATTCCTAACACACATGCAAGATGCATCAGCAACTCCTGGAGTCAAGAGCATCCCTGAAAGTCCCAAAGTGGAAAAGCAAATATCATGCAACTACCCAGGGTAAGAAAGAAATCTGAGTACAAAGAAGTATTTTTCACATCTAGAGGGGAAATTTTAGCTCAGGGGTCAACATGGCTCCCATTCACCACTCACTCACACCAAGAGCTTCTGGAACTTTTCCTGCCTCTGCCCAGTCTAGCAAGGGAGGCACATGGCAATGCTCCTCTGCAGGGGACAGCAGAAAAGGAGCTTTTAATAGAATCTGGGCACTGACTTTTTACTCACTGCTGCAGCTCTAATGCCTGATGCAGAGCCAGCACGCTCCACTCCATCTCTGGGCATGCCAGCCCAGCATTGGCAGCTTTGAGCTCTGTGGAGCAGCCGTGACACCACATGGCACTGGCCAGGTCCTGGCCACACAGGCCACTCCCTGGAGAAGGAGCATTTTTCAACCTACTCTTCCTTAGCTTTCCCTAGTAACTGCTGTTAGGATACACCATTATTCCTGCATCACCCCAGGGCCCCCAAAGCAGCCCAGGGGAGCATGTGCAAGACTCTCAGACCTGTCATACTCAAGCCAGATACTTGAAAGAAACAGGCAGCTACACTGAGCCCATAGTGGTGGTGTCAACTCTTCCTGTAGACCCCAAATTATCCCTTAAATCCCTATTACCAACCACTGAACTGCCACATTGAATGTGAGTTTACCCTATCTTAAGCAGATCATTCCACCAGCACATACTGCAATTCAGAGCACACTTTGAGAAAGTGTCCCAACAGCAAGATGTCCAATCCAAGCACTAAGAACAGCTTTTACTATTCCATCTACCAGTTAAGATGTGCAATTTAAGATTTCCAGCACCTGCCCAGGACCTTGGAGCACACAGTTCTTCCCTGCACACTGTAATTTACAGCCATTTGATATGTAGACCATCCTGGAAGCTTTGCCCATGCCCATTCCATAAGAGATGAATGTAAAGATAAGCCCCAAGGATTGCTGGCAGCTCAGGGAAAGAAGGGTTCTGGGAAAATAACCACTATGCTGATGACATTTTATTGCCTTGGATAACACCTTAAGAGCAACAGGATCATTTAGGTGGGAAAAGACCTCCAGAGTAGAGTTCAACCTTTGACCAATCACCACCTTGCCAGCTAGACCAGAGCACCAAGTGCCACATCCAGACATTTCACATGGAGCAGCCACTGAGTTTACACCTGATGGACAGAGCTGACCAGAGCCTCAGCCACTTCCACACTGCCCTTTGAACAAAATGCTTCAGCTCAGCTCTGTGGGATACCACCCAGCCAACAGCACATGAGATCAGTGCTAACACTCTTTACTCCCTGGTACATCAGTTTTGTCAAATTATCCAGAAAATGAGTCTTGCCCCGAGCAAAAATCCCTCTTACCCAGTAGCTGCCCGGGTCCTTCCACTCAAGTTCCTTCTCCACACTCAGAACATTAGTGGGAGCTCCCCCATGGCTGAGAACAGCACTTGCCACACCCCTCAGAGACACATGGAGAGTGGGCCAAGGAACTCCTGTTGCAGGAGCAGCGTGCCAGGCCCAGTTCTTGAGCTGCCAGCCACAGCTGGCACCCACAGACTCTGTGCAGGCAGCTTGACACCATGCTGGCTGCAGCCCCAGGGTCAGGGGAGCATACACACTTTCGGAATTTATGCTTCGGAGATGTGTTCCAGCCGTTAGAAACTCACTGCAGGGCTGGAAAAAGCTTCCTTGAAGAGCCCAGGACTAGTCTGAGCAAGGCCTTCAGAAGATCACTTCCGTAGGCTGGCATGCCCAGCAAGGTTAGGCAGAGGAACACTGCCATCTCCAGAAGTTTATCTGCTCAGAGATTACTGAGCACAAGAAGGATAGCAAGCTGTTAAGACCTCCCCCTGCATCCATCCACCAACTACTACATAGGCTGGAAGTCCACCCTTCTGCCTGGATCTCCCCACAAAGATCAGCAGGAATGCTTTTTACCAGGAGAAATAAAGCAGAAGAGCCAGGTTTCAGTGACACCTGCCATGCCCAGAAGCTGCAGCACCATATACACATTTGGGGCAGGGCAGCAGAGGAGAGAAGCAGTGTGACTGAGGCCCTGGAGACTGAATACAGTGCACTTTCTTTTGTCATGCATCAAATAAGCTTGTAAAGTTAAAAAAAAAGCGCTAATGTCCTAAACAATAGCCTGCTGCAATTCCAGAAAAACAGCTTGTCTGCAATTTTTACCACCCAGCCAAGCTCTGCCCTGGTGGGGTAGGAGCAAGCTGAATGTTTTAGTCAGCCAAAAAGCAGCACCTCCTACAGACACTGAGAAACTCCATGGCAAGAGAAACATTTGCATGTCTGAAAAGCAAATGGGCACCTCAACCACCTCCTACAGCTGTAGTTCAGCAGTGACACAGCCAGACAAGCTGCCAGGGTGAGCTTATCCCCCCCTCACACACAAGCACCAAGTAGCTCAAAGCTCATGGCAGGGAAGGGGTGACCAACATTCCAGTCTAATGCTAAATTTTAGCACTTCTCACCTGCAGCTGGTGGACCTGGAGCTGCCTGCAAGGAATCTGCACAGCCATAGCACAGCAACAGTGACTGAAACATGGCCAGTGGCAGCTGCAGGGGCAGATGTGGAGCTGGAGCACACAGGACAGGGAAAGGCTTTGCTTGGCACAGGGAAGGCAGACACTGGATTCTCCCTATTTACCAAACTCTTACAAGAGCACAAAAAAAAGGAAAAGCTGCAGCAAGAGCAGTGGCAGAAAAATTTCTTCCTCTTAAGTGGAGCAGCAATGGGACAAGGCCCAGAGGTGGAGGGATCTGAATCCTCAGAGCCCTGGATCTCACCTGAGCAGCACACTGGATACGTCCAGAGGATCTGCCCAGTTCAAATCCTCCAAATTTCATCATATTCCCATTACTCCACTGAAGAGTCAGTGCTGTTATTAGAGAAGCCATACAAAGTCCAAGGCACACAGTCCTCCACAAGCTGTATCACCACAGAAGCCCCAATAATCTTGAGCTAACTACCAGCTCTAGAGAAAAGCAGCTCCCAGAACTGCAGATGTAATCAAACCAGCAGCAACCATCATCTAAGTAAGACCTACAGCACAGCCCAGTTTTTTTTTTTTCCTGAACTACAAAAGAGGAACCTCTGCCCTCGCAGATTCTTCATTTGGGGCAAAGAAAAACTGCAGATATTTGGGCAGCTATTTCTGGTTTGCTAAGAAGGGGGCAGGGGAATAAAAAAAAGCAGCATGATCCCACAGCTGAACCACTGAATTAGAGTCAGGACACCTGAGGTCTATTCTTGGTTCTGGCATCAACATGGTAAGTCACTTGCCCTGAAAAATAGAAACAGCAGCATAACTGGGAACAAGCAGAAGATTATTGCATTAACATCTGAGAGCACTGGTCCTCCGCTAGCACTGAGAGCAGGACCCAGCTGACAACCAGGCTCACAGCTTTCTGAGGCAAAGAATTTATTCCTGTGTGTTTCTAGGAAGGGAAAACAGCTGCCCAAGGTAAATATAAAAATCAGAAAAGACAGCTAAAATGCACTTCAGGATTACAAGTGTCCAGGTAATTCCATTCACTAAGCAGACTGCCACAACCACAGTTGTCTTTAAAAAGATCAGAACACTAAAATACAGCAGGTTTTAACATATATCAGTCCCAGAGAGATTTAAAAGCCAACATATTCAGGTCAAATTCTGCACAACAAGCTTCAGCTTTGCAAGTCTCAAGAACAAACACTTCTATATTTAAGTACCAAACTCCTCTCAATTATCTGCCGCAACATCTAGGGTGCAAACTGTGCTCTGTGTGTTACCTGACGTGATAACAAGGGTGAGTGACTCATCCTCAGCTGCATCACAGTTTGTGGGTGTCAAGGCCAGGATACCACCTTAAGAAAGGGGACTCTCTGGAAGGGGGCAGGGTGTTGGCCAGATCCCTCTGCAGACTGCAGTGAAGGAAAAACAACTGAAAAAAAGACAGACTTTAGTCCCAAACTCAATTTTCCTTGGGAAATGGCACACAAGCCTCACTGAGGCCTTCAGCCATCATAAAGTCACTGCTAGACTGGCACTTCCAAACCCCACTAGTGATGCCTGCAAGTTTCCAATTACCTTCCAGAGGTCTGCACCCCTTAGCATCACAGCTTGGGAGTTTGACTCACCTTCCCCTCCACACTTCTGGGGAAAAAAAAAAAAAAAAAAAAAAAAAAAAACCCAACCAAAACAGGCAGAGGGGCAAGGAGGGAGCTGGCAGGTCCCCAAGGCCATCTCGAATGTGTGGCACCAGCTGCTGTGCCCGAGAGCAGCTTCTGCACTGGCAGCAGCACAGACAGCACCTGTGATTCAGCTGTTTTGCCACTGCCTAAGGGACCAGGCACAGGAGGAGTGAGCTCGGAGATGTGGAGAGAAGGTGCAAGCCCAGCTGGAGATGCCTTGCCCATGACCCAGCCCTACAGCAGCACCACTCAGCCTCTATGCAGTGACAGCTCAAGGACCACAGCATCCTCTGGAAGGGGATAATTTCCGAGCCAGCTCAGGGGAGGTACCCACTTAAAAGGGTGTTTTTGTGGGAACACCAAGGCAGAATTAGTTTCTGAAGCTCCCTTGGGCTACATTATTTCTGCCACCCTCCAGCAGCTTTCCTACCCTTGCTCTGAGCAAGAGCTGGACTGGACAACCTCAAGAGGTCCCTTCCAACTGGAGTTACCCTAAAAACCCCAGCCTGCCAAGAGTACTGTAGAGGGCCCACAAGCCTCTGCTACAGGCACACTGGGAGAGCAGGCCCAAAAGCTGTTCCCTACCCAGCTCCATGTGGAAGCACTCACATCAGCATGGGCTGTGGAGTCTGCAGTAAAGGCACTGAGTCAAGAACACATTCAAGGCCTCTTCTAGAGAGCTGCCATGCTCCTGATGGATCTGCAGCACAGCCTTTTGGGTCAGCTCTGCCCAGCAAGGAACCCTCACATCCACTGCTTAAACATGTAGCAGTGCAAGGGCTGGAGGAAAACCTTATCTCTCATTTGATTAGTGCAATTTTGGGGGTGAATCCTACTCCAGGCCAGGGCTTGCACACATTAAACCACTCTCCCTGCTGCCACCTCCAATATCAATCACAGAAAAGACTAAGCCATGAATTGCCTGGGGCAGTTCAGGCCCACCAAACAGCAACTCCAAGGCTCTCCTTGCAAGGGAACACTCCTTTTAAGGCTCAATTCCAGAGTAAGCAAAGAGAAATATTCTCCAAATCACCACTGGACAGTGCCACAGGGCTGCTCCAAAGGCCACAGTCAAACACCTCTCCCTGACAGAAGCCAAGGGTGGCTACTCCCACAAGCTGCCTCCAGCACAGGAGCTGCCTTGACCCACTTCAGTTCTGGCTGGATACAAGCAGAGATGCTGCTTGGGTTCCTGTTCCAGTTACTCCTCTATTTGCATCTTCTGTTTTACAGCATCAGCATAGACAAAAATAAATCTGTTTTAAGAGAAGCTGCTCAAATGGAAGTGTTAAGAGTCGGATTGAGAGCAACTTCCATTAGAAACCAATTGCAAGCTCAGGTTTGATACTTCTTTTACTTATTTGATACATGTTTTATTCTGTTAAGGATCAAATACCACTGCCACATGAGCTGTGTGCAGCTATTAAGTGCTTCCCACTCCCCAGCACTGGTGGCTGGAGCCAAGCACTGAGGAATGAGCCCACTGAGCGTGAGCAGCTCTTATGGAAACACATTCAAGGAACAAGAGCCTATTAAGTACCCACATCAGTAAGTCCTTAGAAAAGTGCTACAAGCACTAGGATGGCATGGGACAAGCTTTTAGTAAGGCTGTCTCGGGTACTCCTGGAATACCAGCACCAAGCAGGAGACCCAGAGAGTCAGATCAGCTCCCGGCTTTGTGCCCTTACAACTGTTATCATCCACAACCTTCACACAGGAAGCAACACCACCACCACATCTGTGCTTCCATGACTACACTCTGAACATCAGCAGGATGCTCCCAAAGAACCAGGCTGCTGGGAAAGCCTTTCAAGGGAAGAAAGGACACCAAGAACATGTAATTCAGGACCACCACCAAAACTCTGGATACTTATTTTCCTGAACCAGGCACAAGCCCAAAGTCAGCTGGAGTTGCCCTTCCCTCCTCATCCCAGCAGCCATACCACCAGCAGCACAAAGGAATCTTTCACTGAGTTTTCTAGGCATACTTGGGCTTAAATGAAAGTAAGTCTCACTCAGGTGAAGTGCTCTCTCCCCCACATCCAAAACATCCCTTTCATTACAGAGCAGGAAAAATCAGCCTTGGATATTCTGATGCCAACCTAGTGTTGTCCCAACACTGAGCTCTCCATCAGGATGAGCCTCTGAAACCTTCCTCTAGCACAAAGAGAAGGATTTACACACAGCCAAATAGGAATACACAGGAGCCCAGGACACACCTATATCTTCTGAAGCCACTTGTCCAAAAGACAGCAGGAAAAACAGCAGGGAGAGACCTGGACATGCACAAAGGAGAGCTCTGTGGAGCTTGGCACAGGTTAGCCAAGCAGCAAATTAAACAGATGGAGAACTGGGGACCCAAATCCTCTGCTCCAAGCTCTGCATCCAAGAAGCAGCTCAAGGAAAGCCAGTGACTGCCATGCTGTACTTATAAACAGCCACCCCAGGCTGAGCAGCAACTCTCTCTTGGGGGGCTCAGGTGCCCTCCACCACACACAGCATTTGAGGACACTGAAAACATCCTGACCTCAGGGAGCAGCTTATGAATCCCTCCTGCTGTTATCAAGAAGAAAGGCAAGGAGACCATGACAACAACCATTCTTCCTGTGCAACAGGTCTTTTCTTTCATCTTTCAGACGAGGTTTTGCCTTGAAGACTTCAGAGAGATCCATGCTCTGAGGCCTCACTATCTACCAGGCAACGCACAACAGACTGCCCGCAGCTTCAGCCTGGTAGATTTTAAATAACTACAGATAAGCAAGCTTATTGCAAAAATGAGTTGCTGTGCTCTGGGAAACAGAAAAGCCATGGGCTGAGAACATTCAGAAGCATTTGCCTACCATGGGCCATTTCCCCAGAACCAGAGCAACAGGAGCTGCAACCTTGCAGGCTGGAGAATGAGACAGCAGCAGCCACCCCGCAGAGGGCACAGATGAGGCTGGAGCTGCAGTCTCAAGTGCAAATCCAAGGAAAAGCTCAAAAGCTCTGTTGCTGCACCAGCAGCTTTAGGGTCACACAGCAAGCACAGAGGCAGATACAGCAAAGTGTTCCATCAGATGCCATCAGGTAGGGCTCACCTAGAGAGCCTAACATCCTCGCCACAAGACATAATCCTGCTAAAAACACTCCCAGGTTAGCATTGCAGACTTAGTGTTAACAGACTGGTTTTAGGATGATTTCCCCATGGGCAAGTCTGCTGTCCCACATAGGGACAACTCCCAATGTAGGGCAGGACAGACCAGCCAGACCAAGCAGCCGGCACACAGGCTGAAAGCCAGGCAGAGAGACCCAAAATCTGCACACTGCTGCTCTCCAGGCAAAAACTGGATCGAGACCCCGTTTGCTTACACCCCTTGAGAAACAGGGCACTGAAGGTAAAGGATACCATCAAGGGCAGTCCCACGTCGTTCCTCTTAACCCCTCCTTGCCTCTGAACTCCGAGATCTCAGCACACATGTCCACCTACTGGGAGGCTAAACACAGGCAAACAGTGCCTCCAGAAATACAGAATGGCAGGACTGGACGTGTTAAAGGCCAATTTCCTGCACAAGTCCCTCCCCAGGTCACAGAGCAGGTTGCTGGGACTTGCTGAAATATTTCCAGCCTGACAGACCTAGTGACAGCAGAGGGTCTGAGACACTTTGCCTGCTGTGAGACAGCAGTTCAATCCTACAGCCAGGAAGTGCCAGCAGCTCAAGCCTGCAGCAGCCACTGCCTCCAGAGAGCTTCTCCAGGCACCAGCAGTGCCTCTGGCACAGTCCCCAGAGGTCAGCACACGCCCTCTGTGCATTACAGGGTGGGTGCAGAAGGAAAACTCCTCACAAATAATCCTGTCTGGGTGCAAGTGGCTCAGCACCCCTTTGGGAACAGGAGATGTAGGCAGGATTGGGGCATAAAAACCAGGCCCACTGTTCTCTGACATTTAATCAGCAGGCATTTGCTCCTACTGCACCAAGCTGTGTGGTGACAACGCCCTGGGAGCACAAGGTGACACCTGAAGGCTTTGCAGCCCAAGGTCCTTCCCAAGCTGATGAAGTTCTGTGCTGGCAGGGACTACGCAGAGGAGAGGTCCCAGCTCATCAGTACTCAAGCACAGCACTGCAGGAGACCACATCAGCAATATTTTTAGCCTGATTGTTAGCTATTTTGTTGCATTTCCACCCTTCCAGCCACCTCTCTGTGGGTCCGCACAGCTGAGTCACTGCTGGAACCTTCCACACACTTAGGTGCCAGCGGCACAACAGCTCTGCCTGGCAGTGCCAGCCTCCCCCATGGCCAGCCACAGCCCAGCACTGCCGCAGCCTCACCTGCCTGCCGGACGCCCCGAGGGAGACCCCAGCCCTACAGGCTGGGCCAGCTGCAGCCTCCCAGGCCTCGGTAGCACTCAGACACAGCAACATCCTCTCCATATCCTCCCTCTTTCCATCACAGCATGGACAGGCCATCTGGAAGCACCAGCATCTGCCAGCTCCTTAGACCCATACAGCTTTCAGACGCAGGACACTTCTCTGCAACCCAGAGTGTTCCACAACCTTTCAGAAAGCACTCTTGAACTACGAGCACTCTGCTCCCAAGGAGAGCCACTCCCACTCCTCCAGGGCACTGTGGAAGGGCTAAGGCCCCACTGAGATGGGAAGTGTGGGTGGCTGAAGCAACACAACGTAGTGCACAGGATCAGTCTTTCATCTCCCCAGCCAGCACACACCATCCCTACAGCTCTCAGAGCAGGAGAGTAACAGTAGTCCAGACCAGGAAGCACTACTGGTCCAGCTGCTGCTTACCAGGGAGGGGAGTGTGGGAGTGAGAAGGAGAGCACTGTCTCAGGATCACAACACCCCCAGCCACTGGGCAATGGACCCTCTGCACAGCCACTGAAGGCCAGAGGCTGCTCTGTACAAGCAGTACAGCTGCACTTGGGCAGGTCTCACATCACAGCCACCCCCTCTTTGTGTACTAATGGGAATACCAGGAGCCAGAAGCAAAGAAACAGGCCTCTTCAGACAGCACTGGGTGCCATCTTCCACCAGCTGTTACCACAACTGCCACAAGCACCCAGTGGGCACAGATCATCAGAGCCCAGGGCTGTGCCTGAGGCCAGATCCTTCCCACAGCTCTACCCAAGCCTCTGCAGCAGGCAGGAGCTCCACCACAAAGCACTGCAGTCAGTGGGGGCACCTGACACCAGATACACACTCTGTGAGCAGAGAGGTCACCAGAGGACCTTCAAATCCTCTCTGACTCAAGCTCCCTCCTGAAACCAGCAGCCCTTCCACCCCCTTGGCAGTAAATTCCCACCACCAGCACAGCCATGCCAGCCCCACCACCCAAGCTCTGAGGTGCAGAGCCCACCCCGAGCTCACGCCAGCACTGCTCGCCTGCCTGCCGGAGCACTGCGGAGACATCCGCGCCTCTGCCAAGGCAGGCTGGCAGGAAGCCGGCCAAGAGAGTGCTCTGGAGATGGCTACAGAGGAGCAGGTGGAGCTGGGACATCCGCACCAAGTGGCTGCCTCCGTGTGTGACAGCCTCATTCCGCAGCACACTGCGCGCCAAGCCCAGTGCCAGGGCCGTGAGCAGCAGGGTCGCTCCAGGGGATGGCACCTGCTCCAAGTGTGCTCTTCATCCATTAAAGACCCTGTGACACAGGAACAGCAGGGCTCTAGTCTGCCAACAGCCAGAAGGGGCTCAGAGCAAAGCTCTGAGGCACCTGGCCGGCCCACTGCACACTAACAACTTGTTTCTCCTTCCTCCTTCGAGGTCTCCGCTACCAATGAAAGTACAGGCAGGAGTGTGTGGTATTCCCTGGTTCATTAGGGGAAGCCCACAGGACCATGTGGAGGTTTGCTCACTGGAGCAGAGCAAGGCTTAATAGAGCTACCGCAGCTGGGCTGCAGGCAGACCTCAAGTGCCCATGCCAGGCCCCACATGCCAAATCTTGTGGAAATTAAAGGCAGAAACTCAAATGAGCTGCACAGATCAAACTGTTCAAACTCTGCTACCCCACAAGCACTTATTTTTTGGTGTTTTACAACTCATGCAGCAACTCGGAGCTGTGTCCCAGAAGCTCTTCCTATGCTCAGGACAGCACTCCCCTGCCCCTCCAAACATCTACACAGGCAAACCCTACCACCCAGCTCCCCCCCACCCTAAGAAGCTATCTATATTCCTGTCAGCACCAACTCCATGCCTGGGGCCTCTGTGTCACCCAACTCTGTGCAGCGATGCACTCCCCTTTTAACAAAGCAGCAGGATGCTGCTATAAAGGGATGAGTTTCTGTAGCAACCAGGCTGTACTTGTACAAACTCTGCCAAAGCACTAGATCTTTCCACAGACTGATACTTTAACAAACACACCGTTTGTGAAACTGGTTTTTACATGCCTCAGAGGCTAGCAAGTGAACTCTTCCCTGTTTTATCCCTCTGCTCCAGCACCAGGCTGAGAGGATGCATTAAGTTCGTGCATGCAGCACTCCTTTCTCCTGGGATTTTACAGGGAAGGCTGGTGTCTCAAACAGTTAACTGGACCCCACATCACTCCAGGGGAGGCACCCAGCATCCCTGGGATCCCGCAGCTGATCCCAGCTGCAAAAGCAGCCTGGAGAGGATGAAGGGGGAAGGGCACACCAGCCAGCAGCGCGTGGCTGCCAGCCCACACCCTGCCCATCACGTAGGTTTGCGCTGGACCAGAAGAGTTAAAACAAGAAGCCATTCCACTGCATCTCCTGCAGCCCACTGCCAGGCACAGCCCGCTATTTCTAGTTGAGCGTGGGAGTGGAGAAGGATCCCTCCAAGTCTCCCACCCAGCTGGGAGCTGCTGGCTGAAGTTGTTGGGTGCTGGCTGTACCACACCCCACAGCAGAGTTGGGTGAGCTGGGCTACCGGGACTTTGGTGATCAGG